>JALPQD010000035.1:0-20402 GCA_023101885.1 Typhlomys cinereus | reverse complement strand
CAAGGCCATACAGTTTATAAAAGAGAATAGAAACCAAACATGCATTTTATGTAAAGACGCTTTTACACATTGCACTGAGTAAATTGTTCATATTCAGACTCTAAAGTTAAAGTTTAAACTTGCAAACATGTCATTTAAAAAAATGCTCTAGGGGAAAAACAAACTCTGAAATACTAAGATCTTCACGATTCTTTTCAAAAGAGAAATACACTATTTATCTAGGATAGGGATAGCAGCTTGTCTTTCTATTAGTATTTCTATTACTAGTCTAGCTTCCCCTTGTTTAAGACAAATGTCTTAAAATATTTTTAAATTTCAAGAAATAAATTCTCATGCGCAGATTATATTTTAAAGCAATAGAAAAGTGTAGGATTTGTTAACATATAATTGCTTTACAGTTAGCCAAAATCAATTTACATCTAGGAAATAGGTGTAAGCCTCTCCAATATACTTGTTCTAAGTCTTGTGGGAGGGTGTATGTTATAGACTTTCCAACTCATGTTTGCACAATAACATTTGACAAGCATTAACTTACATCATAGTTACAACTGTTTAATTAAGGATTTAATGGCCAAATCAGCTTATATGAGGCAGAAATCTTGCCCAGTATCAAATTGGGCAACTGAAACTAACTTAATGACAGACAATCTTGAAAGATTGGAAGTAGTTACCAGTCCCTGCCTTTCCATATTGGATACGTCCAATGGTCCAGACAACACAAGGTTTTGATGTGTGGAGATTCTTCATTTGATAATGTCATGTCAACCACATACATCCTTGCTTACAGAGAGCTGTAGTTAATGTGACTTTCTCCAGGAAACTTATCTAGGATCTGTTTACTCTTGGGATTCCTCAAGCATAAATTTTTCTTAAGTCACTTTAGAAACAATGTCTTATTATCCTAACAAATATTATTATACTATCTGTCCAGAGTCCAGTCAGAAAGGACTGGAAGTTTCCTGTGTGAAAGTATTGAGTAGTAACCAAAAATGAGAGTGGAGAATAAGCGACTGGAGTGCTCAGTTCTAAACAGGACAGATCACCTCCCCATCTCAAGTGACTCAGATGATCTTGCATAAGAGGGGCTGGTAAGAATGTAAGAACATAAGGATGGCGGGGCTGGAGAGGTGGCTCAAGGTTAAGCCTCTGCCTTGCAGGTGGAAGGGTCCTGAGTTCAGATCCTAGACCCCAGTAGAGACACAGGGAGGTGGAGGAGGTGGAGGAGGTGGAGGAGGTGGAGGAGGTGGGAGGGGGAGAGGTGGAGGAGGTTCATGGTGGTTCCCAAATTCACCCTGGTTCTACACACACACACACACACACACACACACACACACACATTGAATAAAAAAAAGTTGTACTACCATACAGTATTCTGTGGTCATGACAGTGCTGCCCTGCCCAAGAACTCACCACCATGATCTCCACACCCACAAGATCTGAACAATAATTGCATACAGTATTTTACCATGAGATGATTGTAAAGGCTAATGCCAGACATGGGAAGGGGGACTTCCTTACTCAATGATTTACCCACTGATGGTTGTCGATACCCAGCAAGTTCAGACATCCTAGATCATCCTCAGTGGGTCCGACATGCAAAAGATGTTACAGTAGGAGAGAGACTGGATAGATAGGAAAAGGTATGAAGTGGGACAAGAAGGAGGGCTGAAAGGAGGGGTCAGATTGGGTTTTAAAGGAGGTAAAAACATATGTATGAAAGTGTAAAGGAATAAAAAATAAGGTAAGTAGCAAGTGGAGCAAAGGCTTCTGCCAGAACTTCTTCCACTAAAATACAACATATTCAGGCTTTTGCTATTCGAGGATTTAGGAAGAGGGGTATAGAAACTATATGTGGGGTTATTCTAAAATGGGGATGTGCTCAGGTTCTTGCAATTAGACTTCCCGTATTATTTTATTCTAGTTTCTATCAAGGATAATTAACCAAGGTTTGTGATATTGAACTTGGGATGTATCTGAGTTCTGTCCCTGATGCCACTTCCATATTTGATTATGGGTTAATTTTTCATGCTGAAGCCATTGATTCTGGTTTATAACTGAATTTATTAATGTGACTTCTGAATTGACAGAAATAGAAATATATAAGAATTTAATAAATCATTTTATGATTTGATGATAAAACTAAATATAGCTCTTTGAATAATTTACATTAACTCCAGACATGATAAGGGCATGGCATATTTGTAAGATAATTAAAGGTAAATCTAATTTTAAATTATTTGTACTTTCCACTTGAAAAGACAGCATTACTTTTACTCTCACTGGATTCATAAGAGCAGATGAGCATGATGTTAAGTCCATTCGTTCATGATAAAAAGTTTTGTCTTAAGCGACAAAAGTTATTCTTCAGAATCATTACACTACTTTGAAAAAGAATTATTTATTTATTTATTTGAGAGAGAGAGATAGTAAGAGTGAGTACACTCGTGCTGTGGCATATGAATAGAGGTCAGAGGGCAACTTTCAGAAGTTGTGTCTGTCCTTTCACCATGCTGGTCCCAGGGATTGGACTCAAGGCACCAGCTTTGAGTACAGGCGTGCTTAGAAACATTAAAAGTTCAAACTGGTGAAAGTTACTAGTTTTAAGACTGATAAAATATGTCTATAGCTCAAAGATCTACAGAAAGTTGGTAAAAACCATTTTGTAATTATAATCCATTATTCACATACTAATTTCTATGCTTTTGCTATGCAGGAGACAGACCCTTTCAGTATAGGTCACAAGAACATTGCCTTGATATTTGCAGCAGCAATAATAGCCATTGATCATTTAGATAACTGTTGGTTATACTTTAGAGTCATCTTTCCAACACGGCTACCTTGGAACACTTAGGTGTGAATCGGTTAATTGTTTAGTTATTACTGCAGTGTAATACTCTACCCATACAGAATACCACAAATGAATATTCAAGCAGTATTTATAAAAACATTAGACAAAATATATTAAATTACAAATTTGCTATAGAAGATAGGAAACGAATCAATTCAAGAGAAATGGGGAAAAAACTCTTTATATAAAGAGCATCCGAGGTATTTTCCCCCAGTGGCAAGGCATTGTGTGCCATTTGCACTGAGCTATGAGGTGTGATAAGATTCTCCTATTGTTGGAGTTCAGTCCCAACACTAGACATTTCGTACATTTCTGGTACACTGGGATACCTAAAAAACAGCTTTGGCATCTTCCATGGATACTCAGCAGTTGTTCTAGGGCTAACCGTCCTGGAACTCATCAGCTATTACTTCTGCAACCATGTTGTCACCTTCTTGATGAGCTTTTCAGAATTTTGTTTATGCTTTGACTTCCCAGAAAGATTTAACCAGTTCGCATTACTCAGCAGCAGTGACCCCTCCCATCAGGCTTCCCAATGTTTCCTTGTGAACAAGTAAACTGCTGTTCTTTGCTCCTTCAGTTAAGTTCTCTGAACTTTGGTCGTTCACAGACAACCCAGCAAAGTTCGTTATACTGAGTTTCAAACCAATCTCCTCTGTGAGGTAGAAGAATAGCACTAACACAATTCTGCTCCCTCTTTCCATCTTCCAAAAGTACTCCTTGAAAGTTATCCCTAATCCTAGACTGTTTATCTGAAGATAAATGTAGCCATGTGTCCTCCTATTGATTTAATTTCAATGATCTACCCTGATAAAATTCTATGAGATTTCTTGACACTAATCTATGACTAATCAGGAATATGCACACTAATTGCCCTTAAAAAAAATGACTAAAAAGTATTGTATATTCACAATGTACTGTCTCTACTAGAATGTTGAGGAGTCAAGATGAGAAGAATAGTTAGCAAACAAACACTAGCACAATATAAAATGTACACTTTCTAGTAAAAGCAAGTGTAGCAGTTACTCTTGTCTTTTGCTGTGAGACAACGGCAAAGGCAAACTTTGAGGGAAGAAAAGGAGATTTATTCATGTGGTCCATAGTGGGGCGGAAAAGTCATGGTGGGCAGCAGAAGCTGAGGAACTGAAGTCGGTCCATCATGGAGAGACTGAGGCTGCAAACTCTCTCAGAAGTAGGATGGGGCAAAACCAACCTCAAGGACCCACCCCTGTGGCTGCTTTCCTCTCAGAAGCCTCCATTCTTTAATGTGCCGTGACCTTCCCAAACAACTAAGATTCAAACACATGAGCCTGTGGGGAACAACCACGTTTCAAACCATGACAGAAAGTGATACACAAATAGCAAAAAAGCTAAAGCTATAAATGTGACATATAACCATTCTAATTCAAGTATGAAATTTAGGGACAAAGGAAAAAAATCATAGAATTATACCAATTCACACAAAAAATGCAAAGGTACAGCTTTGATATGATAACCTAAAGGAGGCTGTGCAGAAGTAGAGGTTTTGTAAGCAGTTTGTATGAAGTTTTCAGGTAAAAATAGATTCCCATAACTATAAATGATTATATATAATCCTGATGGTTGCCCGAAAGGATATACCTATAGAAATACATAAAAGAAAATGAAAAAGGAATCAAGTATCAGAAGAAAGAAAAGCCGACAGGGGCTGGAGAGATGGTTCAGTGGGTAAGAGCTCTTTCTATGCAAGCATGAGGATCTGAGCTCATATCTCAGGAATTCACCCAAAAGTCAGGCAGGCATGAATGCACATACCTACAACCCCAGAACTAGCTGGCAGGAAGGGGAAGGGGACAGACAGAAAGATCACGAGGTCATGCCTTCCACCAACCTAGTTCCTAGTGCATTGAGAAACCCCGTTTTAAGGGAATAAGACAGAAAGTTACAGGCAGGATACCTGCCATCTTCCTTAGGCTTCTCTGTATTTGTCTGGAAGCATGTATACCCACACATTTATGCATATACACCATACACACGTATACCACACTCACACACATACCACACTCACACACATACCACATCCACACACATTTGTACATTTACCATACACATATGCATACATACCTGAATGTACCTACATATATACATGTTCAAAATGTCAACAAGATACTGAGAAAATAAGGATAAATTCAAGACATATGGAAAATAGTGAACACATTGGCCACAGCAAATTTTTCCCTCTCAGTTTGTTGAATAAGAGAATTAAATTCCTCAAAGCACACAGAAATGAAATAAAAATCAATTAAAACATATTGAAGCTGTATGTAAAAATGGAATCCCATTTTATGTTCTCCACTGAAATATAACACGCAGTTAAAAGTGAAGGGATGGGACAATCACTCCACGCAAATGATAACCAAAAGTAACAGAGGTGATCTACTTTTGTCAGAGAAAAGAGATTTTCAAACACTGTCAAAAGGGACAAAAAAGATACTATTTTTATATCAAAGGGTCAATTCACCAGGAAGATATAATAATTGGAATAAATATCTGAAAGTGTATGACACTCAAATATTAAATTGTATATATAATATATATGTATCCTACTTTGACAGACTTTGGGAGAGAATTGTACATTAACAATAGGTGATTTTAGTGTCATACATTCAATATGAAAAGATTGACTAGACAAGCAGTCAACAAAAGAAGAGGACGTCTATACACCTTCATTACACCAACCCGACCTGAGAAGCTTATACAGAACACTCTATTCAGCATCAGAAAATTGCTCATTTTCCTCAAACACAGGATACATACTTCAACATAAATCATAGTGTTAGGTCAAAAACCAAATATTACAAATTTACAAAATTTGAAAGAATTACAAGCATTTTTTACAATTATAATCGATAGCAATAGGAAATACACAAAAGGAGAAGTGAACTTTGGAACAATAGTATGAACGAATATATTTTAAAATTTTACAAAACATTATGGAGTGTGGCAAAACATCACTAATAAGATTTGGAAGACATGGAGTGAGACAGGAGGCAACCAGAGAAACCACAGCTGTTTCTTGGTAGCTGTGCCTCTCGATAGTCAGAAAGTCTCTTTCTGGTAGAAGTTCCTTGGTGCCGTAATTATATAATTGCTGCTGTAACAGAAATCCAGGTTCTGAGTCACTTTCCAATTTACCACATATGCACACTGAATGAATGGTTTGGATCCTCCAAAGTTCTCAACTTCATTATTACATCATTTTAATTGTGAGTCATCCCTGATGTGAGTGTCTCAGAAAGATCAGGAGAAGAAATATACTAAAAGAAAGATACAATTATAAACAGAAGGGAAGGGGAAAAAGGGCCCCCCACCAGAAATAAGGAGAGTGGATCATGCTCCAGCAGAGAAAATAGGTCACCAACAAGTACTGCAAGTATAATGACATCTGGTTAAGCCCACTCACTTTCCTTCCTGGTCACTTGTAACTGAAGGAGTTTGATCTCACCAGTCAGGGAGGGCATAGAGTCTGGCAGATAGATGGTAACCATCCTGCAAAATGGGAGACTACCCCCCCACACTGTGGTCTCCTACTGTTATTCCATCTACCTTTGAATCTCCTCTTACACTAAGATCTTTATTTAAACAATCTTTTATCTTTGGTTAGGAGGTGACCTCCAATACCAATCAGGATGGAGCCAAGGGCAGTGCAGGAACAGCAAAACTGAAAACAACAACAAACCACAGTTCAAAATATCAGAGACCCTACATTAATCACCTGTAACCAGACCAGCCAAATCTCTCCCCATCCTGAAAAGCTCAGGGAAATTTGCGGAAGAGGGGGCTGTAAAATTGTAAGAGCCTAAAGATGGGGAGGAGCAACGATTTGCAAGATACCCCACACAAGTTAGGGCCAAAGTAACCATAATAGGGCTTTGTATAACCTTTGCAATGACTGACATATCAATGAGCCCCCCAAAGTCTAGCATGGATCACAGGCACTTGGATCCCTAGAGGCAAGAGATTAACAGTCACAATAGTGTTCCCATACTAAAGGGGAGCACAAAAAAGGGCTCTAGGCAATGCTACTGAGTCCTTACACCTCATTAGAGTGGAGGACTAGAGGGAACTTTGACATTCACACTAAAGGGACTGGGGGAAAATGGGGAGGCACCGGGAGAAGATGAGCGAGGGGGGTGAAAGAAAGGGGAAAAGTGGGGGAGAGCACAAGGGGGACTGGGGGGGGTGGAAGGAAGGAGGATACCTATTAAGTTTGTATGATTGGGAAAATAGATGATAGATAGGTAGGTAGGTAGATAGATAGATAGATAGATAGATAGATAGATAGATAGATAGATAGATAGATAAGAGAGAGAAAAGAGAAGAAAGAAAGAAAGAAAGAAAGAAAGAAGAGAAAGAAAAAGAAAGAAGAAAGAAAGAAAGAAAGAGAAAATAAGAAAGAAGAAAGAAAGAAAAAAGAGTCTGCCACTATTTAGAAACACTAACCTCATAAATATTGTAAAACCTCTTCCCACCCCTGGATCAGGCTTCTTCAAGATGTCTAAAGTATAAAAACATTTTGTCTTTCTTTGCTAAATGAAGTTCTTCTTAAAAGTACCTGTGCCTCAGGCCGGAGTTCCGTGTACTCACAATGCGGATGGCCTCTCGTGGGCCAGGGCTCCCTGCACTCACACCATGAACTCAGTCTCACAGAAGATGGACAAATCTGCTCTTCCTCAGCTTTATCATGTATTCTAACCATGTGAAACTAGGAGCTCAATCATAACTATCTGCATCCTTAATGTATTTTCTTTTATTGCTCACATATTATTTTATATTGCTCAATTTAAAAAATTAGGTCATAAAGGCAGGAGATGGACATGCTAGGGAAGTGTCCAGGGAGATAGGGGTAGCTATGAACAAATGCATGGTCTGCATGCATGAAATTGTAAAAGAGTGAAAATAAATTTTAAAAAAAGGCAATAAAATAAAACTTATACAAAAAAGTACCTGTGCCTCAAAAAAAAATTTTGTTTCTCCATCTTTAAGAAGACAATGACAAAAGAGACTCAGAAATGCTAAAAGGGAAGTTTATTCTGGTAAATGCCTATATTATAATGAAAGAAAGATTCAAAATTAATGATCCAACTTCACATCACAATGAACAAGAAAAAGAATATTTTCAACTTATAATTAGAAGGAAGGACACAATAAGTGTTGTAGCAGAAAAAAGCAGAGCATAGCATAAAACTAAGAGAAAGCAGATATAATTGAAACTCCTCTGAAAAGATCAAAAGTCAACCGGAACTAGAAACTTAGCTGGGGACTCAGAGACGTCTCTGTGGGTAAAAGTATGTGCACCACAAACAAGAACAGAGTTTAGATCTCCAGCACCCACACATGCACCAAGTAGGCATGGTGGTCTACCTGTAATCCCAGTGCTTAGAAGATGGAAACATAGGATTCCTGGGGAAAGCTGGTTGGCCATGAATTGAGCAAAGTTTCAGAGTAGAAAAGTTAACAGCAAAGAAATTGAAAAAGAAATCAAGACATCATCCTCGTTACACTAGCACAAATAGAATAAAAGAGAAGTAATTTTAATTATATAGGTGAAATTTTTTATAATGGTAACAAATAATAAATGATGAAATAATTAAATGCCTATATATTCCTTGATAAAAGCACATCATCAAAAATATCTTAATATTTTAATATTTGCATACCCAGTTTATTGTAGTTTGATGTACATACTGACATATGGACATATTTTAATAGATAAAGTTGGAAGTAAGAAATTGTCCTTCAGACAATGAAAATGTTACATTCACAAATAATGCAATATTCCTCTTTATAGAGAAAATTCTATCATATGATATTATATGGATGGACTTTGCAGATATTATGCTAGTGAAATAATTCTGTCATGAAAAGACAAATGTGGCATGATTCTACTCAAATTACTTCTTGGAAAGAGGAGCAGTGGTTGCTAAGGATTGGGGAACAGAAGGAAGACTTTTGACTGGAGACTGAATTTTAGTACAGAAATATGGAAAGGTTTTAAAATATTCTTTCTGAATGTAAGATCAGGGTGTGTACTTCATAATGATTTCATGAATTTTTTTAAATGACAGGTATACTAATTTTTACTTTGTGATATAAATCAAGTTAAAATATATTTTAGGGCTGGAGAGATAGCTCAGGTATTAAAACCCTGTCTCAAAAGAAGGACCTGAATTTGGATCCAGGATCTCCCTTAAAAATGCCAGATGGAAACCCCAGAGTGAAGCAATAAGGAGGTAGAATAATCCAGGATGATTCTTGAAGTCATCCTTGGGCCTCCTGAGACACACAGAAGAAAAAAGGCATTGTACTCAGTGGATATTCACCAGAATGTATAAAGCTACAGAATTTTTGTTTTTAGTGTGACCTGTGTGCATAAGCACGCACATTTGAAAGGGCACTGGGTATCCCTGTGGAGGACCAAAGGTGATTTGGAAAATTATCCTGGATTGCTTCTACCTCTTTGCTTCACTTTTCCAGGCTCTGCCCACCAGGGCCAGAAATACAAGCCCTGCCTTTTCCACCTGGCAGTTTTTTTGTTTTTGTTTTTGCTTTTGTTTTTATGTGGGACTTGAGATCTGAACTCAGGATCTTCTACTTGTGAGACAGCGTCTTAACTCCTGAACCATCTCTCCAGTCCAGAATTTTTAAGCCACAAAGAATTCATCTTGCTCTAACCTGAAAATCTATGACTTTCTTAGAAACAATTCATAGTTATTACTCTTTCAAATTGTCACATGTTACTCAGAATTCTTTCTAAAGTAAATATAAAAAGCATAACTTTCCATTTCCTATTGCTCCAGTTAACTCTTTGTTTGTTGTGATAAAATACAGTAACCCAAGCAACTACAAAAGAAAGGCTTCCAGTTCTAAGGGGATCCAGTCCATCATAGTGGAGAACACATGACACTAGGAGCAAGAGGCTGGTGGTTACTACAGTCATAATCAGGAAACAGAAGGAGAAAAAGGAAGTGAGACCAGGCTGTGGAATTCAAGGACCAACCCCGGATGCACACTCCCTTCATATTTCCCCCACACTTCTTCCATTAAAGCTGCACCTCTGGAAGTTTCCATAACTTCCCTGAACAATTCACCAGCAAGTGTTCTAACACATGGGTCCATGGGAGACAATTCATCTGTCATTTTTATTAGTGTTTCTTTTGGATTTTAATGGCCTTTCTATGATGACTTCTAGATGATGTCTCCCATGAATACTTTTTAATTCAATTTCAGTGTAAGCTACATTCAATCGGCTTTAAACACAATCTGCTTACTTTAAATTTTAACATGCATGTTTCTCTTTCTGAATGTTTTGTTCGCTTTCTTATTGTCACGCCATCCAATTTCACAGCTGTATTTTCAGCTCTATTTAATCTCTTTAATCACTTTGGGCATTAAATTTTATTTTATAATGCCTTTAACTCTTGTAATGTCTTAAGTTCTTGAGCTCACCATGAATCTGTTGCTGCTTCATTATAGGAGACATTTTTTTCCACATGTCAAGCTGACAAATTATTTCCTGTGAACTGGACACTGGTTGCTTTTACTGTTTTTTATTGTTTTGGTTGTTGTTGTTCTTGTTTTTAAGTAATGGTGTCTTTGCTTGTCACATTTTTCTTAGAACTGGAATGTAATGATTTCCTAATTGTTTCACCACACTACCCTGAAGGTCTTTACTACCCTACCCCCACTGCCCTACCTTTCCTAGGACACTTACCCACCCCTCCCACACACAATCTTTAGCAATCTCTGAGACCATTAAAAAAAAAAAAAGAGCCACCTGACCACTTGCTTGCTTATTCTCTGGGTTCCTTCTTTGTCAGACCCTTCCCGATGCTATTCCTGGAAGCTCTCTCCTGCACCTCCATCAGCTCTGACTTAAGCTATTTATTCTGCTCTAATGCGATCCCACCCCAAAGCTATAGTTCCCTTGGCTACCAAACATAAAACCTTAAGTGAATTTTTAAGTTGCTCTTTTGTGTTAGTTTTGCTTTATTAATGAACCTTCCCCATGGTTCCCACACACTCTTGGAGTCACTCTCAATTCCATTTCCCCTTCTAATCTAACAATTGACAGTAACTGATGTTTCTTGTATCACATATCTTGTTTTTGGGGTGTCTATAAAGTTTGTTATATTTCAAAAAGTATGGCACAGAAAGAGCCTTCATGGATGCAATTCTGATACTGAGTTTTATTAATTAAAGATTCCCCTAACCTCCTACCTAAGATGTAAACTGATTTTTCCCTTACAGTTCTGTTGGGATGGGTGGGGACAACATTCCCCAATTTTTTTTTTTTTTTTTTTTTTTTGGTGATTTGGGACAATACTTGCTTACAAACTTTATACACCGGCACCTGTGAGGATAGATGTCTAGCAGCTTAGTTCAAAGTTCAAGCTCACCTCAGCCCAGAAACCAAAGCTTATTGGCCACTGAGACTCCGCTCATCTTCACTTTACCTTTGAGTTACTGTCAATGGAATTTTTCTTTCTTTCTGTTAAGAGATCTCTCTCTCTCTCTCTCTCTCTCTCCTCTCTCTCTCTCTCTCTCTCTCTCTCTCTCTCTCTCTCTCTCTCTCTCTCTCTCTCTCTCTCTCTCTCTCGTCTCAATAGCTAGATCCAGGTTGAATCTCTAGAGGAAAGTTCTTAGGCATAGACTTCATGCACCAGGTTTCTAAAAGTCAACCCAGCAGAACTCAGTTGTTAAGAAACTACACAAAGAATTAGCACATTATTCTTTCACAGTGACTGGCACAATTTGATTTTGGATGACAGAAGATTTTCCCTTTGTGTTTCCTACATGACTATGGTCTAGATACATGTCCTATCATTCATCAAGAATAAAGTAGACACAGTCTTGTCCTTGCTTTTTATCTTGATTTGTACCACATAGATGTCAAAATGTACATGAAAATAAGATGGGAAATGCATTTGTGATGAAACATACATTTGTTTTTGATTATTAAAATATTTCCCAGACATATCTTTGAACATTGACAGTATCTGTGTTGTATACATGACATAGATGACTGACATGCATGGCCACAAGCTATATGTTTTTTTTCCCTAGTTTTATAATCATAATTAATTGTTGTCTCTGCCCCTTCCCCTCCTTTCACCAATCCTGACCACTCCTTCCCCAACTCCTGTCTGTCTGCTTCTGTGGGTCCCAAGGTTCCCTTGGGATTATCTTTTCTAGTGGGGTCTCTACTTTGTGGTCAGCTGTGACTCTTCCTTGGGTAGACTCACTGATGATAGCACAGCCCTTCACCTGATTAGAGAAGGTTTTGCTGCTTAATCTATGTCATCTCATGGAACTTTGACAGCTAATGATAAGCATGCATTGGAAGGGAAATAATGCAGTTATGAAAAATGCGGAGTCAAGTGTCATTTCTTAGTTAGGTGGTGCTGTGGCTCATGCAAGTGAGCTTTGTAGGACTGTGAACTGTAATACGGAGGAAATCGTTGCAGCACCAAGGAGAACCCAGTTTTTTAAATGAACATTCAGTTTTGGCCTCCAGCACAGAAAGGCCAGAATGATTTGTTCCATTTTCTGTATGTCTGTTGCATCATCTCTTCATTACTTAAAAAGGAAATTTTTAGTTTTTCACATTCACATGATTTTCCTCAGAAGTCTGGCATTACAACAAATTTAATTTTATAACAACAACAAAATAATGGACTGAGGAAATGGTCCAGGAATTAAGGCTTTTTGCAGACCTGAGTTTTGATCCAGATTCCATGTAAAAATGTCAGGCAGAAATGTTGGCAGCCTGAAATTCTAGCCCTTAAGGGGAAAGCCTGGAAATCCCAGAGCAAAAAGGCAAAGCAATACAGGATGATTCTCAGTGTCACCCTTAGGTCTGCACAGGCATATATATTCAAGTGCCCTTTTGTATACATACATACAAATTCCCCAGTATGTAAACCATGATACCCATATTCCTTCAGCCTCTGTCAACATTGATTCCTTTTTTTTCTTCACTTAAGTATTTATCTTACAGAATACTATGGCCTCACATGCCATTTTTATTAAGCAAAATTGTCTGCTTAAAAGAAAAAGAAAAGAATTTGGAGGAAGCCTGAGTTTTGTGTTCCAGCTTCTAAAGGTCCTTCCTGATACTAATGATATAAATATAGAGATCTGGGAAAAACTAGGCACTGTACTGCTGTCCTATTGCACTGATCACCATCATATGGCTCAAAACCTATGCTTCCATCAAGTTGGCAGAGCTAAAAAATAGTCACAGTGGCTCAAGAATTAAAGTCTTTGCCTCACATGCAAACGGACCTGAATTCAGATTCTGGATCTCACACAAAAATGTGGGGCAGAAATGGCAGCGGCCAACAATTCATGCCCTGAAAGTCTGAGAACTCCCAGAGTAAAGCAATAAGGAAGTGAAGCAGTATGATTCTCCATATCACCACTGGGTCTCTGCAGGCATACACATTCAAGAGTCATTATGTGCACACACACACACACACACACACACACAATGACGTCCTATGATTTTATAACACACAGGAAATCATTTTGCTTTTTGCTATGCTGTAACAAAGAGAAGGAAGGTCAGGAGGAGAGGCGTTAGAATTTATTTCTTACCTTTCCTGAGTGAATCATGGTCGGAAGTGGCAAAGACAGGTATAAATGTCTTCTGAGAGCATTTTATAACTTTCAGCCTCTTATCACATGTTTCAGATGAGTGGAAAAAAACAAACAAAACAAAAACAAAAAGCTGTTGTTCTCACATTTGATAAAACATTTCCTTCTAGGAATAAAACAAATTTTTATTATCATGGAATCAGAATTATTTCAGTAAAGTGTGACCTCAGACAAAATATATACCTGTAACTGTGAAGATTTAACTTTTAGAAAGAAAGAATTGTCTTAATCAATAGGGTCTTTTAATTGTTAACAAAAAGATAACACAGTGTTTTCTCTCCTTACATTCTTCTTCATAATTTCTTCTAATTGTTTTGAAGTCAATATTTAAAATGGAGAAAAGATAGTGAGAACATTTGGCTTTTGGATCCAACATGTAAATGAACCTTTTCCAAGTTTGCAAAAGAATCTCAATTATTGTAATGAAGGCTTGGAAAGCTAACTCACAGAATAAAATCAAACTTGACCTTTCCTTGAACTGAACTGAACTTTTGGGGTTCATAAGAATTCAGTTCACTTTGTAGAGCCTTGAAACACTGTGCTGTTTTTAATTACAGTGACTGTCAAAAATAGTTCATCATCGTAATTCCATATTAACCAGGCATGTGTCAGCCCAGTACTGCTTGGTGTGTTATTTCATGCTTGGTGCCCTTTAACCCATTTCACTTTTCCTCATCTTTAACGTTTACATGTGATCGGCTTATTCAATAGCAGGAACAATAAGTGCCAATAGCAACAGTAACATACAAAAGGTTAGCTCTTAAGGAAATGCTTTCAACTTTAGAAGAAAATAACTTAGTTAACCAAAGAGAGATCAAGAATCCTCACAGAACTTGATACACTTCTTCCCCCCCCCCCCCCCGGAGTGATTGATTGGCTAAAGGACTGTTCATTGCATGAGGATTCATTTTTGAAGGAATGAGTCTCATTGCTTTTACAAATAGTTAACAAATCATGATAAAGACCATAGTCTAATTATTTAAAATTTAAAATATTAGTACATATGAAATCTTCCCTAGAATTTTAACTTTCCCCTTCCAACTTTTTCTATAGTCTGTATTATATAAAACTTGGTCTGTAACCCTACTGAACCTACAGTTGCAAAACATTTCATTTGTCTTAATGATGACATTAATTAAAAACTTATAAATATTTGTACCATTAAGTATGCCAGGATATTTGCTAGTACAGGATCCCTAGATAGACCCTAGTGAATCACACATATAGGGGGACATGAAAAAGGAAGAGAAGCTGCCTAGAGTGGAAACAGGTAGGGTGGATGGAATGGGAAGACAGGTAGTATGTGATGAAAACACATGAATTAAGTGAAAATATATTTAAAATTATAAACACTCTTCATTCAATACTCATGGATAGGTATTTCCCCCATAGAGGAAATGGAAGACACAGGCATTTAACAATAGATGTTGACCAGGCTCGGCATATGCATGAAGCTCATCACCAGATAATAGAACCTCCATCTTTTTTTTAACTTCCTTCCCTACCTTTTCTAGTTGTCACAGTTAATCAGTCACTACAATAGTCTACAAAGCTTCCATATTTCTTGTGACCTTTTTGAAGGCCTAATGTCATGCTACTCTCAAGACTAGATCAATTCATGTGTCTCTTTTTCTACTAGTCTTACCTTCTGAGGAATGTTAGAGAAAATTAATTTTCTGTGATAAAAATGTATTATAAAATGTTTTTTCAGGTTCCTATTAAAGCATTAAATATGCACAGCAATTTTCTCTTATTTTAAGCTACCTGTCTTCCACATGCTTCACTTCAGCTATATAAAACATCAGGCTTGCAGTTCTGCCTTAAGAAAACTTTGCTTTTATTATTTTCAAAACAAAAAAAAAAGACAAAAGTAAAGAAAGAAACATGTAATTCCAGACTGCAGAACAAAGATGGCCTCCGGGGCTCTAAATGCCAGTCCTTCCTGAATACCATCAGATGCAAGCCTTTGGATTTAAACTCCAGGATTGCCCCCTTACACTCTAGAATAGACTAGTGACAGGACAGTCCCACCAATCCAGACATTAGGCTCATCTCACTCTCAGGTCAGCCATTATGAACTCCACTTCAAGGCATACCCATGTAGATTTCCCAGTTCTTCACATATGAACATAGACACTAGGCATGCTCTCATTGGAACCCTGCTGGACTGATCACTCTATGAATTCTTGCAGCAAATTACCTCAGATCAATTCTAACTTTTTATCTCTAGACCTCTAGTCAGGGGTACTAATGAAAGATTTTCTTTAGTAAGGTTAGCCTGTAAAGACTAGGAAATATGTTTATACTGTAAAATTAGATGACACAATGGTGTAATGAAAACTCACCAAAGATTATAAAATTACAATGCCAATGAGACCAAATGAGTCACCCAGAGACTGAAGGGGAGGTATATAAATCTATGAGGTGCTAGAGGAATTATTTAAACTGATTTTCAAAGTGTAAAAGAGTTTAAAAGAACATGTATATGCAATTAGACAATAAGTAAATAACAAAAGACAAAACTGAAACTTTAAGCTCAACAAAAGCCAAAAAGAAACCACCAAATAGAAATTCTAGGACTGAAAATATGACTTAACTAAGCATTCACTTGAGATTGTATGAGTTGCCTTTTTCCTTGCTGTGATAAATACTTGACATGAACCCGCTCATGATTTCAGGGACTTCCGACAGCATCAGTTGGATCTTGAGGTGAGGCTGAGTGTCATGACAGCTGGAATGCGCGAGGCCACTGAACATTACATGACCCCAGGAGG
The DNA here is from genome assembly GCA_023101885.1 of Typhlomys cinereus. Classification (NCBI taxonomy): domain Eukaryota; kingdom Metazoa; phylum Chordata; class Mammalia; order Rodentia; family Platacanthomyidae; genus Typhlomys; species Typhlomys cinereus. Next base: position 4,082 of record JALPQD010000035.1, on the reverse strand, counting down.
AAGGAGGAAGGGAGGTTCCAAGGAAAGACATCCCCTTCAAGCACAGGCCCAGAGAAATAATTAATTAATAAATCTTCCATCCAGACCTGATCTTCCACAATTCAATTATGACCTTACAATCTACTCAAATTTTGTGTCTATTGATAGGTTACACCATTCATTAGGAAGAAGTTCACAGATACATGTAGAATATGCTTTCTGAATGCCTTGCCAGTTTTTCAGCTCCATCAAGCTGACAACTAAAATTAACCATTGCAGAAAACTTTGAATATAGAATTGCTTCAGTGGAAGAAAGAAACAGATCATTTTAAGCTCTTCAATGAAAAAAAAATGAAAACTTTGAATATTTATGGATTTGTTTTCTAGTTTTAATTCTTTTATGGAATCTTTAATTTTTTTACCAATAAGACATATTATATTTAAACAAAAATGGCATGACTTTTTCCTTTCACTTTTGAATTGTTTATATTTATTTTTCTTGCCTGGTTGCTTAGTCAATGATGCAGTAATTTGCTAAAAGGGAGGAGTAGTAATGAAAATTCTTGATCCTAATCTCAGAGGAAAAGTTTTCATGTATTTTCATTGAATATAATCTGTGTTACATGCAAAAATCCTAAAGATTTCATAAACAGAAGCTATTAAAACTAGAAAACAAATTCCACAATTATTTAGAATATGTACTAAATTATAGAGAGAGCAGGTACATTTCTCTATACTAAAAATAAATAGATGACAATAAGATTGAGGCAATGATTCCATTTATTAAAAGATAAAGTGTAAACAATGGGTATATGCTAATTAACAAGGTGTGACATGTTAAGAACTAATGAAATAACAATACATTGTTAAAAGAATTAAGAAAGGCAAACACTCAGGCACTCTGCTTTCATGAGCTGGAAGAACAATATTAATACGTTTATAGTATCTAAAGCAATCTAAAATATTTAATAAACTTCTTCAAAATTACAATGGCTTTTTTCCAACTAGAAAAAAGATTGTAATATTCATATGGAATTAAAGATGTACCATGTGGATCAATTTTTAGTAACACTATGGAAACTACATTGGTTGGGTTAAAATATATCGCAAAGTTATTATAAACAAAATATGGTAATGCTATGACAACTGAAAACTAGATTAGTAGAACAAATTAGAATTAGAAAATCAAGACATACAAAAATAAAAAATGTTTACACTCAGACCAATAGAACAAAATAGGGAAAGACAGCTTCTTCAGTAACTGGTGGAAATATCATACATGTGTGGATTAATTTGAGTTACTACACATAAAAACAAAATTTAAATGGATTAAATACTTAAATACAAGACTGGAAGCTAGAAGACCCCCAGCCCAGAAAATCATAAACAAAAATTCTGGAAATTGACCTAAGCAATGATTTTTGTGATATAACAACAAAAAAAAAATTGCATTAAACTTATAACTGCAGAGCAAACAAAATGATCAGCAAAGTCAAGATGAAAATTGCAAAGAAGAAAATATCTGCAAACTATATATCAGACAAAGTGTTAATAGCCATAACACAATATATTCAAAGCCATAAATAATAAAAAAGTCATATAACTTAATATTAAAGAGGGCAAAGGCCCATGCAGTCAAGAGGTATCTGAAAATGTGTTCTTAAATAGTGATTTGGAATACAAATCAAACACCTACTGAGATATTGCACCATAACATCTAAATGATTGTGATTTAAAATAAAAATCTTTACAAGTACTGGCAAGGATGTGGAGAAAAGGTATCCTTGGCACAGTGCTTATGGGAATTCACTTCACGTAAGTCGTTTGAAAAAACAATGTGAAATTTCCTAGAAAATATTTTAAAAGATGGGCTATACCCTCCCTGATTGGTAAGATCAAACCTCTTCAGTCCCAAGTGACCAGGAAGGGAAGTAAGAGTGAGCTGCACTAGACAGATGTATCACTACTTCTATGTAATACATGACTGTGGCCTATTTTCTCTACTGAAGCATGATCTTCTATCTCCTTTCTTTTCAGGTCCTCATTCCCCTTCCCTCCTGCTTATATTCCCTTGCAATTACAGTGGGTATTACAGAGATTTATCTTTGAATATGTCATTAAGTGGGTTTGCAACTAAGATCCACTTATTAGGTAGTATATATGGCAACTACCTTCCTGTGTCTGGGATATTTCACTCAATATAATTGTTTCTAATTCCATCCATTTCCTGGCAAATTTCATTAATTCATCTTTTTTGATGGCTGAGTAGTATTCCATTGTATAAATGTACCACATTTTCCTTATCCATTTGCCAATTGTTGGACATTTGGGTTGATTCCATGACTTTGCTATCATAAATAGTGCTGTAATGAACATGGTTGTGCTTATGTCACTGTAGTGAATAGATGCATTATGGGGGATTATTCCCAGTAGAGGTATAGCAAGGTCATATTGCATTTCAATCTTTAACATTTTAGAAATCACCATACTGATCACAGAGTGGTTGTATAAGCCTGCATTCCCACCAACAATGTATGAGAAGTTCCCTCTCTCCACATCCTCTCCAGTATTCAGTGTTGTTTGTATTGTGGATTTTTGCCATCCTGACTGGGGTGAGATGATATCTCAGGGTAGTTTTGATTGCATTTCCCTGATGGCTAATGATGTGAAGCACTTTTAAAGATATGTGTTAGACTTTTCGATTTTGTCCCTAGAAAAGTTTCTTTTGCATTCCAAGGACCATTTTCTAATTAGGCTATTTATCTCCTTGGTGTTCAGTTTTTTTAAGTTCTTTGTGCACTCTGGATAATAGAGCTCTATCAGATATGTGGTTAGTGAAGATTTTCTTCCATTCTGTGGGTTGCCTTTTTGCTCTGTTTACAGCCTAAAAGAGAACTTCTATGTGATCCATCATTTTCCAAAGGAGCTGAATCAGGATATTGAAGATATATCTGTAGGTGCACATTGATTGAAGCATATTGACAATAGTTAAAATTATAGACACAAACTAAATTGCTAATGATGAATGAATGTTCAGAATAAAACATAAAAAAATTCTGGGGATACTTGCAAAGATTTGTGGCCTCTGTGGAAAAATAAATTCTAACAGTCATTCTTTCCTTAAAATGGTATAGATCTGAATACATGTTTTCTAGGGATTAAAGAAAGATTATGAGAGTTCTTTGAAGTGAAGCTACCATGCGTGTATACTCTAGACACAGGCACCTATGCTGTAAGAAAGACTTCGATTACTCTAGAGCTCTTCTACAGCTAAGCTTGCTGACTTCCATCATAATATGACCAAATGGTACTCTCTCATTTGGCATTTATCCTGAAATGGATATTCCATATCTGTGAAACTAGGGTCACAATTGATAGTGTTTGGCTACTCACTCTGTGATTCCATCCCAGTGCTCTGTGCTTTACAGTGCTCCCATGTCTTTGCATGTTGATAGGTTGGTGAAGTCCTTCATCAGACAAAAAAAATACATAAAGTAATGATTCCATAATAATTTGAGTAGTCTATAAATTTTTTTTCATCTACCCTAAAGAGAGAATCTTAGGAATTGTTAGTCTTTGAAGACTTCTTGTACACAAAGCTATAAGACAAATTTTAGGAATTTTTAAAAATAGAACAATGATACTTAATTCCCCAGAAAAATAAAAAAAAAAGTATTCAGAATGATTCTAGGGTGGAGCACTTGAATAAAGGTGCCTCACACTTGTTTCTTCTCCACAAAGCAACACATAAGTAATTGCATTTTGAGGTAGGTAACTACATTTTTTGAGGACAGTTACCAGAGGTGAGTATGGAATCTGGCAAGGAGACACACATGCAAAGAGATATGTAGTTTCATTCACCCAATTACATATAGCAGCACGACTCCAACTTTTGCATGCAAATCCAGACTGTGTTCTTTACTTAAAGGGAGCAAGAGGCCCAATGTATTGATGAGATGCTATGCCAAAATCGAACAGGCTAGACCTGGGGCCCAAACTATGTAGCCTCTATTGCCTGAAGTTGCTGTTAACAGAAGTCTTCAAATATGAAAGGTATGCACTCTATGGTCCAGATCTAACAACTGGAGCTTTCATGTCTTTGA
>JALPQD010000034.1:10004384-10381342 GCA_023101885.1 Typhlomys cinereus | reverse complement strand
TGTATGCGTGTGTATGTATGCGTGTGTGTGTGCGTGTGTGTATGTGTGTGTGTATGTATGTGTGTGTATGTATGCGTGTGTGTATGTGTGTGTATGTGCGTGTGTGTATGTATGCGTGTGTGTATATGTGTGTGTATGCGTGTGTGTATGCGTGTGTATCTGTGTGTGTATGTGTGTGTGCGTATGTGTATGTGTGCGTGTGTGTGTATGTGTGTGTGTGCATGTGTATGCGTGTGTGATGTGTGTGCGTGTATGTGTATGTGTGTATATGTGTGTGTGCGTGTATGCGTGTGTGTGCATGTATGCGTGTGTGCGTGTGTGTGTATGTATATGTGTGTATGTGTATGTATGTGTGTGTATGTATGTGTGTGCATGTATGCGTGTGTGCGTATGTGTGTGTATGTATATGTGTGTATGTGTATGTGTGTGTGTATGTATGTGTGTGTATGTATGCGTGTGTGTATGTGTGTGCATGTGTGTATGCATGCGTGTGTGTGTATGTGTGTGTGTATGTATGTATGTGTGCGTGCGTGTATACGTGTGTGTCCATGTATGTGTGTGCATGTGTGTATGTATGTGTGTGTATGTGTGTGTGTGCGTGTGTGTATGTATGTGTGTGTGTATGCGTGTGTGTGCGTGTATGTGCGTGTATGTGCGTGCGTGTGTGTATGTGTGTGCGTGTATGCATGTGTGCGTGTATGTGTGTGCGTGTGTGTATGTGTGCGTGTGTGTATGTGTGTGCGTGTGTGTATGTATGTGCGTATGTGTAGAACCCCGGTGAATTCGGGAACCACCACGGACGCCTCCACCTCCTCCTTGTTTGCTCCGCCCCCGGGATTCACAGGCTCCGCCCTACCAGGACCGGAAACGCAGGCCGCCCCGCTTCCGCCCGGCGTCTATTCGCGGGGTCTAGGATCCGAACTCAGGACCTTCCGCCTGCGAGGCGGAGGCTTCACCCTGAGCCCCTCTGCAGCCCCGTTTGGCAGATTTTGGGAGCCTTGCAGCCTGGCGAGTGGGACGGTTTGTCCCTCTCCAGGCCGCTCCGGCTCCGGGCGGCGCCTCTGCCTCGCAGCAGACGGAGCGAGCGCGGAGACACCAGCGGGCAGGCAGCGGCCGCACTTCCGGCTCTGCGGGCGCCAACAAAAAGGAAGTGCAGAAGTCGGGACGTTCCCGGCGCCCTCGGGCCTCCACGGGCGCGGGACACACGTGCACGCGCACGCGCGCGCACGCGCAGTTTAAAAACTTTTTAAAAGAAACCGCCGCGGGCTGGTGAGCCCTGCTCCCTGGCGCTGGTGTGGCCTGACCCTCCTGCCAAGGCGGCCTGAGCTGTCGCCAGAACTGCTGCTGGTCGTGAGCTCATCAGCATGAGGAGAGGGAAGCACCCCAGGACGCTCTGCAGGAGCAGCCCCAAGACTTGACTGCCGCTTGAGGACCGCGGGGACCGAGGCCTGCGGCGCGTCTCCCCCGGGACCGTGCCCGTCCTGCCACGGGGACGGTGGGCGCCGGGCCCCAGGAGAGCTCGCGGGACGGGACGGCGCGCTGCAGGATCCCAGGGAGCCCGAGCGCGCGCAGGACTTGAGCGATTCGCAGCAGGGAGCAGCCGCAGCAGCGTCAGATGTGAAGGCGGGGGCGGTCAGCAGGGCCCAGCGCCCGCCCGGCGCCCTCACAGTGCCCTCATAGTGCCCTCATAGTGCCCTCATAGTGCCCTCACAGCGCCCTCATAGCGCCCTCAGTGCCTCAGCGCCCTCACAGTGCCCTCAGTGCCCTCAGCGCCCTCACAGCGCCCTCACAGTGCCCTCAGCGCCCTCACAGCGCCCTCATAGTGCCCTCATAGTGCCCTCATAGTGCCCTTACAGCGCCCTCACAGTGCCCTCATAGTGCCCTCAGCGCCCTCATAGTGCCCTCACAGTGCCCTCACAGCGCCCTCACAGTGTCCTCAGTGCCCTCACAGTGCCCTCAGCGCCCTCACAGCGCTCTCATAGTGCCCTCAGTGCCCTCACAGTGCCCTCATAGTGCCCTCATAGTGCCCTCACAGCGCCCTCATAGTGCCCTCACAGCGCCCTCATAGTGCCCTCACAGCGCCCTCATAGTGCCCTCATAGTGCCCTCACAGCGCCCTCATAGTGCCCTCAGTGCCCTCACAGTGCCCTCAGCGCCCTCACAGTGCCCTCACAGTGCCCTCACAGCGCCCTCACAGCGCCCTCATAGCGCCCTCATAGTGCCCTCAGCGCCCTCATAGTGCCCTCACAGCGCCCTCACAGCGCCCTCATAGTGCCCTCAGCGCCCTCACAGTGCCCTCACAGCGCCCTCACAGTGCCCTCACAGTGCCCTCATAGCGCCCTCACAGCGCCCTCATAGCGCCCTCATAGTGCCCTCAGCGCCCTCATAGTGCCCTCACAGCGCCCTCACAGCGCCCTCATAGTGCCCTCACAGCGCCCTCAGCGCCCTCACAGCGCCCTCACAGCGCCCTCACAGTGCCCTCATAGTGCCCTCACAGCGCCCTCAGCGCCCTCACAGCGCCCTCACAGTGCCCTCATAGTGCCCTCACAGTGCCCTCAGCACCCTCACAGCGCCCTCACAGTGCCCTCAGCGCCCTCACAGCGCCCTCAGCGCCCTCACAGCACCCTCACAGTGCCCTCATAGTGCCCTCATAGTGCCCTCAGCGCCCTCACAGTGCCCTCAGCGCCTTCACAGTGCCCTCAGCGCCCTCAAGCACCCTCACAGCGCCCTCACAGCGCCCTCACGGCGCCCTCACGGCGCCCTCAGCGCCCTCACGGCGCCCTCATAGCGCCCTCATAGCGCCCTCATAGTGCCCTCATAGCGCCCTCACAGCGCCCTCACAGCGCCCTCATAGCGCCCTCATAGCGCCCTCATAGTTCCTTCATAGCGCCCTCACAGCGCCCTCAGCGCCCTTCTCTCACAGTGCCCTCACAGTGCCCTCCCAGCGCCCTCCCAGCTTGGTCTTGGGCAGTGACGCTTCACAGGCCCAAAGCCCGTGTCCTTTTCCTCACCGGCTGTCTGGCTGGTTCGTACCTCGGCCCTGTGTGCCGCAGGTCCGGCCAGCTTTGCTACAGACACTCAGGATCCTCAAGGCTGTCGAGGTTCAAGTCGACTTGACTGCAGGGACTCACCTGAGACCGCAGACCGGAAGCACCTAGAAGGGGTTGCTTAGATTTTTCCTTACATTATACTAAAGTTACTTGGGGAAATGAGGTATTTAGGAATACGCATAAGGACTGATTTTATGCATGTCTTGGGCTGTTTTGCTCAATTGAGAACCACCGACTTGAAGCTCTACACTGCTTCTGTCTTGCCCGGTGTTCTTCTGCCTTGCATGTCGCTCTGTTGTCCTGCTCCAGCCAGTGTTGATGTGGTGGAGGGTGCCCACCTGTCCCTTCCCTATCTCTAGACCCTCTGCCATGCACTCCTTCCATCCATCCACCCACCCATCCGTCCATCCATCCATCCACCCATCCGTCCATCCATCCATCCGTCCATCCCTTTTGGGGTGCAGAGCACGTTGAAACACGTGACTGTGCTTTGAGTTGAACTACACCGGCACCAAGCTTAGCTTTTCCCTTCCCGGCTACTGCGCAGCGTCTTGTCTGTGCAGTGGAGATGATAACAGAAGCCACGGGGTTCGAGGAGAACTGCGTGAGGAGATAGAGGGCACCAAGCATGGGCGTTGGAGGCTGCCCGAGAGCAGAACCCGAGCAAGCGATAGTTCGTGCTGCTCTTGTGCTGGCTGGCAGCCCCGTGCCATGTGCACTACATAGTGCTGGCGCTTAGTGAACATTGTGCATGATAAGTCGTCTCTGGCTAAGACTCAAGATTCCTGCCTCTTCTCAGAGCAGCTCAACCAAATTCCAGAGAACACAGCTTACCCTGTGACCTTCATGTTCTACCAAGGGGCTCAGCAAAGCCACCAAAGCCCTGGCCAGCCTCAAGCTCCCCGCGAAGAAACGTCCTTAACTCTCCAGGGAGCCCGGCCACCGGGGGGGTGATTCCCCTCGTATTAGCTGATGTCATTAGGCTTCGTCTCAAGGTGGAGCAGGTGGTGGTATTGCTCAGTCGTTCTGCTTCCCTGGCGTTCAGACAACCCCCTGATGCCCGCAGTCCTCACCAGCCAGGCTGTGACCAATGCAGTTTTCTTGTACTGCACCCTTGTTCAGCCCTGTCTGCACGCTGAACAACGGATTTCCTTGTTTCTGTATCAAAGTTTGGACCTGAGGCTATTTTTTTTTTTTTATTACTTCTACCATGTTCTTGTTCTTTTTACTCTGATTCTTCCCATGGGTTCCAAGCTTCTGGACCCCAGGAAGGGCTATTTAGAGCGGATGTAACTTACCACCCTATTTTCCTTTTGGCCCCAGCATAAGCAGCAGGATCTCCCATGGATGCTTGTCCTCAACCCTCAGCCTCATCTTCACGTCTTGCTGCCCGCAGCCAGGACTGTGTGAAAGGTCTTCCCCATTTCATCTTGGTTCTGTGACCCTCCTGACTACGCAAAGAGCTGTGTGGCGCTTTTCCTGGGAACCGCCACATAAACGTCTGTTCATCCCAGATAGAAATTCAGTGACAGACCAAAGTATGGTTACGCTAGAGTCCAACTTGACAACATTAGTCTACTGGGGTAGTACTGGCAGTGTTACAGGAGCAGAGAATTAATTCAAAGAGCACCCAGCTGGGCGAGACGGGGGAAGTCTCAGCGCCGGAACTGCTTCATGACCTGCCACTGGACAGAGAGAGTCCACCCCCCAGCGGCGGCTTACTGCTTTCTTCACCTTGGAGAGCAACCCCTCCCCATCCTTTTAGACTCAGAAACTTCCCGAGAAACAGCAGTCTGCTTCCTTTCCACTCTTACGTACTTCCTCCAGAATGGAATGTTTTATGGCAACACAACATCCTCCTAAGGTTAGACCAGGGGAAATCCAAAAAGGACATCATGTTAAGACACACAATTAAGAACAGCCACATAGTAACACTTCTGTATAAGAATCCGGAAGCAGAAGTCACCCGTAGGGACCAGGGTGTTGCTGACCCTTGCAGCCCAGCCTTCCCTTGGGGCTGAGCCTTGAAGACATGGTCCCTGTCCTTCCTCTTTAGGATCCAGAAGGCTATTTCTGTAACAGTTCTTAAAATTAAAGGCTGGTCATGGTTTCGAGGCTTTTGTCCTCTTTATTGTGCAAGACATTTAATGGCGATGAGCCGCTTGTAAGCTCTGCGTGAATCACGCGCAGCAGTCCCCCTGATGCAGCCTCCAAGAATCCCTCTGGCCTGAGATTCTATGAGCTTGTCAAGTGAAAGTCGTCAGAAACGTGGCTTCCATTGATAAGGCAGGGCCAAATTCTCCCCCTTTCCTCTCTCTTCCTGCACAGCACTGGAGGTCAGTCAGACTGACCTCTGCTAGTCCTCCCAGCAGAGAGACACGATCGTTCTTAGTGACAGCGCTGCCGGAGCACGCTATGAAAGTGGGCAGCTATGGGTAACCCTGGACATTTTGATAAGACATGGCCTTGGACAGTCACACTGGCATCTGTACACTGCTGTGGCTACGCTGAGTGTCCTTCATGAATCTGTGCTTCTGTTCCTCATGGGTGCCCATCCTTTTTGAATGTCACTTTCCAAGATCAAACCTCCAGTGTGCTTGGCCTGGACTTTGTAGCTCTGTGGACAGGGTCTTGCTGATGAGTGCTCCAAGAGGAGATGCGTGCTGTTCTTTCAAAATGTGTTAGCACTGAATCTCCCTTGTAGAAGGGGTATATGTGTATGTGTGTGGGGAGAGAGAGAGAGAGAGAGAGAGAGAGAGAGAGAGAATGTTCATGTTTGCTCATTCTCTTGAAGTAATAGAAAACCTGAAATGGGATATGACCTAGGAAATCTGAGGTGTCAGGGAGGCACGTTCGTATTTCACAGCAGATGGCACCGGGTGCCGGCTCACAGGTCCCTCACCCAAAGGCCATTTTCTCACAGTTTCAGACCCACGCTCTGCGAACTGCACACCTGGCAAAGGCAGTTTAGAGATTCAAGAGGGCATGGTGTCAAGCACGCCACGCATTTCCTGGCTGCGTGTTCTCAGGAGGAGCTTCTTTTAACCACAGCTTTGTCTGCCAGGTGGGGAAACACATCCACCTTGCAGACCGAGGCTTAGATGGAGAGAGCGAGTGGCTGGCCACCGCGGCTCTCTGTGGGCCGTGCGGAGCTGTCCACGGGCGCTCAATGGACCTTGAGGAACAAAGTAAAAACAACCTGAAATTTGCTGCTTTTCTTCCCTAGAATAATTCAGATGCTCAATTAAGCATCTCTCAATTAAGCAGCTCTCAACTTTCCAGATCTGAGTGTGCGGTGAGGCGTGAACGGCAGCTTATCTTGCTGAGAGTGTGGAATAAACCCTTAGCAGCTTCTGGTGTAAAGGGCTTGACTTATCTCCGTGTGGTGGCAGAGCGCCCTGGTTGGCTTTGTACAGTGTCGTTGCTCAGCATAGCTGTCAAACACCTCCAGCGAGAGTGTACTGACGACTGTCCACTCCACTCCCAGGATATCCTAGGTCAGTGGGCATTTCATTTCTGGCATTTTTTACTTAAGAAGCGTGTTTAAAATAAGATTCGGTCAGCCCTGGGAACAATAATATGTTTCTTAAAATACAGATAATGTATCTTTTACATGTAAAGTTGCCACAATTCATGGACACATCTTTACGAAAGAAGGAGAACTCTAACAAACCTGATTTAAAGTACTTGTGGAGCTCATCCCACCACTCTGAGTAACGCCTAGTGAAGGGAATATTATTGGAGCTTCAGAATTTGAAATAGGAGTTAATGTACACATTTATTTTTAGACGTAGGTTTCTTGTGTTCTCTCTCTTTTGAGAAAACAGAGATAGGAAAATAATTTCTCTCTTTGTTATTCTCCAATGTTAAGTTTGCACCAGATTTTAGGGCAAAAGTAGCCTTTTCCTAGACAGACCTCTATCTGGAAAAGTTTCAAAATTACTCTTTCATCCGAAGTCCTAGTCAGTCTGTATTTGATTTTGCATGAAGTATAAAGAAGGGCATCAGCACTTCAGTAATCCTGCCACTGTTATTAGATTACGTCTGCTCTTGATGTCTGATATGAGTTATTTTGCACATATTTATATCAAATTATCATATTTGTTAGTCTTTTTCCAGTCTCCATTCTATCTTACGACCTGTTCCTACAATGGCCGAGCTGTTGTGAATGTACTTGACTCTTAATACACTGACATGTGGGATGTGGCCACTCATCTGATTCTTTACCAAGGTGACTCTGGCTATTCCTAATCCGTTGCTCTCTTCCAATTTTGCCGCTGTTCTGTTAGGAGTTCTGTTAGCAATGTCTGTTAGCAAGATGGACATTTTCCTGAATTCTGCTGGACTTGTATACTAATGACATCGTCAAGTACTGTCTACTCAGGATGGTTTCCTCTCCTGTCCTTCAATCAGTTTATTTTTTCTGCTGGGCAGTATGCTTTTCATAAATCAAACTGCTTAGGAAGGAATGTGGAAGTCATCACAATACTTTAAAAACAGTGCTTTCCATCCCAAACCATACCTTTTACCCAGACAGAGCTCAGGAACGGGGAGAAGAGACTAGAGGCCCTCAGTCCAGCCAGAGTCCCCAGTCTACCGACAAGGTTGGTGGGAAAACAATTCAGCGTGTCACAAACTTGTTAGTTTTTCCCACTAACCAATAATTCTGTTTCTTACTAAGTATAGCTCTTCACAGCTCCTTTACATTAACTGTAAGTTAAATGTAAAAATCAAATGCAGATTTAAAATAAAGTGGAATTAGGAATCTGGTTGGGCAGCTCCCAGGATGCTCCTGTTAACAGAAAGGTCTTCAGAATGGCACTCCTGGAGAATCTTGGACAGACCATTCATGGTGGTATCAGATGTAAGGACAAGCACAATTCGAGTATCTATTAACAGAGAACAGGACACGCAGAACCTCATATATTTATAAAACTGACAGTTAGGAACAAAGAGCAATGGGTGTCAGCTCCATAGCTCACGTGAGCGTGGAGAAGTGTCTGTCCCGGGAAAAGGAGAAAGTTATGTGGGAGAATATACAATATGTTTCAACAAATCTGCAGTACATCTCATTAACTATTTTATAATCATATAAGATCTGAGATTTACTACAAAGTCTTCATAATTTAAGAGTAGGTGGTAATTTTATGATATAGGTGAGATTTAAGTAGAAAAAGTTCCCAAAACCTGGAGTTGTGTTCAAAGATCCTCCCTAAGCCCAACTGGCCTCTTGTCAGGATGATGGAGTTTCAGAATCAACAGATGACTCGTAAGGACTTTGCCCGTCCCATAGGTTTGAGTTTGTGGCATTAGAGCACAGATCCTTCAGATCTGTAAAGTCAGAGAGCAGGTCTGAAACTGGCCCTTTCCAACGGGGTGGCAAGCTCAAGCGACAGTTGGCACTTAGTTTCCCAAGCATACACGCTCTCTGCAATGTCTAGCTGTGTTTCCACAGTTGGCTCAACGGCTTAGTGACTCTTAGTCCACAGTGGATAAATTTGACACATTCCCAGAGAATGAGATCCAAAATATTGAGATTGATTATCAACTAAGAGATGATATTGAAAAGTAAAACCAAACTAAGTAAAGGAATATGGAGATATTTGATTCTTAGACCACATAATAGTCATTAGGAAAAGCTTCTAGAGAAAATCAAGGCGCAAATAGATTCTACAGCCAAACCAAGGCATCCCAGGTTCAGAAAGGGGAGGACGTTACATCTCCTTCCCGCATGCTGACCCTGCCTTCTCCTTGTCTACCTACTGCAGGTGTTTAAGCAGGCATTGCAAAAGGATATAGGCAGTGAGATGTGGCGACCCTCCTTTTCCTTTGGCTAAAGACAAACATTCAGGTGGAGAAATGTCCCAGGTATTTAACTGAGCAGTTTCTCTAATGCCAAGTGCAAGGAAGCCAGAGAAATCTCTCTTGCTTGTTTTCCTTCTTGAGCTAGAGCTCCGGAATGTAGGGTGCATGTGTGTCTCTCCTCTTTCCTTCAGACCAACGCATCCCAGGAGCTGGGGTCAGTCCTTGCTCCGGTGTCCTGTGGAGGTTCTACACACATATACACCTGCCATTCAGAGTTTTGGGACTTGCACCGACATCTGTGTGTGTGCATGGAGATAAGTGGGTGCTTATTCTGCTCCGAAGACTGGCTTGCTTTTGGAAATATGTTAAAGCGGTCCACCCTCAGGAGACTCTGGCTTCAGGACTCACGCGGGGGCTGTGCGGCGTGGAACCATTTCCAAGCATCACTTTGCACAGAGGCTTTCACCAAGGCCACGTGCTGCAGTCACCACAGGCAGGCACCGGCTTTACTTCAACCCCGTGGGATCTGTGACTGTGGACCATAGCACTCATTCGTTCTTGTTTCTAAAGTATCTGCTTTGAAAGTTTTATGTAAATAATCTGTTCAACTTGAAGCTGTTGCTTTTTGCGTCCAGTTTCAGATCGCAATGTATCACTTGAATTAATATGCGTCGCCATCAAAGTGCGTTCAGTTGATTCTTAATGTCTATCACATGATGTGCAAAGTTGAACCCCACAGATGCAGAATTCAGACATTCCTGACAAAAGGAAGTGAGCTGAAAGAGTAGCAAAGTCTTGAAAGAGAAAACTGTCCTGCCTCTCCCCAGTGTCAGAATGTGGACGTGTTTACAAAATGCTCATTAAAAGAAAAAGGGATTGCAAGATAAAAACGAAATCTGGCGTATAAGTTTACACTAAGGAGATAAGAAAGCCTAGGCCCTATAAGGGATTTCGCTGTCCAATTACTGCAACCTGACTTTTGCTGGAGTGGGAGAGTTGGGGGAGGGGGAGCGAGAGGAAGAGTTTCCAAACTTGTCTCCAGTGACAGGAGACATTTTCGCTCTGCAAGATAAAACTGCCACTCAGAGTCCAGGAGAGCTAAACCTTCCTGGGCTGGCTTGGAGGCTTGAGCAAAGCCATGGGTTCTCTGGTCCTGCGCCTGAGCGTGGTCTTCCTGGCGGCTTGCTCTGTTTCTGGAAGCCCCATCATGGGTCTGGACCAGTCGCCACTGGAAGAAGATATGCCCCTCTTCGATGATGTCTTCTCAGAACAAGACGGGGTCGACTTCAGCACCCTGCTTCAGAGCATGAAGGATGAGTTCCTCAAGACGCTGAACCTGTCCGACATTCCCGCGCCGGACTCGGCCAAGGTAGACCCCCCCGAGTACATGCTGGAGCTCTACAACAAATTCGCCACGGACCGGACCTCCGTGCCGTCTGCTAACATCATCAGGAGTTTCAAGAATGAAGGTGGGTGTGCGGTTCTGTCGATGGACTTTGGCTTGGCTTTTTCTCAAGCAATACGGAAGTTCCCAGTGTGTGAGGATGATGCGGGTGAGGTGATGGGCATGGGTGTGGCCTTGGGGGCACATCAGCATCCCGCAGTCTGTTCTGTTCCATTCACGTGCGGCCCCAGCGTGTAAAGATCCCACACGGAGCGCCTGGCTGCGGCGCGCGCCTTGCTTCCTTCATCGCTCCCTGCACCGGCATCTAAAGAACCTCGAGTGGCTTCATCTCTTGGTTCATTTATTTTTTCTTTTTGAGACAGAATGTTGTTATATAGGCCGGGTTGGCCTTGAACTTTACCTTCTAGCCCAGGATAGCCTTGAAAAGATTATTTATTTTATTTTTTAAAAATTAGCTTAGTGTCTTTTTTTGAGAGAGGATCTTGCTGTGTCACTTAGGTTGACCTAAAATCACACTCCCTCTGCCTCCTGAGTGTCAGTTCATTTTTAACAAGGGATAAAACTCTGCGTAGGTTCAAAGCGTGTGTTTTGCTAAGTTTTAGCACATTTAAGTCCATCGAAGCCAGTGCCCCGAGGCAGCAAGCACATGGGTTCTGCAGAGCTTTCTTAGTTGCCTGGCAGCTCTGTGTCCGCCCCAGGGAGATTTGCTCTTCACTCCCTCAGGGAAGAGCAGAAGCTTCTGGTCTCACGAATAGCAAATGGCACAGGTGACTCCTGTGGACTGAACTTTTAGGAAGATGGCATGTACGGATGGGACAAGAGGGCCCAAAGAACACTTTGAAGACAGAGTGAGAGAAGGCATCTTTGCAAGTGCCAGTGGTATTAATCGTATGGGAGGTGACAGATTGGCTTACTTGGTCTGCAGATATCAACTGAGCAGTTGTATGGGACTGAGCATTGTAGGGAGTGGATGGGAAGTGTGGCTGGACATGAGTTAAGCCTTGTTACAGTGAGTCCAGAGCTAACCCATTGTTGGTTCTTCCCATGGACCATATGAAAGTGATTTTAGGTGGCACGCAGAGGAAGCAGCAAAGCACGTGGCAGATGTTTTTGTTAAGGTATAAAATGTAGCTGTCACCTTAAGGACAAGCCTTTATGAACTAAGAAATAAGTGTAAAATAATCACATGGATGCACATGAATTAAAAAAGAATGAAGAGGTGACTTGGTGTGCAACCAGAAATGCTGCCATAGGGATTTAGGAGCCCTCAGTGATGCTAAATGTCTGGGGGTGACTCACAGACAGAGATTAAGCAAGTACGCAGGAGCTCTGACCTACAGTGAAGTTCTCAGGTAAGAATTGCGTTCGAAAAGTAGAAAATTGTTCTCACATATATTTTGAATACAATTCTTATCTGAGAATTTTATCATAAGTCACAGCTCCTGTGTACTTGCTAACATTTCCCTGAGCCAGTATATTAAACAGTAGTTTTATCCTGTCTTTTCAAAATTAGGATTCAAAAAGAAACAGTTTTATTGAGACACACACACACACACACACACACACACACACACACACACACCATTATGCAATAATGGATATTTGCTAGGTCCATTCCTTTTCTTTCCCCCAATTGGATAGGATGCCTAATATAAAAGCAGTCAATATTTGACAAGTGGAGTTACCAAATTAAAAGAGAATACTATGAACATTTCTATATTTTTCTATATTTAATAAACAATGTAACATAGACACTATGCAAAAAAAAGAATTGCATTCAAGTTGAATGTGGCGACTCATGCCAGCAGGTCCGCACTTTGCAGGCAGAGGTAGGATTTCTGTAACTGTGAGAGCAGCGAGTTCGAAGCTAATCAGGGCTACATGGTGAGACCCTATGTCAAAGAACAAACAGGTCAGTCTCTCAATATTGTCACATTTGGATGTGTGTTTCTGAGACTCGGGGACCTTTAAGAAGTGGCTTTATATCCTGCTCACTGATGGAGCTTGGTAATCCATCCATCCTCAAGATTCATTTTCTGTCATTTTCCCTTACAGAGGATACACTCCAAAATATACTGCTGTATAACTCAAATCCTTTAGTTTAGGTTTCTTGCATTGATCTTGCTAGCTTTGAGGGTCAGTCAGATGGTCCATGTGTAACTGCCACTACGGGGCAAAAGTACAGAACCAGTGTGGCATATGTAGGTGGGATTTTCAAAATCATATGGTTGGCCCATTTAGGTCCTTGGGCCATATATAACCCCCTCAACCTTGAACTATATAGAAGCCTTTCAGGAAGACCAGTGCCCTGCCAACTTGGTGGGCATCTCTACCCATTGCACACAAAAAACATTAAGGCTGTGAAGTCCTTTTCCATGAACAGTTGCCATACGTTCCGTTTAATGGCTTTTTACTGATCAGAAGCGAGGGCTCTTTGGGAGCCTCCGAGGTCTTGCAGTTCTGTCCTTCTGAGCACGTGAGCTACTGGGTTCTGGCTGGAGGCTCTTCTCCTATCCGCTGACAGGCAATTTCCTGTTATTTCACTCAGTTTGGCGTTCCCCATGGGCCTGTCCACGTTTGCTGCTGCGATGCCACACACTCCCAAGTGTCCCGGCCAGGCAGGTCCTCTCACTCCCTGAGCAAGCAACGGTTTACAATGACGTGCACTGCAGGTATGACTTTCTGTGATTTTTTTTTCCAGATGTATTTTCTCAACCAGTCAGTTTTAAAGGGATCCGCAAATACCCACTCCTCTTCAACGTGTCCATCCCTCACCACGAAGAGGTCATCATGGCCGAGCTCAGGCTGTACACGCTGGTGCAAAGAGATCGCATGATGTATGATGGTGTGGACCGGAAAATTACCATTTTTGAAGTGCTGGAGAGTGCAGTGACTGAGGAGGGAGAAAGGAGCATGCTGGTTCTAGCTTCCGTGGAGATCTACGGCCTCAACAGTGAATGGGAGACGTTTGATGTGACGGATGCCACCAGGCGCTGGCAAAAGTCGGGCCCGTCCACCCACCAGCTGGAGGTCCACATCGAGAGCAGGCAAGACCAGACCGAAGAGCTGGGAAGGGGACAACTGGAGATCGACACCAGCACCCAGAACAAGCGCGACCCTCTGCTCGTCGTGTTCTCCGACGACCGGAGCAGTGGCGAGGAGCGGAAGGAAGAGCTGGACGAGATGATCGCCCACGAACAGGATCTGGAGTTGGGCGACCTGCCTGCAAGCGGTCTCTCCAGCCCCGGGGAAGAGGCGTTGCTGCAGATGAGGTCGAACATGATCTACGATTCCAGCGCTCGAATCAGGAGGAACGCCAAAGGGAACTACTGCAAGCGAACCCCTCTCTACATCGACTTCAAGGAGATTGGCTGGGACTCCTGGATCATCGCTCCACCGGGATACGAAGCCTACGAGTGCCGGGGTGTCTGCAGCTACCCTCTGGCCGAGCACCTCACACCCACGAAGCATGCAATCATCCAGGCCCTGGTGCACTTGAAGAATTCTCAGAAGGCTTCCAAAGCCTGCTGCGTGCCCACGAAGCTGGACCCCATCTCCATCCTCTACTTGGATAAAGGTGTCGTCACCTACAAGTTTAAATACGAGGGCATGACTGTGTCTGAATGTGGCTGCAGATAGAGGGCTCTGACTTATTTAATAACTGTAAATGTGTATATTTTGTGTTCTATTTAATGAGACTATTTAATGAAGGTGTACAGATGACAGAAGCTTGCCACCTTAGGGAAATGGACGCGTCAGCGTATTGTAGAACATGCATGTGTTGCTAAACAATCCAGTTCCTTCTAATCTGTTTTTCTTCATACTCCCTATTCCCTGGCAACACTGTTTCTGATAGAAAGCGGTAGGCCCACACGACTTATTCTCTATGTCGGCTTGGCAACAAGTGTCTGTGCATGTTTACGTGTATGTGCATGAACTTCTGAGAGTCATAGATGCGAGTGACCCCTCCCCATGTCTATACTCGAGGGTCTGGGAGTTAGATAAAGAAAATTCCATCAGGAACTCGGCCATCCTGAGAAGTGTACCTTCCCAAACCCTCTGAGGGTATAAATGTGGCTGACCTGAGCTTCTGCCGTGGGTCAGAGAAGTAGGCCTAGGGAGCAGGCTTGGCATGGGAGTGTTGGATGCAGAACCTACCAATCCAGACGTGCCCCGGCCAGGAAGGAGCCCCCAGAGTCATGTGTTCTGGAAAGTGTCTGGTCCAAGAGGAAACCTGAGGGACTGGCACTGTTCCCCATCAGCAGGGGGCAAGACCACGCGCGCCTTGCTTCGAGGGTCCAGGAGGAAGTAGAGGGAGGCAAGGAGATAGGAGCAAGTGCTGTTCTAGCGAGATGAAGTTGTCAACACCTCTAGCAGGGACATAACTCTTTAGAACAAAATAAATGGCCCAAGATGGAGAGCCAGACAGTCAGGGGACATGTGTGCTGAGCTTCCTTGGGGTCTCTCTCTTGCCGCCCGCCTCTGCCGTCACACGAGTTCCTCCTTCTGCTAGTCCCCAGCGTGGCACCCTGCGACCTTCTCCTGGTGTCTTGATTTTATCTGTGTTTGTCCATCCACAGCTTGGGAGGAAGAACCGAGAAGCACTTTCTGTCAGTATGAAAGGGGTCAGTGATATTTTTAATACTTTTCTTCATGTCATATTTTCTTCACAAACATAAGACCGGGGGAGTCCAAATGAATGCATAAGTCAGGAGCAAGCGCACAGTGAGGGACTCAATGTTAAGTCTCAGGTCTGAATCAGCTTTCCCGCAGAAGTTCCCATTCTTATCATGGTGCCCAGAAAGCTAGTTTGAAACTGTCCAGTCCCGAAGGCCGGACGGCTGATGGAATGGTCCGAAGGCAGGGCATCCACTCAGCAGCCTGCGGCTCCAGACACACTGAGCCGGCTTAGCCTCCGCCTGGGGCTCTGGCTCTGTGCAAGAGGAACCAGAGCAAAGCAGTCCCGAGCCTTCCTGCAAGGCCAGGCCGCGATACGGAGCGTGCGGCTTCCAAACAACATGCAGCCTCAGCTGTGGAATGTGTCCCTAAGATGGCTTTGCTCCTGCACTCCGCCAGCCTCCCTTTCATAACCTTCTTAGTGCTGTCAGTTCAGATCCCCACCGCAAGGAAAGCTGCTTCTGACTTTCGACTTTACCTATTTATCTACTGTTCACGGTCCCCCTGGGGACTCGTTGCCTTGGCAGAGGGATGTTTTTGACCACCAGCGAACGACGTTCTTCAGAACAGCTCATGCCAGCCCCTATGCGGTCACCGAGCACCCGGGCATGCGGTGCTGGCTGTGGCCAGCCACGCCAGCGCCTCCGTGGCTGAGGGTGCACTCTCATACTCCGCGGTACTCACACACTCACGGTACTTCCGAACTTCCTCAAGGACACTGTGATGTTTATACAGCAAAATCTCAGCTTAGCAGGGTTGTGCCTGATAGACTGTGTTTTTGTTTATAAGATCGGGATGTCCTGGCAAACACTTCACACCAGTCATCCACGGAGGGCAGAAGCTCTGCTTTGTAATTGCTACCATGTGATACCAATGAGCTTGCAAACACCCTAGGAGCTGTGAGCTTGCTGGCCCTGGAGGGTATCAGCAGCCACCCCCGGCTCTGCCTGGTTCCAGGAGAAACTGTGGAAGGGGCAAGGCCTCTGCTCATCTCAGACGCTGCTCCTTTGATCACATCCACATGTGAGTGACATTTCTGACGGTCTTTGTCCTGCGGGAGGGCATCCAAGTGCATCCATCCATCTGAGTGTTTGCAGTGTTCAACTTTGTCATCATCATTATCATCATTATAAGTTTTGAATTATTTTCAAAAGAAACATCTTCTCCCGGTGACTCTGTGAACTTTCTCCATGTTGCCGTGTGAACACAAAGCCACAAAACAGGGCAATTCTGAGAAATTAGAATTTATGCAAGTGTCCTCTGATGACTGGTTTTCCACTACGGGCCATGCCAATCTTCCTCTTTTTCTTCTCTTAGTGATTTAATGGCAAAAGTTTCATCACCGAGGTTGATAAACCCAGTGACTTCTGAGAAAAACTAGCAAAGGCTCTTGGGCAGCCCACAATCAGCATAGTCGTGTAAAAGTTTCTGGGCTTCTTACTATTTATTGACTGATATATTTATTTTTGTAATATAGTGTAGAATATTAAATATTTTATTTTTATGTTTGTGAATTTCTCTTGGATAAAATAGCCCCTGTGCAGTCAGACCATACCTTTCCCAGAATGCAGCTTACTTGGAATACACAACTGTGTGTCCAACTCTATTTTTCTCATCGAAATGTCCTGCTATTTAAAGGAGTCTTGTCACCACGCTGTATATTTGTGTGTTGTGGGCATAGTGTTGCGCCCCTTTGAATAGTTCCTAACTGTAAAAGGCATAGCTTTAACTGAAAGCAGATGCTCCAGTCGATAACCAAATAAATGTCCTGCCGCTGTGTAAGCCGACATTGCTGCCGGCCATGAAGGTAGATGCCAGCCGTCCACGAGGAGCAGGCCCTGCTCGCTTAATGGAGGTGGCATTTAATTGGTTCCCTAAACACTCCATTGGCTTTACAGATCTGCCAACTACTATGTAAAAGTCAAACATAATTATTTACTAGTTCCTCAGGTAGTAGGCCTCGACAGGCCAAATTCTTTTCCAGTGTGTGATTTTCAGTCTGGGAAATTAATAAGTAAACATTTTTTTTCGAATGGTTACCAAAGCTTCAGTGTTTGCTTCTATTCTTCCACGGGAGACACGTCCCACAAAAGAACCTCATCTTAACTCTTCCTGAGGTCCCGAGGCCCCGCCAAACTTTCACTATTCTCCGCAGCACAGGCAGACGCTGCTTCGAGCAGGGCCTGCGCATCGTCAGTCTCCGCAGGAGCTGTTAGTCTGTGCAGCTCAGCAAGGACGGGTGGGAAAGGAGCCGGGGTCTCCGGGGTTTTCTCAGGCCAGCAAAGGCATTTGGTTTTACGCGTTCGAAGAAGGAAATAGATTGCACTGCACAACGAAGGACGCTTCTGCCTGGAGAATGTTACTGGCCTGTGATCAGCCCCTCTGTCACCTCTGTCACACAGAAACACTGGCCTCTGTGAGTGGCTCACCTGACTGTGGCGGGAAGCCTCATGCCAGGCCCGCCCGGCTAGCTCCCACCAGGTGCGTGATTAGGTAGTGTCTCGCCCTACAATGGAAGCACAGTTGTATTTTTTTTGGGGGGGGGGAATTCATCATTTACATCCAAATCTATTTAGCAATAGGAAGAAAAACGTTTTTACATTGTGTCCATTAAACCAATGCATCCATTCAGAGTTGTCCTGTTAAATAAAGTGGAAAGATTATTTTGACACCGATTGGTGGCAGCCTGTTTTTCTTTGGGGTTAGATCTCTGGATCCTGCCTTCCTCTTTTTACCTTCCTGCTGTGCATCCGAATGGAGTAAAATTTTTGCTCCATTAGTTGAGAATGGTTTGGAGCACCCATACTTACATGTTCTCTTCTTTCATATAACTGTGAATTCCGTGAATGGCAAAGATATACATGGAAAACAAAGCCGGGTCTGCTTTGCCAATAACCGGGTAGTTTCTTTGCATTCTGAATGAGGCAGTAAGAACAATCACTTGGGAGAGATTTCCAGACTAAATCCCTCTGAGTTTTGGTGAATGAGCCTTACAAGATCTCATATTTCAGAAACGACCATTGAAATCAACGTAGCATGCACCAGTCTTCCTTGACATATCAGCCTGACTTTCCTGGTTCTAAGACAGGCGGCCTACCTTCTTAAGGACCATGCTGTGTTTAGACAGCCGGGGAAACACAGAGGAAGCAGAAAGTTGTTCAGTTCTTCCTCGAGTGGAAATGAAGTCCCTCTTGCTGTCTTTCATAGCCCCATAGTCTATAACTCTCGGGACCTCACATTCATGTCTGCCCTTACCCACCTTCCCAAGGCATGCTGAGTCTCCTGTTCCCCAGTTTCTTCAGTTGGATGTGTACCCCCTAGCTCACTGTTGGCATCTTGATCTTCAGATTCACGTGCTAATAGAGTCAGAGTGGGGAGCTTTGGGCGTGCTGTCAGGATCTGTCCTCGTGGATGAGGCGAACCTGGAGTAATTCACTGATTTATGAGTTAACATGACTTTATTATCAAAGTGAAGCTGCCACGTCATGACCTGATGGCAGCTCTGCGCTCTTACTGGGAGCTGAACAAGTCTCCACTTCACAATGGACTGCGCTCAGGTGTCCGTGAAAAGCATGGAAGATGCGGTGCGTGTCTGAGCATGTGACCATACATGTGGCTCTTGCATGAAAATGGGAGGGATGACAGTGACGGAACCACCACGGACTTTGGGGAGAGTGGGGAGGAATAGACTGGTGGGCAGCTCGAGCGCTGTCCATCCCTGAGGGAAGTTCACCCCTCTGGAAGCACGAGGGATGGGAGGGCAGAGAGACAACTTACGGAGGAGTAAAATGCCTTCATCAGACACTCATCTGCTTCTCTTAGGGCTCTGGCATGCTGGCTGGTAGACGCCACCCGGCACACGTGTGGCGGAGAGCACAGTCCTTGTTCTTGAATGAGCACTGGCCAGGTGAAGTGTCCATCCCGAGGGAGTGAACTGAGCGGGCTGTGTCTGGCTTGGGCCGAGGCCAGGGCTGACCTACGGACGCCTGGAAGACATTGCTGCTACTTGACTTTGAGTTCTTTAGTGCCCTCTTCGTTCTTCTGGGACAATTTAATTTCTGGAGATCTCCCACGGGATGTCTCCAAGGCCCATGTGGATCAGCCTTTCTGTTCCATGGTTTCTTTTCCATGGAAGCATCTGCGATTGTTCTGGACATACACAGAACACACAGCACACTGTCTTAGGAGGCAGTTTATCACAAAGTAAGAGAAAATACTATGTTCAAAGCTCAAGCACATATTTAGCAATAGGTTAAGGTTCCGAGAGGGATTCTCATGTGAATTAATTTTGTAGTGGTGTGGGAAAATAATGTGTGGGACTCCTGCACGTGACCCTGGCCACATGGGTGAGAGCACTTTTGCACAGACACGATCATTTGTAAATAGGGCTTATTTGGAGAAGGTGAGAGCTCGTTAACTTGGATGGTTATAAATGGCTTATGTGATTATCTGGGACTCACTCTGCCGAACTGTCAGCTTATGAGAAGCAGCTCCTGCCCTCCTCGCCTCCTCGGTGTGTTCACATAGACTCGCGCAGCTTGTTCCATTCCGAGAGTGCACTGAAAAACAGGAACACAATCTGTTTTTCTTTCAAGTGAGGTTCTGAGAATCTCATGAGAAATTTGGGCCTCAGTTCAAGCTAAGATTCTTGAATGGGAGCCTTGAGCGGGTGTCCTCAGGATTCAGCCGGAGCCGTTTGACATGTAGAATATGATCAGCCCTCTGCCCCAGTGCTGGAATGGTTGAGTAAATCGATTCTAATTAGCATTGCTGTCTAGAATGGATAACAAGGACTGGTTAATCATGAAGAAATATCAGAGGGAACCATTTGAAGAACAAAAATAGATTGCAGTATTCAAGATAAAAGGCAAAATAAAGCCGCGGAGTGGTCACAGATTCAAAGCAACCAAAGAAATTTGGCCACCAGTATTCATGGTAGCTCTGGAATGCATTTCAGAGCCCCGAGGACAGAAAGAACATTATCTTTTGCTAGGTCCTGCTGCTCAGCGGTCAGTTGGTCTGTCCAGCTCTCTCTAATGACATTTATCTCCACCAGGCAATTGCACTTTCTGTGAAGTGGTGAAAATTTTCAGAGGAAGAATGTCAGGGATTAGTTCAGTGGGATGTCACGCAAGTGGGACCCCTGCCTTGTGGGCAGGCTCAGGGGAAGGGGCTCTGCAGTGTGCAGACCAAGATACCACATTCTCCTGAAATAGCTGCGTCCAACACCCCAGTCCCCAAAAGGAAGCTTGCTTTTCAGGGAGCAGACCATCTGTTCCAAGTGTTTAGAGAAGCATCTCCAATCGCCAGTAACTTAAACTTCCGTATTCCCGAGTTCAATGTATGATAAGGGAAGAGTGCTAACAGGATGGGAACCGAGTTACTATATTAAGAACCCAGGCAGAACAGAAACCAGCCCCCTGCAGTTATTTTGTTTATGCTCCATCTGGTTTAATTAACTGGTATTTACATAAGAACAGCTCTTGTTGCGTCTGTCCTCTGTTGTAACCATCACGTGTTTTATTTCTCGTTGTTTTCTATTTAAAGTTTCTGAAAAAATACCATTACAAAATATGCCTGAATGAAGTCCGGAAAGTGGAATCCAAGAGTAGCATTCTAGCTCCTTCCTAGACACAGCTCGAGGTCAGGCATCGAGTTGCTAGAGCAAATACAGGATATCTGGTTAAACTTCAACTTAAGATAAATAAAGAATATGTTTTTTCTATGTAAGTATTTCTTAAATGTTGCCTAGAACATTCCTATGCTGAAAAGCTTTCATTGTCTAGCTGAAATCCAGATTTAACTGCATGTTTTCCTCTGTGGAATCTGGCAACTTGTGCACAATCTCTTACAAGGTCACGGGAGTGCCAAAGGCCACAGAAAGATGAAGTGGTTTGTCCGCATTCCTGGAAGGGCTGTTCAGAGCTCCAGCACAGACAAGACCAGAGGGTTCATGGCTGAAGAACAGTTTTGAGATTCCAGGCTGAGCGCTACTTGACCATGACACCTGCCAACACTACAAACAGCAGCGACTGCGAACATCTTTCTGCCCTGCTGCACCTGTGAACTGCCAACACCTGCTGCACCTGTGAACTGCCAACACCTACCTGTTGCACCTGTGAACTGCCAACACCTGCTGCACCTGTGAACTGCCAGCACCTGCTGCACCTGTGAACTGCCAGCACCTGCTGCACCTGTGAACTGCCAACACCTGCTGCACCTGTGAACTGCCAGCACCTGCTGCACCTGTGAACTGCCAGCACCTGCTGCACCTGTGAACTGCCAACACCCGTCTGCCCTGCTGCACCTGTGAACTGCCAACACCTGCTGCACCTGTGAACTGCCAGCACCTGCTACACCTGTGAACTGCCAGCACCTGCTGTACCTGTGAACTGCCAGCACCTGCTGCACCTGTGAACTGCCAGCACCTGCTGCACCTGTGAATTGCCAGCACCTGCTGCACCTGTGAACTGCCAGCACCCTTCTGTCCTGCTGCACCTGTGAAGAGCCCGTCATGGAGGCGGAGCACACGGCAGATGTCACTTGTGTTGAGCTGCCTGTCATGCTAGTTTCTGAGCCAATATTCT
Source organism: Typhlomys cinereus (assembly GCA_023101885.1). NCBI lineage: Eukaryota > Metazoa > Chordata > Mammalia > Rodentia > Platacanthomyidae > Typhlomys > Typhlomys cinereus. The sequence continues at coordinate 10,359,819 of JALPQD010000034.1, read as the reverse complement.
TGGGCCCCCACGTTCGGGTGGCCTGTTTTCTAGTTCTTCATAGATTGTCTCGGGCTGTTTTCTTATTATCCAGCTCTGAGAGAAGGTCAAGTTTCAGTTCCCTGAGTTCTCCAGCATCGTGCAGTGTGACTGGTTCTCTAAGGCTGGTTTCCCAACCTTTCCACGCCGCTTCTGTGCGCGGCTGTGACGTCATGCTTGGGGCAGCTCCTCGGCGCTTCTGCTGTGTCTCCGTGTGCTTTGGAAACAGCTGCTTCTTCTGCCAGTGAGTCTGGTGAATCAGTTAAAAGGAGCATTAGTTTCTGGGCTGCTATGGTCCAGTAGCATCTAGAACATCGTTGTGTCAAAGGCAGGTGGGCTGGGGTCCTGCGGGTCTCCATCTGCTCTCCCTAGGAGGCCACCTCAGTGCGGCCAGAAGTCTCCTGCAGTTCGTGTTCCTCTGCAGACCAGGCAGCACCCCATCCTCCACATCCTGGGTGACACTGAGTCACTCAGACCAACTCAGAATCAAGGAAGAGCATGAACCCTGAGCTCTGAACGGTCTCTCTTCTGGCATCCTCTGAATCAGGCCTGTGGGTGCACGCGTGGATTCCTTGCCATGCCTGACCATGAGGTCTAAGTTAGTCCCCGCTCAGCCGTAGGGCTCCACTAGACCAGGTCACTTTCCTCTTTTGATTTCAGAGTTCCTGGTTGGAGCACAGACCTGTGTCCTCCTGTCTCTTCTGACCCCAAACAGAATTTGAAGCAACTGTTACTGCACTTGAACCAAAGGAGACCCGACTCTCCTCTGCTTTACGTTCTGATAATCAGGTAAGTAATCAAGGTGGATTCGGAGGGGAATTGAAGTCATCAAATAGTTTTATAGAATAATGGCGACACGGCAAATAGTTCCTAACAATAAAAATTTTTCTTAAATAAAATCTTTTTAAGTTTTTTTAAATTTGGCAATCAAAGGTACCATCCTAGGACTGGGTTCTCAGTGTCTACTGCGAGGGTTCCAGAAGTCGTGGTGACCTTCTCCCAGGACCTGCCCAGTGCTTTGTCATCGTAGGAGGCAGAAGCGAGCGAGAGCTTGAGCTCATGCTCTACTGTATTCTGCATTGCTTAAACTTTCATGAGCATACTTGAACGCAAGCCAGGTGTCAACAGATGCGTGCTGCCCGGCACTGTTGTGGTGAGTGGGGCCACACGAAGCAGTGGCCCTGTGCCGGAGGAGCTGCAAAGGGAGAGGCAAGTGCTTCTGAGACAACCCAGGGCGGTGTTGAAAAGCTGCGATGCAGCAGCCGGAGGTGGGACGGATGGGATCGGTGTGGCAAGCGCAGGGGCGCGTCTCATGATCGTCACCTTCGGTTTGTTGTGGTTTGCCATGACGACTTCTTATCTCTGCTAGATGTTTCTGGATCCAGAGCTGACACTTGAGAAAGTGTCTCTATTTAACTGGCTTGAAGAATGAAGACCAAATATAAAAGTTAAAGCAACAGAACAAGGGATTCCACACGGAAGGTGCTGTGAGGTGCGTTGTGAGTGATGTGTTCCTGGTCACTAAATGGTGAAGAAAAGATCGATGGCCATTCTGGCTGCTCCAAATCCTGGCGGGGTGGAGCGATCAGTCACCTGTGGCTGAAGCTCCTCGGCCTTTTGAGGCTAGCGACGGCTTCAACGCTGTCCCTTTGTCTGCGCTGCATTTCTGTCCATATCGCTGGGCCAGGCAAACAACTTAGGGGGGGAATTCTCTGCCCCTGTGTTTCTTCTGCCTTGAGGCCCCGAAGCAGCCCCAGTCCTTTCGCACAGCACCATGGGATCGCGGGACTTTTAGGGGATCTCTGCCACAGGCAACCCCAGAGGTCAGACAAAAAGCATAGGGGAGGTGGTCTGGGGTGGGTCACTGAAGAACATGTGTATGCAACTCCAGACAAATGGCATGTGTGTCACCTTCCAATTTTTAATATAAATTAGAAACATCAAATTTTAAAGTTTTGAAATTTCCATCACGTTCCAGAGAGCACATGCATTCGGTGGGGCACAGGAATGCAGAGTGTCCTCACAGTGGAGCTCCAGCTATCCTGGCCCTCCTGGCCTTGGGGGAAGTTGTGTTCCTCCTGACGGACCCTCCTGAGTTCTGGTACTGTGAATGGAAGCACACCCCTCTGTTGCCAGCCAGATGCGTAGTCTTCCCATCTGTAGGAGTGCGGTTCAGTGACATTCAACTTGGCCATGTGCCACTCTGTCCTTCTCTGTCCATCAGCTCATCTTGGGAAGCAGCAACCGCATTAAACACAAGTTCCTCATTTTCTTCCCCACCTAGCTCCTAGAACCCATTCATCCACTGTCTTGACGATTCTCAGTGTCTCACGTGAGTGGAACCACACAGTACTCATCTTTTTGATTGACTCACGTCGTTTCCAGGAAGGCCTTCAGGGTGCATCCGTGAGAACACTGCACATTAGAACTCCTTTCCGTGAGTGTTGAACATGCCTCACAGCCCATCCAGCCGCCGATGGACACTCAGGTTCCTTCCATGTTCTAGCTGCAATAAACATGAGTGTGCAATGCATTTTAGGTCCTGTTTTCTGTTATTTGGGAGATATATCTAGGAAAAGAATTTCTGGATCACGTGTTAAGTCTGCTTTTAACTTTTGGAAGAACCGCATACTGTTCCTAGCTGCATTTGTATTATTTCTCATGCTCAACAAAGAGTGCACGCTTCTGATTTCTGTAAGTTCTCCCAACATTGCTGTTTTGTTTACCACCCAAATGCATCTGGAATGATGTCTTACTGTCTTGATTTGTATTGCTCTAGCGACAGGATGTTGAGCACCTCATGTGCTTGGCTCCCTGCGTGTCCTCTTTGTAGAAAGACCTGTTCAAGTCCTTCCTCTCTTATTGGCGTGTTGCTTGTGCAGATCTGTTTAATGCAGATGTTTTCAGTCCCGTAACACATATGGTTTGCTCTGACTCTATTCTTTCTTCCCCTTTCACATTTCTGATAGTCTTTTTTCTACTTCCTTGTCCCTTGTTTCTGCCCTACCCCTGCCCCTAAATTCCACATACAAAAAAATCCGTGCCATACTTACCTTTGTGAGTCTAAGTTATTTCTATTTTCATTCAGTTTCCTGAAGAGAATTGAAGTGGTTCAAACTCTGCATCTTTTCCCATCCACCCATCTCGATGGGGACATCTAGTCGTTTTACTTGGCTGTGGTTTCTCTTGCAGTTTGCCCTTCGCTTCAGTCTTAGCTGGCAATCATGAAAGCCCAGGTGTCTTCAGCTTTCGAATGACCATGGAGAGGAAAGTTTCAGATTTCTTAGAAGAGGTTGTTATGGTCTAAATCCAAAATGTCTCCAGAGGCTCACGTTTTAGATGTGTGGTAGAACCATTTTGGGAGGTTTTAGAAAACTGGGAGGTGGAGCTAAACAGAGGACACAGGCCACTGGGAGAAGGTCTTTGGGGGTGGGCCAGCCCTGGGCCTCTGTTCCCACGGGTCTTGATGTGACAGCTGTGGTCAGCTGCCCGTCCTCTGCCGTGATGCTCTGGTCAATCAGTCGTGAAGGGGACCTTCTGAAGCCGTGACCAAGCAGACCTTTCTTCCTGTAAGCTGCTTCTGTCAGCCCATTCTCACAGCAATGCTAAGGCGATTGATACAGAAACCAATCCCCTAAGACTTTCCACAGCAACAGGAAAGACGCGCGCATGGATCTGAGTGCCGCCTCCCTTGAATTGGCAGTTCTCCAAAGGTCAGAGCCCTCTTCTCATCTTTGGTTCGTATTCATATTCTGTTTTTTGTAGAACATCCCCTTGGGTTCCAGAAGTGTTTCGATTTCACTGAAGACATGAATGAGCATGGTGGGTCCACACGTCCCACGACCTGTCTGTGTCTACACATCCCACGACCTCCCCGTGTCCACATGTCCCATGACCTGTCTGTGTCTACACATCCCACGACCTCCCCGTGTCCACATGTCCCACGACCTGTCAGTGTGTACATATCCCACGACCTCCCCGTGTCCACATGTCCCATGACCTCTCTGTACATATCCCACGACCTCGCCGTGTCCACACGTCCCACAGCCTCTCCATGTCCACACGTCCCATGGCCTCTCTGTGTCTACACATCCCTTGGTCTCTCCATGTCTACACCCCTTGACTTCCCCATGTCTAGGCTTCCCATTGGCTGTTAGGTTTTAAGCACAGGTGTGATGGTTCAGACAGGTTCTAAGGAGGAGTCAGCACAGATGGGATTATTCAGTCAGTCTGCACAGGGAAGGGGGCTTCACTGCATAGCTGCCCCCTGTGTGTCTGAGTAAACTGTTGGTGGGGCGCTCTCTCTGCATTCCTCGATGGTCCTAAGTGGTCGCGGCCCTGGCCACTCTTTTCTGGAGATTTTAGGATCATGCCCTGCAAGCACAGAAGTCAAGTGCCCACACCTGACTTCAGAATCCACCCAGTTCCACCCTTGCACCTCACATGCAGGGGAAGGGGGTGTGTGAAGCTAGAGACACTGAGGAGATGCTGAGATCAGGAAGCTCTGGTATGACAGGCGGAGAACCTGCCAGCTGCAAGCCCCTCTGTTGTCCCGCATTCTTGAAATCAGGATCCACCTGCTTCTCTGGACAGAAGTTTCAGGCTCCAACTGGAGCATCTCCATAGACATTCACGGTCACCCTGAGGCCAGCACCGAAGATGATTTTCACCTCAGACGCAACCCTGTAGCCTCAGCCCCCAGAACTCTCTGGCAAAGCAGAGCTCTTTGTTGAATGGACTAAATAAAGGACTATTAAAAATAAGATATATTTCACCACAAATGGACTCTGCCTGAATTAGAATTACTTCAAGGGAGATACCCGGGGAAATTATACTGGTGCTGTACCTAGTGGTCTCAAAGAAATTGTTCGCACCAGGTTCTTATGCCACATTTGAAAATCTGTGCATTTCCAGTGTCCAGTGTGTTTTGAAATTGAACGAGAGTGAATTCCTCCTTCTGGTCTTGTCTCTGATGAATAATTTGCCCCTTTCCTCCTACTGTGGGCCTTCCAGACCACACAGGCCTTCCTTTCTACATCGATAAGGACAGTTCTCTAGACCCCTAGACTAGGTCAGACATTCTGGGCATATACTCCACGCACTCTCTCTCCCTCACATTTAACATCCCTGCTGAGTGGTACGTTCTTGGCGGGCATGGTCCACACAGGACTCACTCGCTGCCCGATTTCCTGCTGCCCGGATCTTGCACTACGACAGTCCTAGCAGATGCTGCCTAATGAGGCAGAGCCAGAGCTGAGATAGCCAAGTCCTGGACTCTTCAGGCTACAGTTGCTCACTGTCATTCAGGCTTCTGGCCCACATCTCTCCAGAGTCACCCACTTCCCGTTTAGAGTGAAACGAGAAGGAGGAAGGAAGGTGTGGATAGGAAGCTGGCGGAGAAGGTTGAAATAAGTCTGGTGTGAAGCAATCTTCCTGCCTGTGGTCAGGAGAGAAATGTTTCCAGGAGCAGAGAACAAGGTGTGGAGGATTCCAGACGTTCTCAACAGCGTCCCACAGGCGAGCGATGTTAACTGCTGCAAAATGAATATGAGATGTTCCCAGCAGACCCACGCTGAATGCTTGCCCCTCACGAGAGGTGCTGTGTTAATAGCTGCTGCAAAACCTGGGAGGAGGGACCTAGTCGGTGGGGGAAGGTCACTAGGACCAGGCCTTCAAGGTGATTCCAGCTCCCTTTCCTGTCTTGCATTCTGTGTCCCCACATGCTGTGACGGGGACGGTCACGCGCTCCCCTGGCTGCACTGAGCTCCGCTGGCAATGCAGGTGCAGGTGCGGCAGGTGCGGCAGTGATATAGGCAGCTGGGAGCACACCCGGCCCTCGGTGTCTCTGGACACATGGCTGGAGCTCCAGTTCTGGCTCTCTCTTACTGGCTGCACTAGTCCACTTAGGAGGTCCCCAGCAGTCCCTTGAACTTTCTTTTCATCTTACTCTAATTGATCAACTCCGTGACCACCTCTCGAGGACCCATCACCCTTCGGGCCATCCCCTCTCTAGCGCAAGTTTCACATCCCGTGTTTTCAGCTGACCCGTGAGGCAAATCTCCAAGCCAGGTTGGTTGTACATTTCTTCCTACCTTCCTGACTGACTTTCCTCGGATCACAGTGGGGAACGCTGAGTGGCCAGTTGAGAGCATGTGCTCTGCTGTTGCTGAATCCCCAGCCGGGCCAGTCGGGGGGGCGGGGGGCTCTCGAGGCGAATGGGCGAGCCGGTGACAGGGTCACCACCAGACCCCGGGAATCAGGTGAGGAGCAAGCAGAGACCGGCTGCGACAGCATCAGGTTTATTAAGGGTGTTGGGCTTATATAAGGACGGGGTCCAGTCAGGTGTTGCCATCTCTCCTCCAGGGGACAGCCACCAGCCATTTAACTAGGTGTCCTTTGCAGGGGCAGGTTAGACGGCCGCTTCCCATTGGGGACAGCCACCAGTCATTTAACTGCTTACTAGGTGTCCTTTGCAGGGGCAGGTTAGGCGGCCGCTTCCCATTGGGGACAGCCACCAGTCATTTAACTGTTTACTAGGTGTCCTTTGCAGGGGCAGGTTAGACGGCCGCTTCCCATTGGGGACGCCACCAGTCATTTAACTGTTTACTAGGTGTCCTTTGCAGGGGCAGGTTAGACGGCCGCTTCCCATTGGGGACAGCCACCAGTCATTTACCTGTTTACTAGGTGTCCTTTGCAGGGGCAGGTTAGACGGCCGCTTCCCATTGGGGACAGCCACCAGTCATTTAACTGTTTACTAGGTGTCCTTTGCAGGGGCAGGTTAGATGGCCGCTTCCCATTGGGGACAGCCACCAGTCATTTAACTGCTTACTAGGTGTCCTTTGCAGGGGCAGGTTAGATGGCCGCTTCCCATTGGGGACAGCCACCAGTCATTTAACTGCTTACTAGGTGTCCTTTGCGGGGGCAGGTTAGGCGGCCGCTTCCCATTGGGGACAGCCACCAGTCATTTAACTGTTTACTAGGTGTCCTTTGCAGGGGCTGGTTAGACGGCCGCTTCCATTGGGGACAGCCACCAGTCATTTAACTGTTTACTAGGTGTCCTTTGCAGGGGCAGGTTAGATGGCTGCTTCCCATTGGGGACAGCCACCAGTCATTTAACTGTTTACTAGGTGTCCTTTGCAGGGGCAGGTGAGACGGCCGCTTCCCATTGGGGACGCCACCAGTCATTTAACTGTTTACTAGGTGTCCTTTGCAGGGGCAGGTTAGATGGCCACTTCCCATTGGGAACAGCCACCAGTCATTTAACTGTTTACTAGGTGTCCTTTGCAGGGGCAGGTTAGATGGCCGCCTCCCATTGGTTGTTCATCCCTCTGCCTGCATGGTCGGTCCTCTGTGGGGACATGTCTGGGGCATGTCTGTGCATGCCCAGCCTTGTCCATAGCTGAGAGCTGGGCTAGGGCCTCCCTGAATCGGTAGTGCCACATTTCTCCCTTTTATTTATATATAATTTTTTTCAGTGGGGACCATGATAGCTGGGGCAACCCCAAGCCTCTTCAGCTGTGGAATACAGCTGACTGTGCCTGTCTTAGGTTGGTCACCCCCCTCATGTGGAGCCTTACCCAAATTGACTACCAGTCAGGAGACTATTGCAGTGAAGGAATCATGGTCCCAAAGGGGAACTCAAGGTGGCAGAAGAAAGCAGATTTTCTTCAGGGCAGCGGGAGGCAGAGAGGCTATAGGTGGGGCAGGCAGAGAGGCTGTAGGCATGATAGGCAGAGAGGTTGTCCAGAAGAGCTGGAAAGACACAAATCAAAACCTAACAATTGTAAATTAGTAAGGCATGGCTTCAGTGGAGGATAGCCAGGCTTCCAACGGGCCTTTGTTGGCCTTTGGAATGTCTGGAGCCTGAATGGATGCCTGGAGGACCTGCGTAAAGCAGGCTTGTGTTGTAAAGGCTGAGTCCTTACTGCTTTCCCTGTGCATCCAAATAGGACAGTTAGCATTAAAACAGCAACTCCAAAAGTTAACCAAGTTACCAAATTTACGGGTGGAAAGCAGGCAGGTATTCTATCCCATAATTGTTTGCCAAAGGACGAAGCAGTAATAATTTGTCAAAGGATAGTTTGAAACACTCCACATGGCATTAATATTGGCAGGCAGGAGGCATATGGCCGTCCTCCAATATCTGTAGGTTATTTTCAGAAATTTGTCTTTTAAGAATTATTGAACTACCTGAAAAAAATTATTAACTAACTTATGAGAAGCAGGCAGCTAGAAAAAACACTCATGGAATCCATGAGAAACAGGCATGTAACTAAAAATGGGCTCATAGCACTAGAGGGCCATGAGGGGCTAGGGCACCAAAGATGGCTGCCAGGGCCAGGTATATCTTATACCTAGGCAAGCCCAGGAAAACTGGCTTTTTCTCTTTGGTTAACTCCCATTGGGCCCAACTCAGTTGCCCTTAGACCCAAGTGAAGCTAGAGATCAAGTTGTTTGTTGAATACAGAGAGCTCATCTTAATCCCTACATAGGGAAGTTGGTTATCTCATCTCAGGAGGATTCAAGTCAGTTCCTCAGCAAGAGTGTCCCTCAGGGTGTTTCCAGCAGTGGGGGATGATGACCTTCAAGGATGTCAAAGACCTTCAAAGACCTTGGAGACTGTCCGAGTATGGACTGTTCTAGACCTGCCTATTGTACCTCTTAACTTTTTGAGGACCCCTTCCTGCTGAGTTGGGATGAAGGAAGTAAGAGCAGTCTGATGTCCTCATCTATGAAATGCTGGGATGGTCTAGAGGTCTTCAATGGATGGTTTTACTACTTTAAGGTCCATCTAAAAGAGACAAAACAGATAAACTAAGCCTAAAAGATCTACCTGTTATCTTACCTGAAATAGGCACTACCTTTGTCTGGTGTAGAAACCAAGAGCTGTAAGTAAGTAATTTACATATTAGAGACCTACTCCTCTGGCTATTGTACGTTTCCAAGATCACATTTTTAAAACCTGTCAAAAAAATGTGACCTATATGATTCTTTGTACAAAAAAATCTAAATTAGTCCTCCTTTTTTTTTTTTTAAATTTATTTCCACTCATACAAACTTAATAGGTACACTGGTCCCCTCCCTCCCTCCACCCCTCCCCGGACCCCCTTGTTCCCTCTCTCCTTATCCTCTTCCTTTCCTCCCTCCCTCCCTATCTCCCAGTGCCTCTTCCCCTCATCCCTGGAGCATCCTTTAATGTGTATGTCAAATTTTCCTCTGGGTCCTCCTCTCTGATGAGGTGTAAGGACTCAGTGGCATTTCCTAGTACTCTTTCTTGTGTTCCCCTTAAGTATAGGAACACTATTGCAGCTGTGAATCCCTAGCTTCTAAGGATCCTAGTGCCTTTAGTCCATGCTAGACTTTGAAGGATCAATAATGTGCTGGTCATTGCACAGATCATGCAGAGTCCTATTATGATTGCTTCATGAAAAGTCCTATTATGATTGCTTTATGAAAAGCAAAGTGACACAAGTCTTTAAGATGACACATGTGGGGGACATTATTTCCTCCCATGGAAAGTTCTATAGATTTATAAGCATTATCTCATCTTTAGGGTAGGACCTCCTCAGATCTAAATGAAAGCCAGCGTTCATTTTTCTTTCCCTGCGGGGGGAAGGGAATTTCAGGTTTGTCAGCTTGGGCATGCTTGCTAGTACTTTATCTATCCCCTTAGGCAGATGGATCCTCAGAGAAACTCCTTAAGTAACTTAGGGCAAAATCTTGCAAGAAAAAAGGAAACATAAACTTGAGTTGACCCAAATGCACTTAGAATCTCCTGAAAAAAGAATATGCTGGGTCTGGCACTGATCCTTTTTTGTTATTTTGGGAACACATGGAAAAACCTTTAAGAATACAATGGCATTTTAATTTGTAGTCCCATTAAAGATCAAAATCAAGTGAGAAAACAATGAAAGAAAACTTACAATCTATCAGAAAAACAATTGTGATCGATATAAAACATAAGTAGTTAAGGCCTGAGATGTTACCAAAATTATTTGTTCTTATTTTTAAGTATGCATACATGTATTTAAAAATGGCATATCAAAATTTTTATGTCAGCACATAACAGAAATGAAAAAAAATTGAAGTGACCACAGATACAAGACACGTAAACATATAAACATACAAGCACATGAACAACATTTTACCGGCAACTGTACAATTTACCAGCAACTATCTTAAAATTGCCCTTGAAAGCTTTATCAAAGGTGGATTAACATTTAGGAAAACCTTATTTAAAACAAGACCTCACATTAGTTAAGTCCACCAGCTTAGCTTAATTATGAAAAACATCTAGCAAAGAAAACATTCTTATCCATAGACTGGTTCCCACATATTCTCTGGGGGGCTTCCAGAGTTCACTACTACCCCGGGCCGTGTGCGCATATGGTGTCTCAGGTCAGGCCTATTCAGTGTCATCGAGCCTGGGCTCCGAGTTCTGAGGGGACCAATTTCTCACGTGAACTCCTCGGGAAAAGCCTTGGTTTAGAGGGGCTCCTTGATGGTCGGCAGATCAAGCGAGCGACTGTGTTCCTAAGGACACGCAGGGAAAGGGGAAGAGCAGGGGCCACCTGCTCACCGTCAGGCATCGTAAGCACACGGAACACAAAATCAAAGGGGCCGCTCACCGAATTTTACCAGAGTGGGTGTCTCGTCTACACCGAAGGCAGCCCCATGTTGGGCACCAGATGTTGCCGAATTCCCAGCTGAGCCAGCGGGGGGGAGGGGAGGGCTCTAGGCGAATGGGCGAGCCGGTGACAGGGTCACCACCAGACCCCGGGAATCAGGTGGGGAGCAAGCAGAGACCAGCTGTGACAGCGTCAGGTTTATTAAGGGTGTTGGGCTTATATAGGGTCAGGGTCCAATCAGGTGTTGCCATCTCTCATCCAGGGGACAGCCACCAGTCATTTAACTGTTTACTAGGTGTCCTTTGCAGGGGCAGGTTAGACGGCCGCTTCCCATTGGGGACAGCCACCAGTCATTTAACTGTTTACTAGGTGTCCTTTGCAGGGGCAGGTTAGGCGGCCGCTTCCCATTGGGGACAGCCACCAGTCATTTAACTGTTTACTAGGTGTCCTTTGCAGAGGCAGGTTAGATGGCCGCCTCCCATTGGTTGTTGTTCATCCCTCTGCCTGCATGGTCCTCTGTGGGGACATGTCTGAGGCATGTCTGTGCGTGCCCAGGCTTGTCCGTAGCTGGGAGCTGGGCTAGGGCCTCCCTGAGTCGGTAGTGCCACAGTCCGCAGCCCACAGTCTACAGACTGAGGTGATCTGAGTCTGGCAGGATGTGCGTCAGTTTCCATGTCCCGGCTGGTGAAAGCGTATCGTAAGATCGTCACTCTTTGAAACCCTGCAGATTTTGTCTTTTCTAGGAACCTCATCTGCCCCTGCAGCTTCTGCATAGAAATCAGACCCCTTCATCTGAGTCAGTAGAGCATGGCGTATACTTTTCAGGAAGAACATGAAAGGGTGACAGAAGGCTCCAGGCAGCCACAGCAAGAAGCGATGAGACAGGATTGAAAATGATTAAGATAAAAATAAGAACCGTAGCTAACACTTACCCAGCTCTCGAAGTGCCAGGCAGTGTCCCAGGTGCCACTCATTGCTCCTCATGACAGACCATGAAGTGGGAAAAACATTCCTTGTGTATTCATGCTTCTAAGCCAAGAGAACCGAGTTCAGCCCATGGAGAGTAAGAGCCAACGTTAAACTCACACACCAGAGAACTCCTGGGAAGTTATATAAAGCTATTCTGAGACCCTAACAAGGGAGAATGAGAACCACTTGATAAAGGGTCGAGGGTATAGCTTAAGTGGTAGTTGCTTGCCTAGTACGCATGAGTTCCTGAGTTCGATCCCCTGCAATATATGAAACTAGGCATGATGGTGCACAGCTATAATCCCAGCATCAGGGAGGTAAAGGCAGGAGGACCAAGACTCAAGGTCATCCCCTTAGTAACACACTGAATTTGAGGCCAATCTGGGAAACATGAGACACATGATTCCTCTCTTCAGAACATCTCTGATCTTGGGCTGGAGAGATGGCTCAGGGGCAAAAACTCTCTCTCCCAAGCAGAAGGTCCTGAGTTCAGATCCCATTCATAAAAATGCCAGGTGGAAACAGTGGTGGCCCACACTTCCTGCCCTGGTGATTAGAGCCTGGGAAATCTCAGAGCGAGGCAAAAAGGAGATAGAAGCAATTCAGGGTTATTCTGAGGTCACTCTTGGTCATCCACAGGAACACACAGTGCCCTCTGATACACACACACACACACACGCACACACGCACACACGCACACACGCACACTAAATAATAAATAAATAAAATGTTGAAAACGAACATCTGGTCTCCCATGCAGTCCTCCATGCCTACAGGTGTTCAGAGCTCCGCTAAGCACTAGGACAGGCAGTTTGTGCTCTACAGGTGAACAGAAGAAACCAGCATTAATGAAATGGTCTCATGCATGACCAGAAAGGATGTAGATGCAGCTACTTAAAGATGTTGTCATTTGGTCCCTGTCCTTTGGCTAAGAGCAGACTCTCCTGACCCCTAGAGCATTCAGAACCACATTTCCTAAAACACTGGCTTGGGTGGGGAAGCCAACTGACATCATTACAATGAAATGCATCCAGCCTCAGATTACACCAGCTGGGTTTTCCTGGAAGACCTTTCAAAGAGGGCTTTTGAAAAAAAGATCACTTAATGGTTTCAACCTTTTCAAAGTTTTTTTCTACTGGGTGTGTGTGTGTGTGGGGGGGTGTTTGTGGGCAGGACTCCTTTATCCAGGTCCCTGGTATGCAGATAATGCTTATCACCTAGAGGTGGCAATCTGACTCCTTTATCCAGGTCCCTGGTATGCAGATAATGCTTACCACCTAGAGGTGACAATCTGACTGACTTCCTGTGCCCTGGGCTCCACCTTCAACCCTGTGGTGCTTAAGGGCTGAAAGGAAGGGCGGAAGTCCTAGATTTTTCGGAAACATTAGCTCTGTGGGTCACAGTAGCCCCAGCTCTTGCACTGGAGGGGAACTGTGACCACTCTTGCCCTCTGATCCAGGCTCCAAGTTGCCTGGCTCTGGATTCCAGTGTGTGTGGGCTGGGATGAGGCATGGGCCGAGCGCCCACTAGCGGTGGAAGCGGGTTGCCTGCATTCTGGGCTAAGCTTTGGCTTCTTCCCTCGAGGTGGCTCCGCGGCCAGACCAGCAGGTCTGAGCACTGGAGCCCTGTAAACCTAGCACGCACGGGTGGGTACTAGGGTGGTCACTGAGCTGTGGATATCTGCAGACTCTGGGTGGCTGTCCCCTCAGCCTCAGCTCCGAGTAGGGAAATTCAGACTTTGTTCTTAGCATCACCTGCGCGACTCAACGGCCTGTCTCCATTCAAAGGGAGATGCCAGGATGGGCGGGAAGGTGTGCGGTGAGCGGACGAAGCAGCGGCTTGCTCTCCCTCGTCCTCTCTGTGGACAGGCTCCTTCTCTCTTTAGCCACAGAATGAAGGGGCAGAGGAACTTCCGGGCTCTCCTGGGGTGTCTGGAGACCGACCCGCAGTCAGGCGTCAGGGACCCCTGTGTCCCCGAGGCTCTGCTAGGAGATCAACCTGTAGTTTGGGCAAAATCTCTGGAGCAATGCAGAACATGCTGGTTGAAGGTCCCCACAATCCCAATCAGGCTGAGAACTGAGCTGGCAAAGGGTGGATCACTCAGCGTTCCTGGATCAAGTTAAACACTTCCCCAGCGCAACAAGCTAGCAAAATGTTATTATTGATTATGGATTCAAAATATATTGAACATGGACTGGGGAGATGGTTCAGGGGTTACAACCTTTGCCTTGCAAGCAAAAGGACCTGAGTTCAGATCCCCAGATCCCATATAAAAATGCCAAGTGGATATGGTGGTGACCTGTGATTTCGACCTGGAAGTCAGAGCCTGGGAAACCCCAGAAGAAAACAGTTAGGAGGTAGAGTCATCCGGGTTGACTCTTGTCACCTTGGGCCTCCACAGGCACGCACACATTCAAGTGCTCTGTGGTGCACACATGCGCGCGCGCACACACACACACACACACACACACACACACACACGCACATACCGAAAAATAATAAATAAAAATTTGAAAGAACCATAAAACTATCTGACATCTCAGTGAACAGCCAGCCTCTGTATTCCATGCAGGCCCCTCGTTACCTCTGCAGACAGCTTGGCCCAAGGGACCTGCCCATGTTCACCTCTCAGGGTAGAAAGTGAGAACGAAATGAAACAAAAGCCTGTGCATTCCAGTTATGCAGAAATCAAGGCGTTTGCAAGTAGATTCTGAACAGCCTGAAGAATGAGTGCTGGGGTAAGCTGTGTCCCCTCCAAGTTCATATTATTAAGTCCTTTCAGGACTCAGAATGGAGAGGGAGACTTCAAGTGATTGGTTAAGTGAGGCTATTGACACGTTCCTAAGGCAGACAGAACAGGTGTCCTCAAAGGGAGATGTTAGGACAGAGGCAGAAGAAAGGCTCAGGAGAGAGTGGCCGGGGGCAGAAGAGCAGCCCTGCCCACTCCTTATTTGGTACTTCCGGCATTCAGACATGATAGCAAGTGAGAAAATGACGTGAGCACATCTCAGAGGTGTGGCATGGTCAGTTCTCTTAGCTCCTGATGTGGATATGAACGCTCCGCCATGCTGAAGTCGTGTAACCAGGAATCGTGAGTTGCGATAAAGCCCATTTGACAAGAACAATCACAACACTAATCTACGGTACTGTTTGGCCCTGGAAAACTTCTACACCAAAACTGTGAGTTTCTCTAACAGTGTGAATTATGGCAATACAGAATCACGAGTCCACTGAGCAGAGGGACCTGGGGTTCCAGTGTAGACGAGTCTTGCAGTGGAGTGAACCCGCCCTGAGCATAAGGACAAATTGAAACTGTTCCTCACCCTGGTTGTTTTTGAACCAAAAGGCTGCAAAGGAACATGTGTGATATCAGGTATAACTATCATGGGCACCACCAGCTGCAGGTGTAGTGTCTCTGTCGTCACCCTACATGTCACAGATGACCAGGGACTCGACTCAGAAGCACCTGGGGTTCGTGCTGGCTTCTGTCACTTGCTATGTTTTCTCAGTTATGTAGACATCGATTAGTAAAATGTAGTATCTGAAATGTATTAACCAAGTGTAAGTGAAAGTATTTAGACGAGAAAGTCTTAGACACCAGACACTGCAAGCCTGAGAATGGGCTTCGTTCACCCGATTACCTTGCAGGTCTTTGAGAGATGCATGCGAATGCTTTCAGAAGCACGGCAGAGACGCAGGAAGGAGTGTCACACGGGGACTGTCATGAGCATTCGGACCACGGACGTGCACATCTTTGGTGCAACGCTAAGAACCCTCCGTGTGACAGTGTGGGGGCTCCCCATGGGGGTTGTTCTGTGTGATGGCAGATTGGAAGCTCTCCCTTTTGGGGTTTTTCTTTTGCTGAAGAGGGTCCGCTGAGTTCTCGCGTCACAGGCTCAGCCAGATACAGAAAGAACATGCCCCAAACCATGCGTGTGCTACAAACACAGTTCTCCCTGCTTCCCTTCCCTAAACAGCGCAGTGTAGCAACTACTTAACGCAGTATGTTTATAATTTTAGATATCAGAAGTAACTACATGTTTAAAAATTGTACTAGAGGGTATTGGAGGCTAAATGCAAACATCGGGTTACTTGAAATAACGGTTTGCAAGTTTTTGGCCTGTTTTGGAATCTTCGGGTTCCTTACACCACGTCACGCAGCCTGAAATCACAATGTCTTGCCCAGGCCTCCTATTTCCTACTTTACTTCAAGGTCTCAGGGGAGATCTGAGGTTCAGCTCGACAGCTGAGGTGAGCCATGTGGGGACCATTCAGCAGACATCCCCCCTCTTTTGCAACCTGGGAAGGAGCAACTCTTGAGAAGAAACTGGAACTTTATATTTTTTCAAGGGAGTCAGCAATGATTGAATTCCATTGTCAGATGGGCTCAAAGTGGTCATGCAATATTGTTTCCTCTCTTTGATCGACCAGGAGTGTAACAGGCTGGAGACAGTATGTTACCGCCCCAAGCTCCAAGTGCATAGCCAGGGCCGTCAGTGCGTGAACTTCCGCAGAGCAGAGCCTGCATTTACCTGTGGCACGTGTTAGGACGAGGAAGGGATGGCACTTAGATGGCCCATTTCCTCCCCAGCACGTATTGCTTCCCATGGAATGCACAGATGTTTTCTCTCTCTGGAAGGCCTTGGGGCAGGGTACCCTTTAGATTTAGGTTGGTTCACTTCAGGGCCTTCCTAGTCCTGACGGACGAGAACAGATTTCCCTAGGTGGAAAGAAGAGTTGAAAATAAGTCAGGAAGTTTGGCCTGATGATTCGAGTGGCTTCACTTCTCAGCAACATGCAGCTGGAGAATCCAAGGGTGAGCTAATCCCAGTGCATTCCAAGTGGGCTTTGCAGGACAGAACGTACACGTGGGTTCACTAGTGACTCCACACAAGGACCTGGTGACACTGGCATCCTAGGAACGTGAGTCAGGAATATGGAGAGGTCTCCACCATCAGGTATGTCTTCACTCCAACACTGAATCAAAAAAGGTGCAACCAGTGGTCCTTCTCCAAGCCACTGCTGACTTCCTAAAAAAATCCTGGGCGAGTTAAACACTTCGTAATGCTGTAGTAAAATGCCTGGCTGAGATAACCAGTCTACAAGGGTAAAGGTCTGTGATGACTCAGTTCAGCCCACAGTCACTTGACCTTATTCCTTTCGGGCCTATGGCTCCATAGTGCATTTTGGCAATGTGCATGAGGTAGAGAAAATGATTTACTTCACAGCGTGGAAAGGGAGAGCGTGGGAAGAGCAGCTGAAGCGTCAGTCGCCCTTCAAGGGCGTTGTGTGGATGTAAAATGCCCCCCAGGATTATGTGTCTGAAATCTGGGCTCCAGCTGGGGATGCTGTTTGTTAGGAGAAATTGTGGGACCTCTAGGAGGTGAGGCCCAGCTGGAGGAGCAGCTGCGGGAGGTGCCTCAAGCCGGATGCCCAGCCTTGCTTCTGATCCCGCCTGTCAATTGCCCACCCAGACAGGAACAGACGAATTTCCACTCACACCGCCAAGCCGGGGGCTGTCGTGTCACCTGCTTCCCTACCACGTCTGTACCCTCAGACTACGAGCCACAGTGTCTTCCCTCTCTTGAGTTGCTTCTGGCCAGGTGTGTGGCCAGCAGTGAGGAGAAGGTCATTCCCTGTAACGGTCACTCTTTACTATTGCTGCGAGAGAGCACCCAAAGTCAAGCAACTTAAGGGAGCAAGGGAGATTTATTCAGCTAGGTTCCAGAGGGCAGAGACAGTCTCTCACAGTGCAGGCAGCATGGCTGGCTGACCGAAGCTAGAGGAGGCTAAGGCACCACAGACGTCTTGGAGAGCTGAAGGCTGCAAGACTGCTTGCTGCAAAGGCTGACTTCTCCTGCTCGAGTGTCCTGCACCTCGGTCCTCTGCGCAGAGCTGAAGGCGGCTGGTGCAAACCGCAGCAGAGCCTGTCGATGGCTTCATCCCGTGCTGTGGCTCTGTACCACACATTCCATACGTTGTTCCCACCCAGTACGTAAGGCGCTTGTTCTAAACCCTCCAGACAGCAGGGGCTACAGAAAGGCAAGCCAGAGAGGTCTAGCTCCAGCCCCTCTCACCCGGCCATGCACCAGAGGACACACCCACCTCAGGTCTTCTAATTTTGACAAAGTCAGGGCTTGTGTAGTTCGCGGCAATGGCCTTGTTCGGTTTCTTTCTGTTCGAATACACGCTTCACCAACTTTCGTTTCATAAGTACACTTTATTCTTTGCGCCGTCTTCGTCTAGTCACAAATCCAGCACAGTGGCCACAGAGCTGCAGGGCGAGCGGGTACCATGTCTTGTCTCGGAGCTGGAGGGAGCCATCTGCCAGGTCAGTTACCCACACAGCAAACCAAGATGGAAGCCTCGATCCAGCCCTGGGCTGGGTCCCGCTTTGGCCCGGGGTCCGAGGTGCCACACATCTCCCAGGCACACTGGAGTGAGTTGTGCAGCATGGAAGGTTCCAGTTCTTGCTGCCTGAGCCCACAGAGGAGCAGCACAATCCCTTTGGCCAGTCCTAAGGTCTGGTGACCCTGCTCACCCTCGCCTCCTGGCATTTACTTGCCGGTGATCGTGACCCCCTCCCACCCCGTCAGACGTCTTTTCCTCTTGGGGACACAGGGGGTGCCGCCTCCCAGCCACAGACAGACAGCGTGGAGGAAAAGAGCAGAGTGTCGCCTGTCGGGTCCTGCAGGCTCCTCCCCCTCAGGCATCAGTCTTGGTCGTGGGCGCCTTCATTGACTTCACGAATTCCTTGACATCCTCCTCTAAGACCTGATTCCTCCTCTCCACGTCCTCCCGAGAGCGCTCCACGTTGCGGAGACTGATTTCTAGAGCTGCGAACTTCTTCTTTTCCTTCTCCAATTCTTCATTCAGCCTCACGACCTTAGCCCAGACGTCGTAATTTTCCTTCTCAAGGCTGCAGGGAAGGAAACAAAAGGAAAGACAGGGCATTGACTCTAGACATCCGCAAAGGGTGGCAGCCCTCTAGAACCAGGCATATTCTTCCCAGCCTCCTTTCCTTCTACGAATAAAGATCCTCAACCCGTGCCTCCTTTTTATGTCCTTCTTCCTACAAGTATTCGTCCAGAAAACCTGAGCCCTCCCTGGTCACACAACACCACTTTGTTGCTGTGCTTCATGTATTGTATCTTTGCATATTGTATCTTTTTTTTGCATGTGTGTGTAGGTGTGTGTGTGTTTACGTGTGTCAGCATGTGTACAAGAGGGAACTTGAGTGTGTGTGCCTGTGCAGGTATCTGTGGGTCCTCCTGGGTTGCTCTAGGCTCCCCAGGCCCCACCTTCCAGGATGGAAATTATAGGCTGTGCTGTAGACACCTGACATTTTTTGTTTACATGGGATATGGGGATTTGAACTCAAGCCCCTTTGCCTTGACATTTCCAGCTCTTTATGTATTGTATGGTTGACATATAAAATACTTGAAAGAAGGGGGCCATCTATAATACATCTGTACATTGCAAAGACTGATTTCTAGAGCTGCAGACTTCTTTTCTTTCTCCAGTTCTTTATTGGGCCTCACGACCATTATAATTTTCCTTCTCGAGACTGCCTCTATAGCACATGTTGTTTGGTCAGTTAAGCTGAAACTATGGAAACTCCATCTATACTCTGGGTTTTCAGCAGCTCTGAGTGTGTGATGCCTCTTCACACCGCCCCAGGACAAGCCCTGCCTTACTGAGATTCTCAGCTGATCACCATTTGGAGGAAAGAGAACCACACTTTGGGGCCCTGGGCTCCTGAGCTCTGTTGTTCCAAATCCTGTTTGAGGTGAACAACCTTCAGGTTTCCTGGATTCCCAGACTTTCCCTGCTGCTGGCTAACATGCTAACACAGCTCCAGCTGTCTCTGCTGGGTTATGCAGACAACCTTGGGAAGGAGCACACACATTGCACTTCCTAAGACTAAGGAGGAAATTTTTGGTTCGTTAACGAAATGTGGGTTTTGTGATTATAAATGTGCTTCAGAATTTTATCATATGAGTGTGGCTTACCTCCTCCCCAAGTAGCCCACCTGTGTTTATCTGCAGAATCAAACACCTATTTAAGTTTATGTTTTCGAGAGCTCTGGTCAGTCCTGAGAAAGCCTTGTCTGCCTTCCTCAACTGGTCAGCCCTGCAGGAGCCTTGTCTGTCCCTGTCCAGCTGGTCATCCTGCAGGAGCCTTGTCTGCCCTGTCCAGCTAGTCATCCTGCAGGAGCCTTGTCTGCCCTGTCCAGCTGGTCAGTCCTGCAGGAGCCTTGTCTGCCCTGTCCAGCTGGTCAGTCCTGCAGGAGCCTTGTCTGCCTTCCTCAACTGGTCAGCCCTGCAGGAGCCTTGTCTGCCCCTGTCCAGCTGGTCAGTCCTGCAGGAGCCTTGTCTGTCCTTGTCCAGCTGGTCAATCCTGCAGGAGCCTTGTCTGTCCCTGTCCAGCTGGTCAGTCCTGCAGGAGCCTTGTCTGTCCCTGTCCAGCTGGTCAGTCCTGCAGGAGCCTTGTCTGCCTTCCTCAACTGGTCAGCCCTGCAGGAGCCTTGTCTGCCCTGTCCAGCTGGTCAGTCCTGCAGGAGCCTTGTCTGTCCCTGTCCAGCTGGTCAGCCCTGCAGGAGCCTTGTCTGTCCCTGTCCAGCTGGTCATCCTGCAGGAGCCTTGTCTGCCTCTGTCTAGCTGGTCATCCTGCAGGAGCCTTGTCTGTCCCTGTCCAGCTGGTCAGTCCTGCAGGAGCCTTGTCTGCCCCTGTCCAACTTTTCCTACAGCATACTTGTTCTCATGCCTTTGGATTATTTCATTGCTAATCAGTTGTCTTCTCAGGTTCTCCATATCCTTTTGACTCAGAGAAATCCCCATGAGAGGTCATACTGCACATGACCACTGATTGCAGCAGAGAATTTGAGTTCTAGGTCCAAATTTCAGCCCCCAAATGGCCAGTTGTGTGGCCTGTAGGCATGCTTCCATGCTTCCTGAACCCCCATGTCTTCTGGCATACTTCCTATCTGGATTCTATAGTCTCTGAAAAGAAACTGAGGACGTGCACTGCCGGCCTGCTGTCCTCCTGAGTCTGCTGTGGACAGTCCCCACAGGCATCAGAGACACTTCAGGAGGAGGGTCCACCTCTGGGGTGGTTGGTTCTCTGCTCGCCACAGTGCTCGGGCTGTGGGACATTTCTCTGGGACTGCTCTGGCTTCCGCCAGGATGCCGCACAAGTCGCCTCGTTCCATGAAGGGCTGGTTCAGGTTTGCTGTAGAGAGGCAGCGCTCTGTGGGGGCAGTGAATGGAGCCTCACAACAGTCCTCCTTTCTTGAACCTGGGCTTAAGAGATGCAGACACAGTTGGATGTAAACACCTGCTGCTTCTCGTTTCATGGACTTAGGATGAGCAAGTATCTCAGGAGTTCAATGAGGTGCAGACGACGGCTGCCTCCCCTCCTCCCTCTTCTGCCTCCTGCAGCCCTGCTCAGTGGCCAGCACAGCCCTCCTGGGCTTGGCCTCCTGAACACCTCGGCCCTCCTCTCCCTCCAGTTATCCAGCCTGCAGCCCTTCCTCCTGCCTGTACCCTTGCCATGGCTTCAGGCCTTTCCTGAAATGCCACCTTCTTCGTGAGACCCTGTTGTCTGGCGTTTTTCCTCTACACAGTTTAGTGCCATCTTGCCGTTGTCCCCAGTCTAACATAGGAGGATGTGTGCAGTCATTGGAAACATTCCTGCCTGTTTTCTGAAGCTAACAAGATTGGTCAGTTGGTACTTCCCAAGCAAGGAAAGTCTTAAATAGCTGCGGGGAGGACAGTGCCCTGGCCAGCCAGCATGTGCAAGAGACTCCCAGTGGCCCAGGAGTCTGAAGGAGACTCTGAGCAGTTCACAAGCCTGAAGAAGACCCCGAGCAGTCCTGTAGTTTGGGGAGACCCCGAGCAGTCCTGTAGTTTGGGGAGACCCCGAGCAGTCCTGTAGTTTGGGGGACCTGTAGTTTGGGGGAGACCCCGAGCAGTCCTGTAGTTTGGGGAGACCCCGAGCAGTCCTGTAGTTTGGGGGAGACCCCGAGCAGTCCTGTAGTTTGGGGGAGACCCCGAGCAGTCCTGTAGTTTGGGGAGACCCCATCCTGTAGTTTGGGGAGACCCCGAGCAGTCCTGTAGTTTGGGGAGACCCCGAGCATTCCTGTAGTTTGGGGAGACCCGGAGCAGACCTGTAGTTTGGGGAGACCCCCTGTAAGATGAGGGGAGACTGAGGAACAAGTCAGCCGGCAGGTCCGTCAGGGTTGCAGTTTGCACAAGGCTGCAGCGGGCTTCTGATGTAGCTGAGTCATCCTTGTTCAGGTAAGAAACCCTTGCCCACACTTCCATATGTAATCCAAATAAGCTCCTTGATTTGTCATTGATATAATTGGACCTTGATATAATTGTTACTTTGGTCCACCATCAAATTCCTAACTGGGGTAGATACACATTTCTGTGGCATTTTCCCAGGAAAAGTGTCACATAACTCTTGGCATAGTCAGCAGGATCACAACAGAACCAAAAATGAAACGGGGAAGAGTCATCACATGGTCGTGGCTGTGGGTAGCAAGACGCGAGGCTGAAGAGTCTGAGGAAGGGGCACCCATGGGAGATGCTGGTGGGACCTTCCTTCCCCATGTGGTGTGTGGCAGTCCTGCTATGGTGTGTTTGCCCGGCTCTTACTAGTGAGATGTGCAACTAAACTGAGCAGGCAGAGTGTCTACGAAGGAAATCATAGAGTGGCAGTCATCCACGTGGAGTGGCGTGGCATGCCTGCTGGATGAGTGAGGTCCACATGGAAGCAGGCGGTACCCTGAGAACAGCTGATGTTCTACAGCAAATACTGTGGTCCCAGAGAGTGGTTTACCAGGCACGAGGGTACCAGCGAATGGCTTCAGAGGTTATCTGGGTGCAACTACGTGTGGAAAGAAATGCATCTGAGACTGAGGGATCTGCCCACAGGGAATTTGTTTGTGTGAAGAAGGAATTATGAGGAAAAACGAGGCTCAGCTAGCATCTACTGTGTGGATATCTTGGCCCAATGCCTAGCCGTACATGAATCTCTACATCATCCTGTCCAAGGCTCACAGAAAACTGTAGATCAAGTCAGAAAGAATGCAAGAGCCAGAAAAAAAAGGGGGTCTGAGTGTTACATGGCGCTTTTCCTCTGGGTGTAGCTTAATCTCCATCTTGGACTTTGCCCCCAGCTTAACCTGAGAAAGATGTTGTAAATCATTACGTCCTTGAGGTTCAAAAATTAAATAGCTTTGTAGTCTCAGGGAGTTCCTGAAACTAAAACTAGGGAAAGAATAGCCCCAAGTAAAACACAAACAAAAACAAACCCAATAAATAGCTGCCTATGGGGAGGAGACTCCCTGGCCAACCAGCAATCTGAAAGAGACTTCAAGTAGTTCAGAAGTCGGGAGCAGACCAAGCAATCCTGAATTCTGGAGGAGACTCTTCTCAGAGCAAGGCATGCAGCAGCATTCCAAGGGGGCGGGTCTCCCCCAGGCTGGGTGGGCTTCCTGGCAATGGCACTGCCTTTGAAATGTCCCTCACCCCTATTCCTGTAAGTAACCCTCACCCCTATTCCTGTAGAAAAACCATATAAATTCCTTGGATTTTCAAGGTGGATCTCAGCATAGTCATTGCTTAGATCTGCCTTTGATTCCTTTTGGGGACAGAGAGATGCCGTGTGGCATCTCCCCAGGGAGAGTCACTCAACTTGACTTTCCCCACAGCATTCTCCCATTGTCATAATTTATTACATGCCTTACTGTCTGTCCTTATTAGGCTCAACCTCTCTACAAGCATGGAGACTTTAATTCCACAAATTAAGTTAATTTGTGTCGCTGAGTGCACCGCAATCCCTGGGATGGCTCCAAATCAGCGAAGTATGTTAATGTGAGACTGTCACGTTCCCTTCGCTCTGTGGAGTGTGGTCACCCTTGAGCTACTGGTGCTTAAGTTTTCGTGGCTCTCATTAGGCTCGGGATGCTGACACCTCCGCCTCCTTGCTATGGATTGGTCTTGTCTGAGTAACTATGACACAACTTTTCTCTTCTTTCAAACATGGGAGCCCGAAGTGCTCACCACCCTCCACCACTTACTTTTTAATCTGCTCCTCGTATACCTGCTTCTGCGTTTCTATTTCCTTCTGCAGATGCTGCACCATCTTCTGCAGAGAGTCGAGGTCCTCTTCTCCAGAGCTCTTTCTTCCGGGCCCCTCATCAGAGTTGGTGCAGGCAGCAGGGTCTCTCCTGGAGTCACAGGCAAGGGGAGAGCTTGCACCTGCCGCATTCCCAGGGGACCCTGGTGGAGCGGGGACATTGTCATAGGTGGAAGTCCGCAGGTCACTGGAGAGGCGGTGCAAGTCTTGAGACATGGCTCTCCTGTGTCCCTCCCCTGCCTTTGGCTCCGAGGACGGGGACCAGAATTCATTTTTAAAGATTTCCATTTTGCTGCTGTTGGTGCCTTGAAAAGCTGATGTCAAGAAACACTTCCTGTTTGGAAGTGTTTGGGTCCTTTTTCGAGACTGCATCTTCCAGTCTTCTGGTTTTTCCTCAGGGGCTCTGCTGGCCTCTTCCGGATGCTGGGCGCTCAGCTCTGGTCCAGTGGGGTTGGCAGTACTAGAATCTTTTGCCTGGAAAGGACATGGCCACAGATGTTATGTGAGTTTCTCCCTTCCAGTGTCATGTCCGCACGATAAGGAAATGTTTCCCAGCCACGCAAATATCACACTCTTCATTCATTCTATCTGCTGGTGAGTTTTCAAGAGTACGCTGCAGTTAGAGAGCTTTTTCTCCCTCTAGAAAGGAAGCATTGATTAAAAGGATTTGCTGGCTTGGGGCAAAGGAATCCTAAACTAGGACCTGTCCATAACGCTGGGATCAGAGACCTGGCCATAAAGAAGACCTAATTAAATTCAACTGATGTAGTTTCATGACCTACAAAGTTAAAAAGAATGAAACAAAGCAAATGAGTCACTGTGTGTGTGGAGTGAAAAACCAAAGGACAAGCTGGCTCAAGGATTCTGCATGCACATCAGACAGTAACACGGTTGCTACTGGCTCCTGTTTGCATCACAGAGAGCTTACAGCTGAGAAGGAAAAGACCTACAGACAATAAGAGCATGACAAAGAACAAGAATAGAGAGTTCACGGGGGAGAACCCGAAAATGGTCCTTCTACTTAGGAAAATACACTGGGTTACTTCCCTGGGAATTGTTGGTTAGGAATTCCCCAGAGACTCCCCCAAACAAGCTACTATCATTGCTCTTGTTGGCCACCACAACTAAATGGTAAGACCCTACTAATGACGACACCACACACTTTGGTGTCAGCATGTAGAGGAATCAAGCTGGAGTTGACAGCTTCCTATTGGCGAGTCCTCACAGTGGCAGAATGTGCCATGCAGGCTGCGGGGGAACAAAGTCAACGGTCTTCATCCAGCTGTGGAGCCTGCACGCCATGGTGCTGACCGGGCAGGCAGGATGCGCCCTCTGGTGCAATAGAAGCATGACTGCTCTGGGGGTAACCAATGACTTTCTGGTTGGATATGAGATCTGCTCCACATGAGGGAAATTCACACCTGGTGCTATAAATCTGTCGAGACCCCATGGTGGGGAGGTCATGGGTGGGAATCTATGTTTTGCTATGGACATGCTATCAAACTGCCTTTCTGAACATTTATATTTATGTCCGTAGATTAGTGTTGCTCTCAGCTTTGGTCAGAGAAGCTTCTTTCTGTAGTTGGCAACAGGTAGTGGAGCTTCATAATCAAAGTGCTAAGAATAAGCATGTCATGGTTTGAAATGTGTCCCCCACAGTCTCATGTGCTTGGCAAGGTCATGGCACCTTGAGAGGTGGAGCCTTGCTGGAGGAAGACAGTCACAAGAGGTGGGCCTTGAGGTGGATTAGTCCCACCCTACCTCCAGGAGAAGTCTGCCTTTGCTACAAGCAGCTCTCAGCTTCCAAGATGTCTGCAGTGACTTAGCCTCTTCCACCTTTGGCCAGCCAGCCACGGCGCCTCTGCTTTGAGAGACTGTCCCTTCCCTCTGGAACTGTAAGCTGAATAAACCTCCCTCTCTCCCTTAAGTTGATTGACTTGGGGTGCTCTCTCACAGCAATAGTTAGGAGTAACCGTTCCAAAGCGACTTGTGAATGTTCAGCTCTGAACAATATCTGCATCACTTTCACCCTGTATCCCAAGGCTCAGGGAAGATGAAGGAAGAAGAGACAGGAAGAATTTGGGGTTGGAGGATGAGGAGGTGTGTCATGTCTTTAGACACTCATGAACTCACAGCTGCGGTGGTCACTTGCACAAGCCCTGCCTGGGACTGAGTCCATCAACCTTCCATCAGAGATGGGGAGGACATGAGGCTCCTCCTCTAGATGAGGAGCAGTTGGAATCAGTGCTTACTGGGAACTGGGGGAAAGGGAATCTTCTTTCTCTACGAGGTGCAGCCACTGGTAAAATGCTCAAGATACAGTAAATCATCCCGCTGCTACATATACAAAAGCAACTCTAATTAAACTCAGTAGGCTATTGAAAAAGGGTTATTTTGCTTCCATCTTCATCAGCCTTGTAGATACCTGTATATACCTATCTGAAAGTGGGAAAGGGTGTGTCAAGAAAAAGAAGGTGTCTAGCAGGAGGGGCTAGAAAGAGGGGAATGGGGGTGACTATGATCAAAATACACTGTATGCATGTATAAAATTGTCAGTAGATAAATAATAAAGCATCAAAGTAAAAGTAAACAAACACCAAAACAAAGACAATAAGTTTAGCTTTGTTTAATAATTAATAGGAGAAACTGTCAAAATTATTAAGCTATTAATTCTCTTACCAGATGGAGACAACCCCTAAATTTAACAACCCGGTCTATTTGTGAAAATGGGGAAATGACGTCCACACGCGCTGCTTGTGAAAGCAGAAAGTAGTGCAGACCTTAGTCATTGTCACTGAAATCTATACATTTAAGTTTACCTGTCTTCCGTCCCACTAATTCTATTTTTAGGAATTTATCATATGTGTCTAAGTATAAAAGGTCAAGGCTTTGTGTCTAAGTAAAAAAGATTGTTAATAATGCCCATACCCAGACCAAACTCGCCCAAGGAAAAAAACACCCACTGAGATCGACTACCACTGTTTGTACCGTGTTGCAGACTTGTTTATACGTCAAAGATCGGAGCCTGCCCTGCTCCTCTCCAGGAGTGGGAAAGCCGATCATGGCACAGGCAAAAATGAAACACTACACACCTGCTAAAAAGACGACCACATGGACAGGGACTGAGAGAAGAACACCTCCAGGTACACGCTTGAGTTTACAAATGCAGACGCAGAGAAGACAGGAGTGCGAGAGAATGAGAACTGGTAATGATTCATAGCGACATCTTCTTGTCTTTGCACAAAGGAGCACTGAAGGATGAACGAGAAGCTAAGGCAGGAACAGGAGCAAAGGGCAGGGCAGGACTTCCCACTGGGACTCTTTTCTGTGATTCTGTTTTTTTGTTTTTAGTCTTGTGTCTACATTACATATTTATGATTAAATTGTAAGGAAAAAAGAAAGAAGAGGAAAAAATGAGTTATCAAGATGGGGAAATCTGGGCTGTGGATCTCTCCATCTTCTGGCTAGTCACCTGCTTCAGCAGATGCGCTGGTCCTGAGCGGGACAGGGACGCGCTGGTCCTGAGCGGGACAAGACAGGCCCGAGTCCTGCACTAGAACAGTTCCGTGCTTTGGACCAGCTGACCGACCTCTCTCGCTTCAGGTCCTCAACCAGAAGTGCACAGATGAACTGCTGCAGTGATGCCCCGTTGTCTGGGAGCACAGGGAGACAGGGTGCCTGTCAAATGCGCATAGTTGTGGCTACCCAGGACCCTGGCTTGACTTTAAACATGGACTGTGAGCCACCTTAAACTATAATTCACTTTTAAAATTTTTTTTTTATTATTATTATTTATTCAACTGTGTGTATGTGCGCGCGCGTGTCTGTGTGTGTGTGTATGTGTGTGTAGAACCACGGACGAATTCGCGAACCACCATGGACGCCTCCACCTCCTTCTGCCCCGGGATTCACAGGCTCCGCCCTACCAGGACCAGAAGCGCAGGCCGCCCCCGCTTCCGTCTGGCGTCTATACGTGGGATCTGGGATCCGAACTCAGGACCTTCCGCCTGCAAGGCAGAGGCTTAACCCCTGAGCCACCTCTCCAGCCCCTATAATTCACTTTTAGATTGTTAATAATGCCCAGATCCAGACCAAACTCGCCCAAGTAAAAAACGCCCACTGCGACCGACTACCTACCACTGCTCGTATCTTCAGCAGCAGTGTAGGTGCCTTACCTGGTTAACTAAAATCTTAAGTTCTTTTTTTTTTTTTTTTTTTTTTTTGGTGGTGTACAATGAATCAAGCTGCTATATAAAGCTCACACATTCTTTTTAAGAACATTCCTATAGATATATGAAAATATTTGACCTTTGTAAACTGTTGCCCTCAAAGAGTCTATATTTTGGAGTCTGCAGGGTTTGGGGTCACTGGGAACGTGGGTTTCAACCCTTCTGTGCAAGTGAGGGGCGGACATAGCAGAGGCCGCTTATCAGGGAATGAGGCTCCACACGGACGCACGCCCTTCTCTGAGACAGGAATCACGTTCCAGGGTCAGCAGGACACCAGCTCCCTCCGATTTCTCGGAATGTTACAACTCTCACCCAAACACGTACAGTAATGCTTCTGTTTTTCCACTGAATGTCCCTGGGTTTCTCTCAGGGAGGGGGTTCAGGAAGGACCCCAATACTAGGCCTTTGTCACTGGCCCCAGGCTCTCCTGACATGCCAACTGCATCCTGGGCCACGGAACCACCCATCGCTTCCAACTTGCCACTTGGGGCTGGAAGCCTGCATCTCACCGTGTTACTGAAGCTGCCCGTCCTGGGGAGTGCAGGGTCTTCAGTGGAATCCCAGCCCACAGAGCTCCGGGGCACTGGAGGCTTCTTAGGGTCGTTTTTCTGGACGGGGGGAGACAGGGGTGCATCCTTGGACTTGGGGAAAAGGACCTCGTGGTCTCTGATCAGCATGGTCATCACTCTTTGGATCTGAGGAGCCCCTGAAAAAGGAACAAGACCTGTGACCCCGACCCACAGGACAGGAGTCTGGAGCCCCTCAGGGCTCACTGCCCCTGGTGTCTCCACATTGGCCCTAGAAGTGAAAAAGAACTTCATTTTGCTTCTTTTTTTTTGTTTGTTTGTTTTATACACTGCTTTGAGTAGATTTGTGGTGAGAGGACAGACAAGAAGGGTTTAGTGTGATGTAGCAGGGAGCTGGTAAGGTATTTCCAGCCAGTATAGTCGTGAATCAGGCAGGTAGTTTGGAACAGAATGGGTGAGAACCTCTCCGACTGGGGTTCTCAGCATGACTTCTATTTTGGACCCACAGCAAATGGGGGCCCGGAATGGTTAGATCCAATGGTCAGACAATTGAGGGTCTGAGCTCTGGGCACATTTGTAGAGAATTAGTAGTTGAGTCAAGCCCAGAGTGAACCTTCAAGAGATTGTCTAGTTGATGAGGAAGGCCTACCCCAGGATGGGTGGAACTAGGCCCTGGACAGGTGAATAAAATACAGAGAACTGGTTGAGGAAGAGCATCCTTCTGTATACATCACCATGTATACAGACAGGTCTGGTAAGTAAGGATTGTCTCTCTCTCGGCTGTTAAGAGAATATGGTGTGATTGACTCCCTCAGCCCTTGGGTAATGGTGCATGTTCTCCTGACAAGCTGGACTAAGAACTGTAACCAGGCAACCATAGGAAAAAATGAATCTTGTTCCCTTAAGCTGTTTTGTGGTGATTTTATCAGCAACATGCGGAGTAAGTGCAACAATTCCCATGACAGATCTCAGTCCTCTTGCTTAGCTGAGACACAGCTTTAGGAGCCTTTAGACCTAGCTTTACAGTAGCATTTGGTGAGCTGACTTAGCTGCTTGCTCTGCTTAGCTAGCTAAGATATCTGAAAGTAACAGAAGATGAGAAAACATTCGTCCATTGGTTTGGGGTTGACCTTCTGTGCTGTGTCCACTTCCCAACCTGACAGAGGAGACGGAAGGGGCAGTGCTTGGTAACTACAGCACAGGACAGCGTGGAGCCTCCCACCTCCAGCCCCTCATTATCGCAACACCTAAGTACCTCTCATGATCACAGCGGGGTCTTCAACCTTCGACCTAATGAGATTCACGCCAATTACAGTGGCCAGATTGTCCACACTCATTTTGTTGACAGCGCAGTTCAGCTGGATTTCATGTAGAAACCTACGGGTAGCCAGGACATCCGTCATGGAAAGCAGGAAGTGACAAGGAGAGAGGACTTCAGGTACCAAGTGCGTACTAGTTGGACTCTATTTCCTTCTGCTTCAGGAATGGAACAGGGTGGGGCAGGGCAGGGTTTGTTCAGGGAACAAAAAGGTGAGAGGGACCAAAATGGGTGTCTGAGTGCTTTGAGGTTTTGGCTCTATCACCCAGTTATAAGTGCCCATCTCCCATGACTCCAGAGAGAAGAGCTTATCAGTGAGGTCCTGGTGATGGGGAATCCCTGGTCTCTTGTTCATCTCCAGCCACACCGCCAGGCACCTCAAGGCTCAGCACCTCCAGCTCAAGGCAGGGCTCAGTACCTGACAGTGAAGTCTCACTTTATTTCTACCCACTTGCATTAAACACTTAAGACTGTGAAAAAGACAATAACTAAACATATTAGTAAAAGAGAGCATTAAATTTAATGTGGGTAACCTAAAAGCACTATAAACTCCAAATATGTAGAAGTTGCTACACACGGTGACGTGTTCACATGAAAAAACATATGGAGTCGTTTACAATCTTATTTCATGAGGCAGAGTACACGCTCAGCCTGCTGTAAAGACACTGGGATATGAGAGTGGCCATAAGAAACACGTCCAGACGGGAGTTTGCATTTGGGTTTTAGCTCTAGTTCAGAGGTTGTGTGTCATCCTGCTTCCATATCAAGAAGAATCACATTTATGATGATATCATGTCACAGTATTAAAAAATGAAACTGATGTCTGTCTGGGATGAGGACTCCCAGCCCGGCATCTGGGTCGGTCCTCTCCCAAGTGTTGCCGCAGTGACCGCACATGGCCGGACCTCAGAAAAGGCAGGAGGAAAATACGAAAGGTGGCTAGAGTGACTGTCTCCAGGGTGTGGCGGTCTGGGGAGTGTCAGGAAGAACAGCGGCCCTCTAGAAACGTAACAGGGACTCTGGGACCTCAGCATGTCCGGCAGCGGGCGGCTGAAGGAAGCATATACTCGTGTCGTGTGCCGCCCAGCTTTTTAGAGATTCTCGCAGTCATCTTGCAGAAACACAGGGCTCTGTCAGTGCTAGGCAGTGCAGCTGACCTTCAAACACTTTGGGGCGAATCTGATTCCAGAAGCGAGGCCTCTTCTAAGCAGAGCCTCTTTCTGTTGCGGCTGGAAGCTGCTGCTGGCAGCAGGGGGCGCTCACCTGCAGACGTAGCTGAGGAGATGGTAGTTGTCGCGAGGAAGGACGGCCAGCTGCTTCTGCAGCTCCTGCTGCGCCTGCAAAGAGGTTTTGGGTACCAGTGAGTGATCCACTTGCCTGCCATAGGCTTGTGGGTGTCGACACGGGTGTGTGACGTGTACGCGTGTGTATGTACGTGTGTCTCCGTGTAGTATATATGTGAGTGTGGTGTGTATATGCCTGTGCGTGTGGTATGTATGTGTGTGTTATGTGCATATATGATGTGCATGTGGCATGTATGTGCGTGGCATGTATGTACATAGTGTGTATGCGTGTGTGTTGTGTAATGCTTGTGCGTATGGTGTGTATATGTGTTACATGTATGTTAATATGATATGTATGTGTGTGTGTGTGTTATGTGTATATGTGGTGTGCATGATGGTGCGTGTGTATATGCAGTCTGCATAGTGTGTATGTGCATGTGTATGTGTGTGGTATGTATGTGTATGCGATGTCAGTGTGAGTGATGTGTATATATACATGTACATATGTACATACGCATGTATGTGTGTGGTGTATATGTGCGTGTGGTGTGTAAGTGCATGAATATGTATGTGATGTGTATATTTGTGTGTGGTGTGCATGTGAATGTGTATGTGTGTATATGATGTGTATGTGTGGTGTGTATGTATGTATATGTGGTACATCTATGCATGTGTGTGGTGTGCATGCAAATGTATATGTATGAAAGGAACACTGGCTGTCACTCTAATTGCTACAGAATTGGGAGTTAAAATATTTGGAAGTAACTTTAAATTTTCAGAAAACTGCAAAACACATTGTCAAGTTTCCTATTGTTTCTTTGGCTGTTTGTTTGATTTCGAGACAGTGTCTTGTATATCTGCACTACACACACGGTTCGTAGTGAAGGAGACCTTGGTTCTCTGCCCGGCCACGTATCCCAGTAGGTCTCAGCAAGGCCCAGGATTTGAACACTTCTCAGTACCCTCCTCCTTTCAGCATTTACAAGTGTTCTGAGGATGGTGCCTTTCTTTGTGGCACTGCTGCACCTGGGGAGGCTGTCGCTGGCAGTTTCATGCTGCTACCCAAGTTCCAGTTCAGCACCTTCCTGAAAGGTGAGGGGTCCTCTGACCTGTCCTGACAGCAGAGCTGAGGAAGCCAGGGGCTCTCTTCTAAGCAGGAGAGGCAGCTAAGGAGACACAGACCTTTGCTTCATCTGCATTCATGAGCTGCCCGCAGAGCAGAAACCCCTCGTACTGGCTCCAGGGAACCACCGGCTCTGGGAGGTCTCGGAGGTAGAGCTTCAGCAGAGAGGCCACTGTGTGCACGTCTGTGTCTCTGCAAGAAAATAAGCAGCGCGCTTGGAAAGCAGAACTCAGCGCCGCCCTACCCTCACAGTCACGGGGGTTGGAAGCATGAGTGCTGGGGGTTGTGCCAAAGGAGAACCAAGCCCGATGCTTTTGCTAACTGCACCCCAAAGCCTCCAAGTTGATGCCAAGGCAGCACAAAAGCCACTTCCCCACAAACGTGCAGTTTTCATCTGTACTGCCTGCTTCTTCAAATCTCTCAGTACCTCACAGCTAGCACTCTGTTGTTATTCCTTTACATATGTTGCATCGATCTCACTCATCTCCCAGAGTGCTTGAAACAGCCACACATTCCCTCAACAGTTTTTTCAATCAATAACCAGGGATAGGATCTTTTCTTTTCATGATTTCAGTAGTAACCTGAAGGGGCTGAGGCCACAATTTGGAGGATGCAAATGTTACCCAGTCCTCAAACTCTGTGGTAGGTGCTGATGAGGAGACTGGGACTTAGCAAGTGTGTTGGACGCAAGCACAGAAAGAGACACGGGAGCCAGAACTAGAAGCTACAGGGACCCCTCAGACAGGCGTGTCCCCCTGGGGTGGAGAGAGGAGTCTCTGCTGAGGGGCTAAGGCCTCCTGTGGTAACACGGACAGGACCGCCTAGTGGCAGGAACTACAGACTTATCGAGCGGCCCATCTGGAAAGCTTTCTGGTCCCTGTCTGGCAGGGTTATAAGAGAAAATAAACTTAAATCTACCACATTCAGGTGTGCTGCTTAATAATGGAATGTGTTCTGAGAGACAGGTTATTAAACAACTTAGTCCAATACATGCCATAGACACAGTCAGTGCCCCCTGAGCTCCCAAACTACCTGGTATGAAAGGCTGTGGCCAGTCAGCTGGTGGATCAGTCTCCCTAAGAATGCAATGGGGCATCTGAAGCGAGGGAACAGAACTCTAGGACTGAGCGTAAAACTCATTCTGGGCCTTGTATAGTTTTTTTTTTTTTCTGTTTCTGTTTTTGGTTGTCAGGTGATAGCGCTGACTGTCCCCTTACAGCCCATGAACTTGCTGCATCTGAAGAAGAAGGAAAAGCTACACAGAGCCAATATGCAGGAAATCTGGGGCCAGATTATTCTCGAAACATTGAGGTTCTGAAAATCCTGTTCTGCTGAGTCACTGTCTAAACATATCCCTGGGCAGAACCCGGCTGGCAGAAGCCCGTCCTCAGACGAGATGAGAACTCTCAAGCAAGGGTCAGAAAGACCGAGAACTGGCTTTTCTGTGTGCCTGTGTTAGGGTGCATGCTGCCTGACGGAATCCAGGGTATGCGGCTTGCTGGGGCCTCTCTAGCTCACACCCGATGAAGCTCCTATACGTCTCGATTCTATCATCTCAAAGGTCGTTCCTTCCAAGCCCATTTTTCTCAGAGCATCTTCTGTTGCCCCTGCCATCCTCCTCCTTGATGCACCGCCTGGCACG
Source organism: Typhlomys cinereus (assembly GCA_023101885.1). Lineage (NCBI taxonomy): Eukaryota > Metazoa > Chordata > Mammalia > Rodentia > Platacanthomyidae > Typhlomys > Typhlomys cinereus. The sequence continues at coordinate 10,325,935 of JALPQD010000034.1, read as the reverse complement.
CCCCCTTCTGATGTGCATACGTGTGCATGCTCACCCCCCCACTCACCCCATGGGATGAATGATGACAGATGAGTAAACAGCATGAATGATCATTTTAAAAACTGGACGCGCTCGTTGAGAAACAACAGCAATTGAAGAGGATGATTTGATCATGAGAAACTAAAGCCGGCAAAAATTTCCAGCATTAAAAAGAAAAAGACAACCACAGACACAGTGAGTGTGAGTATGAGAATGTATGAGTGTGTGTGAACTAAAAGAATCAGTCACTCCTTCCAAATGAGGCTTGTCCTCTTGAGAGTCAGTCACATGGACCCAAGCATTGGCCCCAGGAGGACCGAGACCAGTGACCTTTCTAACCTCTGTGTGCAGAGATGTCAGGACAGCACCCGCCCTCCTTCCAGCTCCAAGAATTTTATGAGCCTCAAAGACTCCAGCAGTACCGCACATGCCAACTAGCTTGTGCACGAGTAGCCTCTAAGCCAGTCATCTACTGATGCCAGCAATGTCTCTCTCCTCTCAGCCTGCTGATATCACTGTTTTAACAACAGCACACCTGCATCTTTTGCCCAACTCAGATCTAATTACGAATTTACAAAGAAAACTGAATACAAATGCAGTAAGCATGATGTCTCGAAGTGCCCCTTGGAATGCTTTTGAAAGGACCCTATGTTTAATAACTGCTATAGTTCCAGTAACAACTGCTTGCCTAAGTATAGCACCCTTAACAAATTAACCTACATGTTATGGGCAGACGTGGTGGCTCATACTAAGATCATGGCTATTCACATGGAGAGAAATGGACCTCGGTGGTATTTCAGAAGGAAAGTGGGCTGCACTGGTGAGTAGAGCCAGGTTGAAAAAGAAGCAACAAGATTACATGCACAAGCCACATGTGGGTCTTCACGACGTCCCTCTGTCCTCAACAAGCTCTTGAGGATTTCAACATTCAGAAAACAGGTATAGACTCAGACCCAAATCTTAGTTGATAGGTGCTAGTTTGGAAAGAGCAGCTAACCGCAGGCCAACAGGACAAGTGAATGCAGGTAGCCTGGTACTGCACAATTGGCAAAGCATGCAGTGTTGGGGCGGGGCTGCACCAGCCACGCATGGGCAGAAAGGAAAACCTTGTCGAGTGGCTGGAGAAAAAGGGAGGGGAGGATCAGAGGATGGGGAAAGGGTAGCGATGTGTTTCTATGGCTGACATGCCGCAAACAGGGCTGCAACCTCCAGGAGAAGACTTGACAGGCCGCCAAGCCACCATCATGGTAAGCATACGTGTGGATTCTTGGAAGCTCAGGAGAAATCCTACTTCTAGATACTTCTGGAAGACTAATGAGGACCTTGGATGCAGAGAGCTGATGCACTCTCCGCCCCGTGTCTGTGTAGTTAGTGCTGCCCTCCACCTCCCACCTGCAAGATGAGGGAACTGAAAGCAGACCTCAGACTGGGCCTCAGCCTTGGCTCCTGCTCAGCCTCACCCTCCTCCGGGCCTAAGCATCGCTTAGCCTGTGCCCTGCGCAGCTCTGTCACATAACCTATCTGCTCACTCTAATTATGTCCTAGGTCCTGATTCAGAACAGTGAGCAGAACAGACTCTTCCTGCTGCCAGCCAGGGCGTTTGAAAGCTCGTCAAGCTCCGGCTCCATCAAGTCTCCTCCCCCAAGCAGAGAGCAGAAGCGACCTGTGTGATGCGGGCTGGTGAGGACCATGGAGGGGCTACCTGTCAAAGGAGGGGCGCTCCCCGGCGTCAAAAGCATCTCTCAGCTGCTTCACCAGGTTGTCCTGCCCGGGCAGGCGGAAGATGCCCTCTTCACGCATGCCATGCTCCAGGATGAACTCGGCGCACTTCTCCACCAGGATGGGCACCAGGTGGGGGCCGAACTTCTGCTCATAGGCCACTGTTTCGTCCAGCCGCTGACCGAACACCGCTGGAAAGAGGAAAATAGAATCCCCGAGTCATTCTGAGCCTTCCTAGGTCAATTAATGGTCAAAGGACTTCGTTAGTTTCTTGAGCTTTGTGTGTTGCATGTTCAAAGATTTTAGGGCGACATACTAAAAGAAACACAGGAGACAAAGCATTTCCATTTTCTCGAGTCTGTGAACTCAGAGAAGTCTCTGGCAGTCTTTTTCTATTGAAGTTATTCAAATACTTCTACTGGAGTGTTTAATGAGCTGATCCAGCTGAGTGCAGTGGGTTCCGTCCACTCTGTCCGTTTAATCGACAGCATGAGGTGGCAGAACTGTTCTCAGCAACACTAAGCCATGGGGCCACCAGCCAACCTGCTGCTAAGGTCAGCAGTTCGGGGCAAGGCAGAGTAGAAAAGCAAGTACAGACATCAAGGACCTCGACATGCAACAAGAGGGCGTGTCTGAATTTTGTTTGTGTTTGGAGCAGTACGGCACAGGCGTGCATTTCTTGGTTGTCGATCCTGAGTTCAGCCATTCCAGTGCTCCAAATCCTAAATACTGGCTGAGTGTTTCTGCGTTAACTAATTAGACTTAGGATAGATAAACACAGACATTTCATGTTCTTGAGCTGTTTCCTTGGGGCAGATTTCCACGTGGAGGAATAGAGAGGAAAGTGGTTTGAGCATTTTGATGATCCGGCGGCAGGCCATCGGCTCTGTAAAGATATTTTCCAACTGTGCAGGCGCCAGAAAAGCAAGTGCGAACCAGCTCCACCGTGGCCTTGTCAGCACCCAGCCCTGTAATCTCCATCTCCAGTCACGACGAGACCAGCTTTGAATGACAGCCACTGCCCAGATGTTCTCTCCCACCCAAAGCCCCCACCCGCGTCCCGCAGGCTCAGACGTGGTTCATCACTGTCATAACTGGAGCTGTGCCCGGCGCTTCAGTCCCGCACAGTGGTTTGCAAAGCCCCGTATTTTCCCTCTACTCGGGTAATGAACATAGACTTTGCCTGTGAAGGTGGCACATAGCCCAACATAGTGGGCATAGAGTACTCGGACTTTTGTCCTCTGAGTCTGCCGGCTGTGTCCAGCATGTAACCCGTCGCCCACATGTCAGTCAATGTTCGCCTCATCAGTGTATTCCCAACTCTTCCCTCTAACATCCGCTCTGTGCCAGAATCCACCTTTCGAGTGCCCACCTTGGCCAGGTCCCTGAAGTCTTGGAAGGCGCAGGCCTTATCCTAGAATTGTTCATTCCAGTTTTTGCGAGACCTTGTCTGTGAAGGCCAGAGCTCCCTGAGCTCATTGCTCCTCCCCTCCTCTCGACTGAATGGCCAGGGGGCTCCTTTTCTCCTCCCTCTGCAAGTGGAGGAAGTGAGCAGCTCGCTCTCCCAGGCCTCTCAGTCCCTCCTCCACGTGCTCCACCCTCTCAGGGGAAGAAGGGCTGGTCCTCCTCCCAGCGCCACTTTCCGACCCATGGGCTCCGTTCTTCTCTCTCTTCCCCAAAGACTAATAATCTTCGGATCATGCAATCTTCTCTTCTGCTACAAACACCCCCACATGAGTCTCCACCTTTGCTAATTTAGGAACGAATAATCCTCCATCCTAGCTCTTCTGCAAATGGCTAATGTTTGCTTTCTTTTCTTCACCCTAAGATGTGCCTGTACCCTGGGGGTTTCCTCCTTCATACTCTCCATTTACTCAGTTCCCAGCCTCTCAGCCCATCTGGATCCAGCTTCCTTAGTCTTCCCTTCTCCACCGAATCCCTTCCCAGCGGCCATGTTCTACCTTGGATGCTGCCACGTTTGCTGACCCTCTCACAACCATGACGTTGGTCGCCTTCTTTTTGTTTTTTAAGTCCTTCCTGTGTGGCCCCAAACCACGCCCCCAGTTCTGGTATCACCTGACAATTGCTCTCAGTCTCCTTTACTGTCCCATCCTCCACGAGGACATTCACACGGCTCCATACATGTAAATAGCACCTAAAACCAGAAACTTTCACGTGTGTGTCCTGTCCTCTCTCCACTTTTTCTGGGCGATTCCCAGTGGTCTTCAGTCCCACTCTTTGCTCCACCCTTTACGTTCTGCCCCCCTGCAGCCTCCTTCCCAAGCAAGACGTTTAGCCAGCTAGTGACATATCAAGGGCTCTCTGAGGCACCAAGCATGCAGAACCTGTGACACCAGGCCCCTGTGCTCAGTGCAACCACTCAGCAAAACTGTGAGCACCAGGTTACCCATAACCAATAGAACAGTCCGTAGCCTTGCTTGCAAATGACTTCCACCTGATTCATGCAGTCATTTAGCAAGTCAGCTGCGGACTTTTTGCACTGTAGACCGCTACAGATACAAAGTGAGTTTGCTCCTAAAAGCTCCCAAGCTGATCCCCTTTCTCCTGCTCCCTCTGGAAACCCAATCCTCCTGCACTTGGATGTCTTCCTGGAGGGAAGGGGCCCGTCCCCTGTGCACAGAGCGCCCACGTGCACCCTTTTTTACCGCCTCTTATGCAGTTTCATGATTAATTTAAGCATCTCTCTTCCACTGGGCTGTGGCTCCTCAAAGGCTGACAGCCTGTACACTGACCCTCTATTTTTACCTCCTGGCACAGACAGGCTGACTCAGTCCTGGAGAGCACTCTGCCTGCTGTCTCCTATGCTGCCCTGCTCCCCTTCTTTCTGCTCAGCACTTCTCCAAACGGCCTCATGTCAGGGAGATCGATGGTCTATATATTTTAAAATCCAGGAGTTAAATTCCATTTTCCCTCAGCCGCTCAGTCAGCAGTGTGCAGCACACAGATCACTGCCTCTCTTGAGACACTTGCTCCATGGCGCCTGGCACTGCCCTCTCGCCTGTCCTCATTCCCGCCGCCGTCCGCTCCCTTCAATGTCCACGGCACGCTTCTTTGCTCCTGATCGCTAAGGCCCCCCATCTCTGTCTTCGTGCACCTCCTCATACACTGAGACCTTTAGATTGGCTCAGGCAGAGAATACTCCAAACGGAATATCTCTAGCTTACAAGCCTTACATCCAGGGAGAACTTGCCCCATGCTGCATGCTCTGGAGATGAAGGGCCATGCCATGCTCCTCAGGTTTGTCTAGGTCAGGCTCCATCACTCCCAACCTCAGATCACACAGAGTGTGACATCCAAACAGTCTCCGGGCTCCAAAAATCCCTAACTGAATTATACTGGTCTCCAGATCTAGTCTGTACTCCTAGTTCCACGGTCGCCGGGGAAGGTCTAATTGTGGAGAGCAGGTAACAGAGAAGTCCAGGGACAAAGTGGAGCAGCTAGTGAAGTAGCGTACAGTATGGCAACCATTCCTTAGTGACACCTCTCTAGCCCACCGACAGTGAGGGTCAGGGCCAAGACCCCTGCAAAGCCTTCTGCTGTGCACATTCTTTGGGGCATACAGGTTCAACATTCTAACTTAAGGCAACAGGGCATGGTCTAATCAGCTCATTCCCAGACCTCATTCCCAATCTGAGCCCCTCAGTTAGCAGAAGTATTCCCATCTTAGCAGCTACAAAAGTTAATTAGTTATAATTAGTGTGTGTCACATAATTATTATAATTGTTAAGTGCAATGTAATCATTTTAACGATTGGCCAGTTTAATTGGGCTAATCTGATGCTGGGAGCTGCCGTGGATGTTCCCAGGTGTGCAATGCACAGCCCTGAGACCCCGTAGAGCGAGCAATATCATCCCATGTTATAGATGATAAACATGCTCAGATTAGGAATTCATCATAGCTTATTTTCTTTACCTTTTTCCCCCTATGATTCTTATATTCAGTGCTTTGCCCCATTTGATTAAAGTCAATGAAAATCCAGGCCACTGTCTCAAAAAAAAAATAGTGGAGCTGTGTGAGGTGGGGATTTAGCTCAATGGAAAGGTCAGTCTAGAGCACAGAAAGCCCTGCGTTCACACCCCAGTATGAAAAGTGGTCAGTGGAAAATACAGGGAGAAACCAAGGGGTGCAGATTCCCCATTTCCCCCATACCACCGTTCTGCACAGCACGGCCCCTGGCCCCTCCCCAGCCCACAACACTCTGAACAGAAAACCCCTACATGCCCTGAACGGCCCCAGAACAGCGACATCACACTATCACATAAGGAACAACAGCTCTGTCTGTTCCCAGTCTTCCTTCCACCCTTGGCCCTGAAGTCCCATCCTAGGAGAAGCTAGGAACCTCCAGGAGACTGAGGTGTGGGCACAATCCCCCAAAGTCTCCAAATCTCTCCCAGCTGCTTCCAGCCATCCAGACCTCAGTATAGCCAACTCTGCTGCTCCCCGGGACGCCCCAGCCCTAGGACGCACACAGCAGCTGGGAGTTCCTGCAGCAGAAGAAATACCTGTCTTTCGGAGCTGGAGCTTGGGGGTCTTCCTTCTGAAATCCCAGCAGAAGAGCAGTGTCAGGGCGGGAAAGCCACAGCCCAGCTCCCAGCGTGGCATCCTGGGCACGTGCGGCATGACCGTGACGCTCTGAGTCTCTGGGAGCCAGCCCTGGCCTCTCCCCTAGAGCTGCAAGTATGTCTGGATCAGCACATGCTTGCAAGGGCTGCTCAGGTTCCGGCTCCCAGGCAGGGGATGTGTTGCCACCTGCCTGATCCTCTCCCCACGGCTTCCCTACTCACCTTTGCACACAGGAAAGAGAATACAAAGCCATCGGGGCACTATAAAAATAAGTGCCTCCTTTCACCTAGCAGTTAATTGTCAGCTGCCATTCAGGGAACATCTTGAGGCGGGTTAAAAAAAAAAAAAAAGAAAAGAAAATCCCACAGGCCAGTGCTTGCCAGCATTGTGCCATGTATCAAACTGTCTGGCAGGAACACAGAAGGCCACTCAGCGTGAATGAAGCCAGCCCTCCCTCCCCTGGATAGGCTTTCAGAATCACACTTGTTCCTCGGGGTCTTCAAAGATGATGCACTCGGGGGGAGGGGGTCTGGTCGGGAGTAAACTGAACAGGCATCCTTTCCTGCCGGGAAGACTGAACAGTGTTGAAGCAACTGGTCGGACCTCAGAGACTCAGGGTCCATCCCAGCCTGACAGGGGCTGGGCAGCGGTTGCCAGGAAAGGTCTGGGGCAGTCTCACCCTGCTGCCAAGCAAGTGTTCATTCCCCAGTCATTCTAACCAGGAATCAGCACTCAGTTTTGACACTACCTTCTCTCTCCACAAGAAATCCACATTACCTCTAACCCTGTGCTCTTTCACAGTCCGAGTAAATCTCAGCCCTGTCTTGTGGAAACCCTTCTCTGTTCCACACTTTCTAACTTCTGTTCTCACTTGTAGTCTACCTCATTACCTCTTTTTCCTTGCATACCAGAACCTTCTTCCGCATTCATTCTACCCACTGGCAGTCCTACTGTCACTGCAGAAGGCTCAGTGCTAGAGAAAGCACGGAGCAGGGGAGAGGTCGGCAGCACCTGTAGTCACAAGTACAGCCAGAAGCCAGCACAGGGGAGAGCAGGGAATGTCAGTGTGCTCATAGTCTTGCAGTCTAGGCGTAAGAAGGTCGTGGCTGAAACTACCCAGGTTGAAATAGCACAGGGTCAAGCTTTCAACATTAAAAAATCCTTCCTCTTGGCCCAATTAGTATAGCAAAGGATTGTGTTTACAGCGGAGGAAGGACTGAGAGACCAGGAAGTGCTCCCTCCCTGGCAGAAGGAGGGTAACTGCAGCAGGATCTCTCAAGAAGGCTCCCTCCGGTTTCACTGCTCTCTTCAGATCGCCTCTTTCCCTCGAAGCCCCTCTTGGTGCACCTGGGACCTGCACCTCATAAGGGTTCTGGGCCTTGGCTTAGCCAGAGAGAATTTCTTTCTTAGGAGTCTGTAGTAGGGCTGCAGAGGCTTGGAGATAAGAGAGGTTGATCGGCAGGAGAGCTACAGAGAAGGCAGCTGGCATGCGATAGTGAGGCAGGCAAGCATAGCACATGCACCCTTCTCTGAACTTCCCTGGTCCTTGCTTGCGTGAGGTTACACGTAAGCCCCTTTATGTACAAGAGAATAGGATTCTATTCCCTCAATAACCATCAAATTCACACAGTTTCAATTCAAATATATTCTCAGTGCATCCTAGCATAAAGATTAGGGGAGCCCATCTGTCCTGAAATGGTTTGGACACATGTGCAGCAGTAAAACACTGTATCCTTCAAAATAACTTTTAGGGGGAGTCTCCTATTTACCATCTCATACTTGGGCATGCATATAATCAGATGCATTGTGGGTACATGCACAGTAGGAAAAAAATGAATAGATGACTTAAAGTGTCAATCAAAATACAGAACCACAAGATTATACCCTTAAACAAATTACACGCCTTAGCCTCTCCATCCATTAGATCACATACAAAGAGACCACACAGGACACCCTGGGGCCTTGAGTCTTTACTCGGATGGCTGCTGCTCCCTTGCAATGTATTTCCTGGCTTTGTCATTGCACAGCTCTGAGTAAAAGTTTTCTTCACTCATTAGCAAATCTGTGTAAGTCTTTATTTCATTCTTAAATAAGACTAAAAACTTAGAAAACTTCAGGTCCAACTACGAGTAAAGTATGTGGGACAAATGTGGCACCAGGACTGCTGGCTGAACGAAACAAACATGCAAGTACAACAGAGAGGGCAGCGACATGGCCCCAAGTTCTACTGTCGGAGTCTCTGCGGCTCCCATCCTCACAGTGCCTTTCCAACAAGGATCTCCATCCTGAATTCTGAAATCCCTGAAAGAAGTCACTTAAGAGTCTGCAACAGTACAGCACGATGGCCCATCAGGAAAAAACAAACAAACACTTGCCCTTCGAGCATTAGAACGTGAGTTTAATCCCCAAAACCAACTTAGAAAAAGCTGGTGTAGGGCGTGTGCTTGTAATCCCCGTGCTGGGGCAGAGCAGATGGATTCCTGGGCTCAGTGGCAGCCAGTGTAGACTGTCTGAGAATTGTAGGCGAGTGGGAGACTTAACACGAGGTCCATGGGCCTGAGGACTGAGGCGGACCTTTGGGCGACACATGCACACAAGCAGATATTCACACGCCACACAACCACTCCCAACAAATACACACATAGATTTTACAGCAATATGGAGTAGTTAACTCATAAAATACATTAACTTGCATGTATTTAAACTTTCTTCTTCTTAAAAGTGTATTTAAATGAAAATCTTCCTAGAATAGAAAGCATGAAAAGCTATGATGGTTTACAAGAAGGGATATTTGTTTCCAATTTTGCATGAAATTATTTTGGGATTCTGATAATTTTTGAAAGAAACTGTTGGGAAATCAAATCAATATCTAATATTTAAGCATGAAAATTTTCATAAATGATTTCTAAGATAAGCATCAGCAAGGTCAATAAGTAATTTTATATTTATACACTTTTCCTGGAGTTGATGCAAATAGCTTGTGTTCCTAAAAAGTTGGAAAATGGTATCTTGTGAACTCTTCTATGTAGCTCTTTCCTATTTCTACAAAATGAAGGAACATGCTAGATTCATGTGCCTGTTGTCTTCACATATTTTTGGCATCAGTTTTTAATTGTTTTGTTTTCTTGTTAACACTCAAGACCAGCCTGAGTGTGGAAACATCGCTAAGATTCCCAGAGAGCTCAGACTGGCTGTGTGTTCCCTGCGTTAGGGTGTCCTGCACCTTGGCTGACGGTGTCAGAGAACCACCCCCTTTCCAGGAGGAAAGCTGAGAAACGCTTAGCAGGGGACCTGGCCGAGCTGACGCTCTCACGGCTATTTTCTGGTCCTCTCTGAAGCTGTTCAGGTAGGGTGTGAAGGGGCTTCCCTTCTCTTGAGGCGAGTGTGCATCTGCCCAGGAACAGCTGCAAGAAGCCTTACCTCCAGAGGGTGACCCCGCAACTCTCCGGAGGAACTTGACCCACTCCTCCATCTCTGCCTGGGAGCTGGCCATGAGGACGTAGGAGTCCTGTCCAATGCGGTTCTGGTCCCATGAGGCTGGAGGAAGGAGAAGCACCGAAGTTTGTAGAATGAGGAGGAACAGAGGCAGGCTGGGAAAACTAAATCTGATGGTTCCTTAGCTTAGCACTGCAGTCAAGCCACAAAGGCCTCGTCTGACTGCCCCATTTTCCCACACTGTCACGGCTTTTGCCAAAGCTCTAGTTCTACAGGCAAGTGACTGAGCACTTGGTGTGCAGTTGCTAGGCACTGCCAGGGAGCTGCTTCCGCCACGATCAAGGGGAAGAGAGGCTGTGCTAGTTCAGCTTTGGAAGACCCAGGCGGCCAGGACTGAAGCCACCAGGGATGCTGTCCTGAGGGAGACCAGGCTCCACCGTGGGGATCTGAGCGGGAACAGCACCGCCAGGCAGGCCGCTGCTTCTCACAGCACGGGCGCTTCCTGGCCGCCGCGGAGCCTAGCTGCGGCTCCCAAGACCTAAACCAAGAGGCCAGGGCGTGTACTGTTTCCAGGGTCAGTGCTCTGAAACGAGCAAACAGGTGAAGGAAAGGACAAAGGGAACCGAAAGAATAAATGAGGGCAGGTGAGAATGAAGACATGAGGGAGGGAAAGGAAAGCCAAACGCAGGTCCTGAAGCCCACAGTTCCATAGCAGACGTCGAGCTACAACCTTTGCTACCCTTCAGCTCCTCACAAATCAAAACCTGAACTTTATCTTCTGCGTTAGGTGCCTAAAAACAAATGGGCCACGCGAAGTATAAAAAAACCAGCAGTGGCTCTTCAATGATAGACTGGGTTGCATTTCAAACTGCCTCTATAAATATCAGCCTGGTCTTCTCTCGAAGTCAGGCCAGGTTGGAGAAAGCTCACCCCAGCTGCTGGGTGTGGACTGCTGCGTTCTCCTGCACAGCAACTAAAGACTCTCCAAACACCTGGGTTCTGCTGTCTTGAACTTAGTATGATGCTCTTAAGCCAGGCTTTCCTTCATTTTTGGAACAAGCCGAGTCTAAATTCATCTTGTCACCAGCTCTTCTGAAGGGCCCATTCAGAAAAGCTCTGGAAAATTGGGAAAGCTGAAAGCTGGTTTCCAGGGGCAAAATGGGAAGTAAACACTGTTCAGGAAAGAATGAGAAGATCAGCGAAGAAGCACGATGTCTTTTGAAATGGAGTGGGCACTTGCGTTGCTTCCGTTTGTAGGTAGAGCTCTGAAGCTCAGAGACGCCGAGTTACCATGAGCTGGCCCAGTCTTCCTCCCAGTGGAAGCTCAATGAGCCAAAGTCTATCCTAACACGACAGGGGTGCAATCTGTCTGGTGTCCTTTCTTGGCACACGCATGCTTCAGTCACAGTGTCACCAAAGCATAAACTCTTGGCTTATGGGTCCCAGGAGACCTTTTGTCTGACTCTGCCACGGAGACTCCTCTTTGATGGTCACTGTCGCTGACCTGGACCCTTACTAGTCCTTCTCATTACTTCTGCTCATTCTCAATATATGGGAGTTTTAAACAGGAGCGGTATCATGCCACGGTGCTGGGACCACCCGTGGGAGATCTAGAATAACTGCTGGGCTTCTATAGATCTGTGCCTCTCCCCCATCCCTTCTCTTGCCACGCACCCTGACCACACTGGCCTCCGGCATTGTCTTGACAGGTAAGGGAGACTCAGGGATACAAATCCCCCAGTTTCCTCTAGACACATACTCACCTTGCTCCTTTAGCACCTTGAGGGTTGTGGGGGGAATGTAGGGGGGAAAGAGAGACAGACAGACAGACAGACAGATAGTCAGACAGAGACAGAGATGGAGACAGAGAGAGAGAGAGAGAGAGAGAGACAAAGATAGAAACAGGGGCAAAGGCTAGAGAGAGACAGAAAGAGAAGGAGAGAGAGGGAGAGAGAGAGAGAGAGAGAGAGAGAGGAAAAGGGAAAAGAGAGGGAAGAGACAAAAGACAGAACAGGACTTTCTAGGAACCAGCAAGGAGGCCATTGGGGCCATCAGTGTACACCCCCCTCCTTTCCTGGCAGCCGTCTTACAAGATGGTGGCTTTTGGGACAACCCTTGTAGCAAGAAATATCAGGCAGCTCCAGGCACAGGTTACATGCTCTGAAATCAACTGCCGTTTTTTTGTGAGTCCTATTGGACCGAATGTGATTGTGGTTCCCTGCTCCCCTCTCCAACACTTTCATCTATTGATGCGCTTTGCTCTCTGACAATTTCCTACATGTGTGCAATCCATGCTGACTCATTCCCTACCCTTTCCCATCTCCTCTCCTCTCCTCCAGCTAGTTAAGCAGACAGGTTCCACTTGTGCAGACCTGCGTTCTAACGAATGGTGGTAGGTTCACTCTCCAGTTGGGAACCTGATGTGTGCTCTTAACGTGCTGTCGGTTGGCTAGTTAGAGAATAGAGCCTCACTCTGACTTCCAGGGTCGGAAGTAAAATGCAAATGCTACCTACCTGGAATAACTTCGAAGACAAACTTCCCGGCCTCTTCTGGGTTTGTGGCAATCTCTTGGATTGTACTGCCTGGCAAGTGCATGCATCCCTGGAAGATCAAGGAAGGCTTTTTACATAGTCAGCAACTTCGTCATGAACCAACTTTAAACTGGGGGAACAGATGAAATGATGTTGCAGTTTGTTGTTGCAATAAATTCATGATCAAACAGCCTATAGAAACAAGGGGTTTCATTCCAGCTTACAATTATCTGGTTACATTTCTTAGTCCAGCTTGGTAGAATTCATACTATCACCAGGAGCTGCGGGAACTGGCCACACCGTGTCTATGTCAGAGAGAGGGGAAAACCTCACTTGCTGAACTGAAAGTCTGTCCAAGTCTGCTAAGAATGCCAGACTCCTGAATCAGCTCCCCCCATTTTGTCCATCTGTCCTGGCAATGGTCCCACCCAACATGTGCTGGGTTTTTCCTTGTTGATTGACAACCCACTGCAGGTTTGTTTAGGCTTACCTTAACTATCTGCTCTTCAGAGATGCCCTAAGCTCAGTCTACAGTCAGGTTGACACCTATATCTAACTGTCACAGATGATAATGGTGAGTGAGGAGGAGTTTGTATAGCATGGAAAGCCATACCCCAGCTTGAATGGGGGCTTTGGAGACTCAGGCCTTGGCAGATCAAGTGGCAGCTGTGGGGTCTCAGAGAAAGGAGGACAAGGTCCTGACCAGAGAATGCGCTGAAAGGGGGTCATTAGTGGCACCTTCACTCTTCCAAGACCCAGCTCCAAAGCCAAAGGAGACCCTCGCTCTCCGGGAAGACAGAGCGGAGACGAGGAGTCATGGCCCTAGCCCAGCTGAGGTCGCGGGGAACTGTTAGTTTGGCCTCCTCCCTACTCCTGTCTCTGCGGAGAGAGTTCAGCGAGAGAGATGCCCTCTTGTGCAGATAGCGCATCAGAAGGGCACTGCTGTCATGTGCTCCGCGACGCTTCAATAATAGCTCCAGCCTTTGCCGGCAAGAACCTCTGCACTTCTGCTTCACAGCAGAAGCATTTGGAAGCTTTAAGTGACCTCACAAAGTGACGTAGTGAACTTTTACAGACAGCTACTCCTGACTTTCAAACATCTCCCTCACTTGACAGTAAGCTATTTCATTCCAGGTTCAAAAAACACAGGCATCCTTATTTCAAACGAAGTTTAAGTCAAATGAAAATTAACAGCAGCAAAGGTTGTGAGGGAGAGCCTTCAGCACTCTCAGATGCAACCAGAAAGAATAAAGTGTCTTGAGGGTAGAATGAGGCAATTAGAGTGAGGAGAGGAAAAGAAGGAAGAGGAGCGGGGAGAAGAAGGGGAAGATGAGGAGGAGGAGAAGGAGGAAGAGGAACAAAACGGATCGTTTGTTCATAGCAGAATTCTGTGATCATCAGAATGCTTCTACACTGATTCCACCCACACACCCCTCACCATGTCCAGGAGGTCCCATCAACACTTGGAACAAAGACCCTGGCATAGTGTTGCTGGGCTACTCTGGATGAGTTCAGACCCCGGAAGAGAGAAGCCATGTTCCTTTTGGACAGGAAGACACTGTCGGAAGGGAGGGGAGTCACTTTCAGAGGCGCATGCCGTCTCCAAGTATGTCTCCCAACGGTCACGTTCAACCCCTCCCCCTCATCTCAGCAGTTCTCAGATTCGAACCCTAAATCCTTGTGTGCTAGGTAAGCGACCCACTCTTGAGCCACCACAGAATCCTTCAACTGTCATTTCATACGGAATCATTTCATCAGAAAATTGGAAAAATAAAACACTTAGGCTTAGTCAGTAGGGTGCTTGTCGTGAAGGCCCGAGTGTGAATGCAGATCTCCAGCATCTGTCTAAAGGCTGCCTGGGCTGCATGCCTCTGTTATGTGGGGCCTGGACGTTGCGGGGAGGGAGAGAGAAGACCCCTGCAGCTGGCTGGCCAGCAGGTCTCCACAAAGCAGTGAGCGCCAGCTTCAGTCACAGTCACCCTCCCCACAAAAAAGGTGGCAAGCAATAGAGGAAAACAGCCAACCTCATGCTTCCATGTGCATAGACACACAAGTACACACACGTGCACATACAAGTACACACATGTTCACATACAAGTATACACATACACGTATACACATACAAGTATACACATGTGTTCACATACAAGTATACACATACACGTATACACATACAAGTATACACATGTGTTCACATACAAGTATACACATACACGTATACACATACAAGTATACACATGTGTTCACATACAAGTATACACATACAAGTATACACACTTGTGCATGCATGAACATATACATCACAAGATACTAACGTGTACACATGTATGCATTTATATGTATGTACACATATACATAATTTATTTGAGCAATTCTGTGCTGATTGACCCAAATATGACCCAAGATATATCAAATCTTCATAAGAAATTGTAGGGACTATTCCTCATGGTCCTGGAGATGAGGGTCAAGACTTTAAGCAGTTAATTATCTGACTGAAGATCACAAGCCACTTGCTCCAACCTGACGATTCAAACCCTGCACAGTGTGAATTCCTGACTAGACCTTCCTCAGTGTGAATTCCTGACTAGACCTTCCTCAGTGTGAATTCCTGACTAGACCTTCCTCAGTGTGAATTCCTGACTAGACCTTCCTCAGTGTGAATTCCTGACTAGACCTTCCTCAGTGTGAATTCCTGACTAGACCTTCCTCAGTGTGAATTCCTGACTAGACCTTCCTCAGTGTGAATTCCTGACTAGACCTTCCTCAGTGTGAATTCCTGACAGCATGAATTCCTGACTAGACCTTCCTCAGTGTGAATTCCTGACAGTGTGAATTCCTGACTAGACCTTCCTCAGTGTGAATTCCTGACTAGACCTTCCTCAGTGTGAATTCCTGACTAGACCTTCCTCAGTATGAATTCCTGACTAGACCTTCCTCAGTGTGAATTCCTGACTAGACCTTCCTCAGTGTGAATTCCTGACTAGACCTTCCTCAGTGTGAATTCCTGACTAGACCTTCCTCAGTGTGAATTCCTGATTAGACCTTCCTCAGTGTGAATTCCTGACAGCATGAATTCCTGACTAGACCTTCCTCAGTGTGAATTCCTGACAGTGTGAATTCCTGACTAGACCTTCCTCAGTGTGAATTCCTGACTAGACCTTCCTCAGTGTGAATTCCTGACTAGACCTTCCTCAGTATGAATTCCTGACTAGACCTTCCTCAGTATGAATTCCTGACTAGACCTTCCTCAGTGTGAATTCCTGACTAGACCTTCCTCAGTGTGAATTCCTGACTAGACCTTCCTCAGTGTGAATTCCTGACTAGACCTTCCTCAGTATGAATTCCTGACTAGACCTTCCTCAGTGTGAATTCCTGACTAGACCTTCCTCAGTGTGAATTCCTGACTAGACCTTCCTCAGTGTGAATTCCTGACTAGACCTTCCTCAGTGTGAATTCCTGACTAGACCTTCCTCAGTGTGAATTCCTGACTAGACCTTCCTCAGTGTGAATTCCTGACAGTGTGAATTCCTGACTAGACCTTCCTCAGTGTGAATTCCTGACAAGACCTTCCTCGGAAGTTGCAGCCAGCAGAAGCAGCAGAGTTCATATCACTCCCCAGGTGACGATGGCACTACAGACCTTTCCCATGAGGCCCAAGAGACTCTCGGTCACAGACAGGCAGAGAAAGATGCTGTGGGTGGGTGAGGCCATGGCAAGGAAGGAGAGGGCCCAAGCAGACAGAACTATTTTCACCTCCTTTGCCAGTTGACCTGGGTGGACTCTGAATGGAGACTATTGGGTAGAACTAGAGGGCATTGACAAAGTGGGCATTGTCAAGAGCACTATGAGACGGCTGCGAAGCACAGCCATTGCATAAACTTACAGTGTGGGAACCACGATAAATGGCTTTGTATTTAAAAAGATATCACCCCAAACTTATCATGTCCTTGTTTGGTCCTGTGATTTCTATCATTCGTGTGGTGATGATTTATCTGTGTGGTGGAAATTCTATGTAACATCATGTACATCTTAACTCTGAACTCAGACATGTCACATGTCACGTGGTAGTTTGCATCAATTTCAAAGGGAATATTTACCCCACAGAAATTGTCAGATACTACGCACATAACAATTTGCCCAGTAGAGGGCCTGTTAAACATCATCAGCATACTGCTGACAGACATTACCTATTAGGCTAAAGTCCTGCAATCAGGAGTGTGGGGCAAAGGACCCATACATAGCTCCAGGTCCACCTTCATGTTTCGTAGCTCTTATTTATGCACATTTGGAAAAACCTTCCCCACTCTGATAAGGGGTCATGGTAGCTCACTTAGTTAAAGTGTGTAGGATACTGAGATTGACATTTTAATATTTGTTATTAACCACTGCATTTGATTGGTAAAGTGACTATCTTTCTATGAAAGTGCTTGAATTTTTCTTAGAATTTGCTCCATTCGGTATTATAAGCATTTGTAGTAGTGAATTGCTAGGTAGATGAAGGTGCACAAGCCTAGAGACCCGAGTTTGAGTCTCACCCCCACATTGTGGAAGGGGAGCATCAACTCCTGTAAGTTGTTATTTACCTCTACACATCTGCTGTGGCAAGAACACACATACATATGCATTCATGCATTCACATACACAGAAATAAAAAATTTAAAAAGGGAATTTTTTTTTTACCAAATATATACATACATTTTCCTGTTTATGTGACTTGTGTCTGTAACTCTCATTCATGTCTAAATAATTTCATCATCTAAACATTCCCAAAACAATGATAAGTTTACAGTATGGTCAACAGTATATTCTTTTAAGTAGACTTTCTTTACCTTAATGAAGTAATTATGACAATAGAAAGCCCATAGGAAAACTATGTGAATACCAGCCCAAACTACCTGAAATAATAAATTCATTTAAAAATTTACAGAGCAAGGCTAAGGCTGTAGTTCAGTGGCATAGATCTTGCCTAGCACACATGAGGTCCTGGGTTCAGTTCCCGGTGCTTCCAAAAACAGTTACAAAACAACTACACAATAAATAATTCTTCACTATTACTAGTCATATTGCAGAATATTTTTCAACAATAAGGAGCAATATATGCTGGTATTTAATGGGGCAACATGCAAATTTCACATTCACAGTACATGACTTTCTCAGTGTCTGTGGACCCAAAATGTTGGAATAGGAATATTGCTCATTGGTGGAATTGTGAATAATTTATTTTCTTACATTTTTCTGTATTTTCCAAATTTCCTATAGTGCACAAAGGTAAATTTAAAATTAAAATATGAAGGGGAACCTGTGGTAATATATGTTCTTTCTAAGCAATTAACCATTTTATTATTAAAATATTTAATTTTTATATCTGAAATGAGTGTTAACATTTTATTGATTGTTTTTTTGTCAGCTACCTATTGAGGAACTATGTGGGTTATTAACAGATTTCCTAATAACAAAGCATAACTGTGGTCCAGATAAAGCTTTACTAATTATCCCAGACTCATCGAACTGGAAAAAGACTTAAGCTTCCTCCTGCAAGGAAAGAAGCAGTTTCCTTGGTCAGCAAAGTGTTTTGTACACGTGATTCACATGAAAGGATCACATGACCGGTGTGGACCAGGCAGTAGATCTTGTTTTGTGAGAGAAGATGGATCCAGAAAACAATGACTAGTTGCGTGTGTAGAGAATGTTGGAGCCAGGGAAAGAACACAACATCTCAGCTACCCCCCGGGAGCCGCCCACCACTCTCCGTGGGCTCTGAAGACAGGAAGACTTCCCATATTCTCTGGCCAACAACGGCCACGCGGCCTGGAGTCCTGGAGCTGCTCAGCTCTGATCGGGACTGAGTCGCCCGTAAGAACAGGAAGTCTGGTTAACACACACATCAGCAAGTGCCTCATCGCTGGCGGGGTCTCAGCGTCCTCCCACCCTCTGCAGGGACAGACCCTCAAGTGGAGAGTGTGGCTAGCCAAGTCCTGCGATGTGTGGCAGATCCGTATGGAGAAATGTTCTTTTTGTTTGGTTTTGTTCTGCCTGCCTGCTCACCCACTTTGGCAGGCACAGGCTTCCTGTCCTCACCCTTCTGGTTCCACGTCTCCCCTGACAAGTTCCTTCCACAGATCCAACTCCAGGTGTGTGCACGGCTACCTGAGGTGCCAGCGTATCAGCTTACATCGGGTGGGGAGAGTTGCTGAGGACAGCACCCTGCCTCCCTCTGCTGCCTGCACTGGGATAGGGAGGAGAGACTCAGCCCGAGACTTTGGATTAGAGTCACCTCATGACTTCATCCTCCGGCCCTGGCCTGCGGCCACAGCTCTCTTTGCCATCCTGGCATCACAACCATTCACCAGCCGGACCCACGTCCTTGCTCACAGGGAGTCTGTTGACAGTACAAGACGGTCTCCTCCCTGCTCAGAACCCCACAGTGGTTTGCTGGGACAGTCAGTAACTACAAGGCACAAGGCCACTCACAATCTGCCTGCCACACCGGGGCCCCTACCCTCGCCTCTCTGATCTCTTCCGCTCTGGACCTCACCCCAGCTCTTCCTGCCACACTGACCTACCTCCCCCGGCCTGTGTGCGGGGGGGGGGGTGCTCTCTGCATGGGTTCTTGCCCCAGGGACCCACCTAAGTAATGTCTTCTCTTCCTTCAGTTGCTGAAACGTTCCCGCTACACGGTCATCTGCCCGCCTATTTAATATAACTCTACCATTTCCCAGACTCTTCCCTTCAACCACCTTATCTTTTTCTAGCAAACTATAGACTTCATATATTTATGATTGTTTTGTCTCTCAACCATATCTCAAGCTCCACAGTCATGGATTTATGTAAAGTACCATATACACTAGTGCTTACAACTACAACACATATGCATTAAACACAATACATGTTTGCGATACATACATTGAATGAACCAATCAGCGAGCCCCCAAGTCAGCTTTCCTAAACCACCGCTGGTGTGAGCCTGGGCTTGGGGGTCTCAGAAACCTCGCAGTGTCTGTCTAGGGTGTCTCCCTCTCTTTGGAACAAAGCTCCATGGAGAGAATGTTACGAGGCGACAGCACCCAGCTGGGCATTTTTGCAGCCAGTGGCTCTTTCCTGCCCCTCTGTGCCTGGTGAACCTGGCTAGTGCCACGGTGGGTGGTACCTGAGGCCTGGTGAACCTGGCTAGTGCCGCGGTGGGTGGCACCTGAGGCCTGGTGAACCTGGCTAGTGCCGTGGTGGGTGGCACCTGAGGCCTGGTGAACCCGGCTAGTGCCGCGGTGGGTGGTACCTGGGGCTTGGTGTCCTCTTCATCCTTGTAGTAGCACAGCTGCTGCGTCCTCAGCACGAAGTACCGATGCTGCCAGTTTTTCATCAGGAACCTCTGCTTCTTCAGCCAGCCCATCTTGATGGGTCTTTCCAGAGGATTGGGGGCCGACGGTGAGTGAAAGGCCGCCATGTGCTCCCCGGTCATCACGCTCCTGGACCGAGCTGTAGATAGGAACAGATGGCAGACTGACTGAGGGACATGAAGCACAGAGCCAGCACTGAGCGGGGCCAGCGAGGAGGCCGGGGGGGGGGGGTGCCGCTAAGAGACAAGGCTGCAGCGGCCAGATCTGACTCAAGGGTCCAGGTCCAGATCGGAAAAAGTCACCCCCTGCCCCAGAGGGGAACGAGGGGTCTGCTGCAGATCAAAGCACAAGAAAGTGGCTCCCGAAGTCCAGCGGCCTCAGGTTCTGATCTGCAAGCAGGAGATTGGCTGGAGCCCGAGAAGAGGAAGTGGCCACAGCATCTGACACAAGGTGCTTCCTTTTCCTGCGTGGGAGTGAGTATCTGACAGAGGAGAAAATAATACCCCGTTAAGGGCTGAGGGCGAGGCCCACGCAGCTGCAGAGGCCACCGGAAGCTGCCTGTGTTTTCTTCCACGGCCGCCATTCTGCCGAGCCATGCATGGCTTGACCCTCACTACCACTCTGTCCTTCTCTAGCTGACCCCACTCACACCCAGCCAGCAGGACCTGGCACCTCCCACAGTTTAGAGCCGCCTGTGCTTTATGTCCTTTAATTCCCTGCTGCTGTGTGGACTATGGTAGCACCTTTCTCTTGTCTTTCTGCAGATCGTAACAGGAGCAGGACTTAAAGCCAGAGCCCTTCTGCGGGCTGTGATCAGCACTGCCCTCCACTGCCTGCAGTTTGATTGTGTGCTGACCCCAGCCTCCATGGTAACTCCCCAGGACGACCCTCTCCTTGCAGCCCCACAGCGGCCTGTCCCTGCTGGTTCCCATCTGTCCTGCGGCCCATCTTCCTTCTTCCCAGCCAGATCAACAGTGACCCGAACCACTCGACCCTGTGACCTCGTGCTGTTGCTTTGCATCTTGCCGGTACCCAGTGTCTGTTTGCTCTATTTGGAAGGACTGCTGAAGGAAATCTCCATCTCACTGTCCCTCTGCAAACTTTCACTGGTGTTAGGCATGCTTGTCAAAACATGAACTGGCTCAAGCTGTTCCCCTCTGCCCCGGTGCACATATCCACACAAGGGGCTTTACAGTCTAGATAGAGCATCCGCCACTCTCCCAAGGACAGCTCCACAGCCCCGCCTGCCCGCAGCTCCACAGCCCCAGTCTGTCTGCAGCTTCTCACAGCCCCAGTCCACCTGCAACGAAGATGAAAATGTGCCAGGGGCTTTCTACCCACTCTGGGGCAAGCTCCCTTCCCATCCCAGTACTTTTCCAGCTACAAGCCCCTTCCTACAGGATCATTCTCAACGCCTGGCTTCGGGGCTGCCTGTCTCTGATTCAGAGACAGCCATCCTATCTCCTATGTGCATACGCGCTGATTCTTGGGTGTGTCTCTGCGCCCCTGATCAGTCTGAGGTGGGGGCTTTCCCAAGAGCTCCCTCCCACAGCTGGCCGCTGGGACGTGGTCATGTGAAGAGTAATTCGACTGTTGTCTCACCCCACCCATCTCACCTGATCTTCTTCCTCTCCTGGTTTTTGACCGTGGATGAACTATGACACTTCTCTGAGCTTTCGTTTTCTTACTTGGTAAACTGGGCTAACAGTTGTCTCCACCATACAGACTTCTTGTGAAGATTAAGAAAACTAAGAAACATAAACCGCTGGGCACAGTCCTAGTGGAAGGTAAGCAGGTCCCACTCTTGTTTTTGCCTACAGGGCAGGCAGTTTTGCTTCCTCGAATGTTTCTCAGCTTTCCCTCACGTCGAGCCTCTAGCTCCCTCTCCTCACTCATCCCATCTTTAGTGCATGAACTGTCAGCTTCTCTCGTCTTCCTGTCTCCTTTCAGGACTACGGTTTTCAACTTCGCTGTGCTCATGGCTCTTTCCAGACTCCAGCACTTTTTACAGAGAGACAGTCTCTCTTCGCTGACTCCTGTTGTGTGCAGAGTCATCACTCTGGTGAATTCCCCCTTCAGAGTTGAGACGCCATCTGAACAGAAGTTGGCCTAACGGGTCTCTCACACGATATTCCACTGTGTTCCTACCCCACACTCGGGTTGTGGTTTATCGTCTTCATAGTTCCCACCATGGAACTGGAAGATTGTAAAACAACCTTCTGTGGAACAGGTAGCTCAGAGGGCATATATTCATTAATACTGAAAAATAACCTGGTTTGCTCACAAAACATTCACTTCGTGTCTCTGTGTCCTGAAAACCTAATTGAGAACTTTATTTTGAACCTGGTCCTCAGCTAAGGACCCGCTAGGCTCTCCATTATAGCTAATCACTTTCCCAGAGAGAACAGAGAAGAGTTTTGTAGAAGAGGGACCTTGAAGGACTGAACGCACTTCGCTCAGCTCTCTCTGGATCAGCAAGCATACCTTACAGAGACACGCATCCGTACTAGAAAGAGGGCGGCCATGGATAGAAAGGAAGAACTTTCTGGAGTAAATGGAGGGGTGAGGTGGCCGGCATTCTCTTCCACCATAACGGCCTCCCTTGCCGGACCGTGACTGCCCGCCTGAAGAGATGTCAGACATAGAGGGACATGTCCTCTCTCAGCTCCTCCAGATGCGCTGGCAGGGTACTACAATGCAGGGCAGGGAGAGAAATCAGGCCGGTGCCACATGGTGGCTGTGAAGGTCTCTTGGGCCTCTCTAGAATCTCACAGACCTTGTCAGGACCACTGCGGGAGACAGGAGAAGTGGAGACAGGAGAAGAGAAAGGCCTCTAGCAGTGTGGAAGAAGCAGATCAGGGCCTGGCTGAAGCCAGCAAGACACTAGGGGAGAGGAGCCTGCTCGGCATCATCGGATGTTTCGTACTTGTTTCAGGGGCCTTTTCACGGTTTATCATCTTGAAACAATAACCACGCAAAGCCACCACCCCTAGAAACATTTGTGCATTGCAGGGTGTCCTGGAAAAGGCAGGAGGAGCCTGAGGACCATGAGCAAAGACGGGAGTTTATGATCTTGAGACAGGAAGGTGAGAGGCTGCCTGTCTGTATATGACAAGAATCACCTCATTTCCTCTTATATTCCAAAATGACATGGCGCGCTGTATGTCCAACCAGGGCTTCCTGTCATCCCACCATCAGTGCTGTGACAACGAGCCCAGGTCCACGACAGTCCCAGGACGTGCACGGACCATGCGCACCTCCACACGCTGGATCGGGTCGCCTCACCAGGGCAGTGTGACGCCGGGCACACGGGTCAGTGAACAGCAGCCTGGGCCCAGTGTGGAACCAAGCACAGGAGACGTCTGGAGGGGCTTGGCTCTGACTGCCCTTTCTAGCTACTTCCTTGGGTAGCCTCTCTTTGTGGAGCTGCTTCTCTCGCGGCAGCAATCGTGGCAATCGCTGTGTGTGGCCAGCCACTGTCCTCGCAGGGTGTGTGGCTCCCCTTCTCACTGCCATCCCTCTGTCTGGCACTGACAAGCACCTCCAGTGCGTCTTCCCCTGACGTCTGTGGTTTAGCTGTGGAGCTACAGGGGGAAAAGAGACAGGACGAGAAGGTAGCTGCTCTGAAGCAAGAACAGGGGGGAGGTTACCCTTCCCCTAGTAGAGGGGGAAAGAACAAGGGTAGTAGTGGCTGTAAGTGGCTTTGGACACTCCCGAGAGTTAAAGTAAATGAAATCAAGTTAGTGACACCAGCAACATTTCTTCCTTTGTAGCTGCTGGTCTAGAGACGTGCCCTTGGTTACAGAGTCAGTGCCAGCCTTGATCCGAGAGGTATCAGGGAACCCTTTCATGTTGTGGAGCAGGGGGGATCAGGATAATAGGCAATGTTATGCAACTGGATTGCACATAGTGACTTCAGTCTGTAGAGAAGAAATGTGGTAGGAAGGAAAGAAGTAGAAGTGCTGTGGTCCCAAGACATTGCCTCTGCTGCAGAAGTTTGCTTACTTCTGACCAAAATTAGAGACAGAGAACTAAACCAGGAAGTATGGGTACAGAAGTCATCTCAGAAACATGGTCACTTCCTTTTCATTGTCTTATTGGTGACTGCTGACCTGAAAAATAGCCAGCTAGCACCTAGGGTAGGCCTCCTCTGAACTTCCCCCGCGTGTGCTCTGGTTCCCCCCCCCCCCCCCCCCCCGTCTAGCTTTGTTGGATGACCGTGAGTGTATGAAGTTGTACGGGCAGAATTCAAAGCAGGGAGCATCCGTTGAAGCTGTTTTCTCAATAAAACTGTTAGGGTAGAAACCTGCTTGAATGGAGTAGAACGCACTGTCCCTGCTTTAGACCTCTCTCCTGAGCTTACAGACCCCACCCTTCCAGTGCTTATGAAAACCTCAGTGAAATTCTCAAGCTCACCACCACACTGCTGGGCAAGCTCACCATGCCCCTCCTGCTCGTGTCGACCACCCTATCTGGCACTCAGAAACATTTCCCAGCCTGATCATTCTCCACTGGTCTCTCTGAGACATGTCTTCCTAGCTAGTCAACCAAACCGGGAGGCAGCCCCTCCTACATCATCTTAGATGATGTGGCCCTTCCAAGGCATGACCCAAAAAGCCTCCTATGACCCTCAATACCTC
The DNA here is from genome assembly GCA_023101885.1 of Typhlomys cinereus. Taxonomy (NCBI): domain Eukaryota; kingdom Metazoa; phylum Chordata; class Mammalia; order Rodentia; family Platacanthomyidae; genus Typhlomys; species Typhlomys cinereus. Next base: position 10,301,673 of record JALPQD010000034.1, on the reverse strand, counting down.
TATTCTACAAGATGAAGTCTTCGTGACTTCTAGTGCATTTCCCGACCTCCCGTGTATCCATCCTGAAGGATGGACACTTGCTGGAATGTTCTCTTGAGCAACTTTTGCCACCTCTCTGAGAACTCACCGCAGGCCGTACTTCCACAAGAAGACCCAGCAGTTAAATGTGGCCGGTCCCCTCTTTCCTGGGGAGACATGTGCCACACAGCACCATCAGCACACAGGGTGGTTTCTCACCCTGTCCTCTCTCTGTGTGGTCTGAGAAGTCACAGATGCTGTCTTTGGGTTTGTCCTGACTCCTCACCAAATGTCCTGCTGAAGATGCGCAGGTTGAGGGAGAGAAAGGCACCGGCTTTGGCACCAGTGACTATGGCCGAGTCACATCCACTCCTCTGTGGGACTCTGTGGGGTGATAGCAACGAAGGAGGCAGGTTCCAGATGGTGCCTGCCTTCAAAACATGGCAATGAACACAAGCTACCGTTGTTAGCATCACTATTAGAAATGAAGCTGGTTTAATGTTGAATAAGAGGAAGGAAGAGGAGATTAAGGAATAAAAAGATAGAAAGAGGGTGTCACGGTTAGGCACAGGCATCAACTTGACTGTTGAGGGTTTGAGCTCTGGGCACATTTGTGGAGAATTAGTAGCCCAGAGCAAACCTGAAGGAGATTGTTTAGATGATGGGGAAGGCCCAGCTCATGGTGGGTGGGATTAGGCCCTGGATAAATCACGGAGAGCTGGTTGAGAGAGTTGGCATCCTTCTGTTCACTTGGCCAGACATGCTGGTCTGGCAAGTAAGGAGGGTCCCTCTCTCAGCTGTTATGTAGAGATGGTGTGGCCAGGTCCCTCAGCCCTGGTGTTGGTGTGTGCTCTCCTGTCAAGCTGGACTGAGAACTGTAACTAGGAGTCATAAGAGAGAATAAACCCTTGTCCCCTTAAGCCGTTTGATGGTCATTTATGAGCAACAATGCAGGTGGCCTGCAACAGAGGGTTAGAGAGATTGTTCAGTGGTCAAAGCCTTTTGCTTTGACCCTTACAAGCAAAGGGACCTCAGTTCAGATCCTTAGCTATTAAGTTAAAATTCCTGTTGGGGCCCTCCTGCAATTCCAGCTCTGCAAGGCAGAGCCTGTGAATCACCAAACTCACAACAGTAAGTGAAGAGTGATCACAGCTGTTCCCAGTGTCCCCCTTGGGCCTCCACAGGCATGCACATTTGAGTGCACTTGTGTGTGCACCCACCCACAAGTAAGATGCAAACACCCCTCCCTCCCCCAGCCACACGCACTACCCACATACACGAAAGGAAAGAAAAGATGGAAAAGGAAGACTAGTTGGATTCTATGCAATGTTCCAGTGTAACAGAGAGAATGTTCATGGGAAAGAACACAGCACGAGAGGCTAAGAGCCGACGGACAGTCTGAGCCATGGGCGGATGAGAGGATCCAGAGACAGAGACTTCCATGAGACTCAAGTTTCACATGGTCCAACCGAGTCGCTTCCCTCATTGCTCACCCAGCCCATGTTGCTGAGTCCTCGGCAGATGCCAGAAGCCACATCAGGCTCTGGCTGGCCTTGCTGCCCTTCCCCAAGGACCCAGTAGAAGGAGTAGGAAAAGAAGTCAGAGAACAAGCGTGTTGGTGACCTGGTGAACTGGAAGGTAGACCTAGTGTTTCGCTCTCCCAGAGCTCTGGACGTTTTGACAGGTAAGACTTCTGAAGCCAGGAAGCCTGGGAGGAGACAGGTGTGTGAGTAAATGTGAAAGTCTCATATCAGACATTCGGGAGTCACAAGGTTGCAAGACACAAGCACAGCAGGGACTGGCAAAGGGAAGGACCATCTCTCAAGGCTGTGGACAGAATCCTACACACAAGAGGGAAAGAGTCGAATCCCTGTGGACCCTGAGAGATCCACTGGTAGAGGTCTGGACAGTGGACAGTCCTTGGTAAGTATTTTTGTGAAAGAATGAAAAAAGTATTTTAGGGCAAATTGAGAGCCATCACTAAGAGGTTTATATTTGTAACAAATAATTGTCAGTTTCGTTATTTGTAGACCTTGTGGTGTGTTCACTTACTCTTGTGCAGTGGTGGCTAGTAGAAGAAATGACGTCTGTCTCACCAACAGCGCCTCGCCCAGTGCCACGGCAAAGCACTCTGCATGTCTAACCTACTGTGCGCCAGCAGCCAACAGCGCCTCGCCCAGTGCCACGGCGAAGCACTCTGCATGTCTAACCTACTGTGTGCCAGCAGCCAACAGCGCCTCGCCCAGTGCCACGGCGAAGCACTCTGCATGTCTAACCTACTGTGCGCCAGCAGCCAACAGCGCCTCGCCCAGTGCCACGGCGAAGCACTCTGCATGTCTAACCTACTGTGCGCCACCAGCTAACAGCACCTCACTGAGTGCCACAGTGAAGCACTCTGCATGTCTAACCTACTGTGCGCCAGCAGCCAACAGCGCCTCGCCCAGTGCCACGGCGAAGCACTCTGCATGTCTAACCTACTGTGCGCCACCAGCTAACAGCACCTCACTGAGTGCCACAGTGAAGCACTCTGCATGTCTAACCTACTGTGCGCCAGCAGCCAACAGCGCCTCGCCCAGTGCCACGGCGAAGCACTCTGCATGTCTAACCTACTGTGCGCCAGCAGCAACTTTTCCTGGTAGGTGCCTGAAAGTCCCCTCCACGTCTAGACAAGGACCTCAAATCCTTGCAGTGGAGCAGTTTCTAGCTCCTCAGTAGGAAATCTGACCTCAAAGCCTACTGCCCATGTTGAGGCCACACAGCCCGGAAAGAAGCAGCATTCAAAGGGAGTCGTGTTGGGAATCAAAGTGGTTAGAGAGTCAGAAGGAGAGAGAGGGCAGAGACAGCCCCGCCCCTCTTCCACACGAGCAAAGCAACAGGACATGCCCAGGCTTCATAGTTTCTGGACACTTGAACACAGAACGCTTGAAGTTGAAGAGCATGTTATGGAACAGAGATGATTTATCTCACAGCTCTGGAGGCCGTGGAGTTCAAGAGTATGACATTAGCATCTGGTGACGGTCTCCCGGCTGAGAGGAAGAGAGAGAGCGAGGGGGCCAGACGCCCAGAGAGAGCTAAAATACTTTGTAACAACTTACTGTGAGATACAGACATCACACCATGCTCGAGAGAGCTGAGTAACAGAATCCCTCCCGTGAGGCCCGCCTCCTGACGCTGCAGCAATGGAGCTTAGGCTTCCCACAGACTCAAACCATAGCCCGCCCACCCAGTCTCCACCCATGCTGCGTCAAGCCTGTGCATAAACAACCTCAGGCTTCTATTTCTGCCCAGCATATCCTCTTCCAGATTCAGGAGGCCTGAAGAAGACAGTGACAGAGAAATGTACTGAAACTTCAGGCCTACAGCAGGAAGGTGGATTTATTACACAATCCTGCTGCAGCTTCTGAGCTCCCTGCCCAAGCTCACTGGAAGAGGCATAAAGATACTGATCGAAGCTCTGGGTAGGAAAGAGACTGAGCTAATCTAGCTCTGTCCCCAGGCTGCCGAGAGCTGCTGTGGAGATGGCTGAACCACAGAATATTATCACCATCTGTTGCAAATGACCCTCCAGCCGCCTGTGATCAGACAGGAGGTTTCAGCCTCCACTAAGAATCAAATGAGGGCAATTGTCTCAGAGCGTCTTGACAGCCTCAAGTGTCCAAAGCAAAGTACCCTCTACTTAAAGAATTCCCATTTAGGGGGCTGCAGGAGCTTCTAAAACCTTTCCAATGCAAAAACTATCAAATTATCATATGCTTACTTTCCTGGGTTTTGCCTTAATTCTTGATTTCATTTTTAAGTTTGGAAGAAAGACTGTCACCACTTAGAAAGGGCAGTAACCAGCAGAATTGACAGCAGCGAAGGGGCTCCTTCCCCTGCTCAGAAATGAAGCCACACCGGCCTTCGGGACCCTGCCCTGAGGCGCATGCAGATAGCGGATTCATAGAAGCACCTGGACGCTGCTCCCTGAATGACTGCCTGGGGCCCCTCTCCCAGGATGGGAGTGGGCTTCACTTCCCCTGCTCCACAGCTGCTGGAAACGCCTTTGCTAACCTGGTTTGTATTGCAAACTAAAGGAGCAGAATCTCCCTTGGAAGAGATTGCGCGCCAGTCAGCCGTGTTCTGCTGTCTGGGGAGTAATGCGAAGGGTAGTGAGAGGCAGGGGGAAGTGCGTGTGTTGAGCAGGACTGGTTTCTGGTGTTCTGTTTCTCTTATCCTTTCAGATGTATTAGAAACCCAAGCTAGGAATAAGTCTCATTTTTATGAGCTTTCTGCTCTAGGGTAGATTCATTTGGTCTAGAGTGTCTCTGAAGACATCCTGTCGCGGCCATGTTTGAGAACTTTTGTATGTCTTAGGACCGTGAAGTACTTGCTCTTCTGAGTCTCTGCGTGTCCGTAGCAGTTGCTCAGTTGCAACACTTCTCTGGCTCTTTCCGCCTATTTCTGCACAACAGGAAGCCAAGTGTAATAACAAGAGGCTTAGCAGATTGTGAGCACTTCCTGCGAGCACTGCCCAGGAGCTGCTTCTTTCCTCAGTGTAAACGGAAGGAGAGATTTGGCAATGGGACGGTGACCGAGCCTGGGTGGGCAAGGTGGCTGTGCAGCTGTTGGAAGTTGCCTGAACGTGAGGCATGAGTGAGGAAGGGGTAACGTCCACAGACTGTGGGATGACTGGCGCTGGGAGCGGCCCAGGAGCAGATTAAATGGAGTGCGCGAAGGAGAGGCACGTCCCCTCTCGCCAGTGTCAAAGCAAGGCATTCACTTTAGGTAAGAGTTTTGCTTTGTTAGCCACCAACATTCCTAAAGAAGAACACTAGTGTGCTTGACGCCTTGCACTTCACAGGGGCCTGCATTTCACAGGAAGATCCTATAACGGTTTCCCTTGATATTTGGGGCTCGGCTGACCAGGAGCCTTTGTCTTCCCTAACACGCACCTCCAGATGGTCTTGGTCTTTGGTCTTCTGAGACCAAAGTGAACAGTGAACAGAAGTTGTGGTGGGATGGGCTTGGGATATATCCTTTCAAAAGGCAACTTGAACATGTGCTAGTGTCTCATGCACAAAAATCAGGGCAATGTGGTTAAGAAATAAGTGTGTGATTAAGTGCAAAAGTTAGACAATGTCTGGGATTGCTTTAAATACCTCAGCAAAGGAAAAAGAGAAGGGGAGATGCACATGTGAGAGACTCTCGAAAGCGGGTGTCTGGGTTGAGACGTTTGCATAAGGAAAGTCCTTCTTCAAGATTCCAGTCGGTTTTCCCTCAGCAATCCATCATTGCCCTGAACTCCAGCCTGTGTCTGCAGACCTGCTGGTTACTCCTCCTCCCCACTTCACATGAGACTAGGTCACATCCAAGGGCTGTCCTACCAGCCCCAACGTTTGAGCAGTTAATGGACAGGAAGCTCAGGGCTCCTGCTGCTTCCAGCGTGCCAGTGCTTCCTGCCAGCCGCACTGGCAGAGGGCGAAGCCGCCGCAGAGGAAGCCCAGGAGAGCATCCCGGCGCTCAGGGGCTTTGACCCCCAGTCACAGGGCCCATTCCAATTGCCAATAAAATGATCAAGAATTTCTCAGGGGAAATCGGAAGTGAATGAAGCAAAATCTGTAAGTGTGTGTGTATGAAAAGAGAGAATTGTGCATGGGGGTGAGTAGAAGGTACCCTGGGTGTTATTCCTCAGAAACACCCGTGCTTTCCTGGGATAGGGTCTCCCTGATTTGGAATTTGCAAATAGACCCAGGCTGGCCAGCCAGTGAGCTCCATGTAGTGCTGTCTTCACCTCCCCAGTGAAGATTACGAGTATTGCTTCATACCTGGCTTTTATGTGGTTCTGGACACCGGGCGTACCCCTAGTTTTGAGTGTTTCATAAAATAATGCTACGATGCACTTGCACTACGCTGGGCTCCAGTCCCGGCCAAGGCTCAGAAGGCTGCGCTTCCCCGGGATTCTTGCAGTGAGACTGGCAGGCCCATTTCCCCTTCAGAGCTGCCAGACATTATCAGTTGTCTGAAGAATGGTTTAGAGGTTTTCCCTTCTATCACCCAGGGTCCTCGCAAGAATATGGGGCGTTTGCTCTGTGTCTCTGAGGGCCTCCAGGAGCTTGTCTGAGCTGGGCTGGCCCGGCTCTCACGTGACCCTGGCCTGGGGTGTGCCAGCCCTTCCTCCTCAGTTCCCGTCTTTCCTTTTGCTTCATTTGAGCCAGTGGTCACCAAAGGACGAGTGTGTTCCCCATTCTGGATCTCACTAGCCCATCTGGATTCTGAAACCTTTCAAAGGTAAAGAATAATTTACAATGTCTGATTTATTTTTCCAAATGTTGCATAAAGCAAAATACAGTTAACTCCCAATCTTTAAGCACGCACATGATGCATCCATTCTATCTCCAGGATTCCTTTTATCTTAAATCTGAAATTCCATTCCCATTGTACGTAGCGCCCGGCCAGCCCCTGTGAACCACATTCTACATTATCTGCGTGAATCGATCGATTCTAGGAATCATGCAACATCTCTGTTGGATTGCTGCCAGTGCTTAGACTACAAATAATTTGTAATTAGTGAGTGCTGACTTTGTGTCCTGTTACTTGGCTGGGTTTTTTAATTAGTTCTTAAAGTTTTGATGAAGCTGTGGGGTTTTCTGCATGCTACATAACAATGTCTCTGAACAGAAATAATTCAGTGTGTGTGTGTGTGTGTGTGTGTGTGTGCGCGCGCGCGCGTGCGTGCGCGCATTTGCATAGGTGTATGTGTATATACGAGAGGATGTGGACAAACTCAGCTGCCATTTCTCAGAGATTTTTCCTTGTTTTTTTTTTTTTTTAAGACAAAATCTCTCACTGGCTTGGAACTTGCCAGTTTTCTTGTTCCCTCTCCCAGCACTGATCATAGCTCATCACCATGACAAACGTTTATGCACATGCTGGGAATTGAACTCAGGTCCTCATGCTTGAAAGCCATCTCTCCAGCCCAGCTGGATTACTTCCATTTCTGTCCCGGATGTCCATGTGAACATGGATGGGGAAAGCGATCGCCCTCACTTTGCTCCTGATCGCAGCGTGAAATCGTGGAAGTGATGTCAGTGGAAGTATTCTGATGCACAAGCTGTAACTTGGAGAGCTTTCCTGCCATCTCTAGCTTATTGCTTTTGTCGTGAATGTATGTTTTAATTTCATGCCTTTTCTCTACCACTGGATCATGCCATTTTCCCTTCTCTACAATGTTCTAACAGCTTGATGCTTTAATGCTGAATCATCCTGGGATTCCAGGACAAGTTTCATCTCAGGATGCAGTCTTTAGATGCTGAATTCAGCTCGCTCATATTTTGTTGAGAATTTTTGTAAAAACATTACAAGAGATACTAGCCTATTGTTTTCTTGCATTTTGTCAGTTTTTATTCCAAGATAACCCTGGCCTTGTAGAAGGAATTGAGTAGTTTTCCTCTTAATTTTTGTAGAAAAAGTAAAGGGCTAGTTTTAGCTAAGTTTAATTTTGATATAATTCATCAACGAAATCGTGAGGTCTTCTGTTCGTTTGGAGGTTTTAATCATTGATTCCATCTCCTTCCCAGTCACAGGCTTATTCAGATTTTTTTGTTTCTTCCTGGTTTGGTGTTAATTTCTTTTTTTTAGAATTTTTTTTCTATTTAATCTAGGTTGTGTAATTTGTTGATATTTTGGTATGTGTCCTCATTCTGTGTCTGTGGAACAGGGAACAATGCCCCCAACTTCATGTCTGGTTTTATGATTTGAATCTTTTCTGTACCACGTTTAACTTAACGTGTGCTGTACTGCAGATCTTCTAGTGCTGACTAGAAGGTCGTCTGTTCTGCATCGCAACTGCAGTCAGCGAGCGGCCTCGCTGCAGGCTGGCTGCTCTGTCTCTTGGAGGAGGTCTGCGTGGAGCATGTCCTTAAATCTTCTCTCTCTCAGTCCCACTTGCATCTTTGGACTCAGACCGAACTTCCTGCAGACAGTGTGGGATTGCATTTTCTTTTTCTAAGTTTTTTGTCTAGTACCAATTGCATTTAAAGTGTCACTGATGAGGAGAGACTTGGTTTTACAGTTTTGTCATTTGTGCTTTTTTATATTCTTTATAGTCTTTTGTCTCTTACTTTCTCATTATTCTCTTTAGTTGAACGTGTATAAGGAAAAGTTTACGTTCCAGTTTTATTTCTTTTTGTGCACATTATTTAGCTATAATTGGGATTATACTTAATATCTCAAAGATATAACCTTCTAATCCAAATTTATTCCAATTTAACTTTAATTACATACAAACATTCTGCTTTTAAAAGATTTCTGTCATTTATTCATTATTCGTGTAGTGTGTATACACACATGCTATGCTTACATGCTGTGGCACTCGTGTGGAGATCAGAGGGAAAATTGCACGAGTCAGTTCTCTCCTTCTTCAAGGTGATTTGCAAGGTCTGAACTCAGGTTGTCAGACTTGACTGCAAGCTCCTTTTTACTCACTGAACCATTTCACAAGTCTTACTCTGCTCTTGTAAACAGCTACAACCTCACACCTTTCAGTTGCTAAAACCACCAAACTACATTTTTCTTATATTTTCGAGGAAACAATTTTCCAAATCTTAAAAAATTTAAGTCTTTAGGATAATTTATGAAGAAAAATTATAATAAAATTATAATGATATTAGTTTCTTAATCAATAATTTTTCAATTTTAAATCATAAGAACAAAATATGGAGTTACATGATATTAACACTAGCTTTAACAAAATCTTTCTTTATAGCTACGTATACCATCTATCTACCTGTCTGTCTGTCTATTTATCTATCTATCTTTTACTAGCCCTGCCACTCACATGCATGCACACAGATACATACATGCACGCATGCATGCACATGTGCGCGTGCATGTGCACACACACATTTTCTGGGGTCTGCAGCTCTTTACATGGCTTTGCATTATAGTCACGTGACTTTTCACTCTTATGGGGTGGGGCTAGGATAGCAAATTCCCTGAGCTTTGGGGCTCTGAATGTCTTGGCTACTTTCCCTGTGAGGTGTGCTTTGCTGGGTATATTGTCGACAGCTCCTTTAGTCCAGCTTGTTGAGTTTATCTGATCACAGTTGCCTTGCAGTTTCTTACTGAGAACTCTTTCCTGCACTTAATTCCATTCTGCTTTTAATTTCTCTGCCTTTCTTTCCTATAGTTTGGCTGTAATGTGTCTCCGTGGGTCCCTAGGTTCACGACTAGAGTTAAGGCTACTTGTTGGATGTCATATGTCTGTTTTGCGTATTCAGGGTCTCAGTCATCATTTTCTCAGACAGCCCCTCCTCTCCCCTCTGCTTCTGTGAGTCGCATGAAGAGGATGCTGGTCTGTCCTCCCCACACCCTTGGCTCTGAACGTGTCTTCTCTGCATGTTGGGCTTGATATTTTCCATCGTCCCAGCCTCTGGTTCACTATTCTGTTCTCTGTCCCTTCAAATATGCTTTTACTTTGCTTGTAATGCTTTTCAGCTAGAGCATTTCCTTTAGTTACATCTTACATTTTCTCTCTCACACAAGCAGTTTCTGCTGGTCTTTTTTTTTTTTGCTGTTTCCTTGGGGTTTTTGACATTTGCACGTAGCCTGTGACTTTGGATTCCAGATTCTCCCTTTCTGTGGTACTTGCTGCCTCTAATTGTTTCTTTGTCGTGAATGCTATATGTCATTTAGGAAAAAAAACAGGCATGGGCTCTTCAACTTTTCTAGAAGTCATTCCTTAGGGGGGCCGCCCACACAGATGGGTGGGATGCAGCAGAGAGGACTGCCCTGCCTTTCCCTTCACATCCCTGTCACCCTGTCACCTGGAGATCCAGATCAGCCCAGTTCCTGCAGGCAGCAGGGGCTGCTTGGGGACACAGCACAGCACCTCCACAGGGCTAAGACACGGATTGAGCCTTCCCCTGGCACAGCCAAGCATCCATGCGTTGCCAGCACCTCAAACAGACACATCCACAAGGCAGTGTCCAAAGGCAGAGACAGTTTCTGTCATCTTCTGAGGACTGGTGTGATGGGGAATAATTCCAATCAGATGTATCTACCGAGAGTTCTCAGTAATTCCAACAACGTATCTAAAAGAGACTATATTTTATAGTATGCTGGCTTGGAGTGCTTTTAGAAATGAAACTAGCTATTTAAAAATTGGAAGAACAAGGGATTGTGTCATATGCTGAAGAGAATTATACCTTTCCCCTCTAATTTTTTTATTCCACCATCATCATCTCTCTGTGTCTTTCTTGGCATGCCCTCATAATATCAATTATGAAAGGGATGATGCAAGATGAGGATCAAGAGGCATAGGAGTGAGCTGTGCTGAGATCCAAGAGAGGCTCCGACAGTGTTTGTACCAGGTCACAGGGAGAGTTTCCTAACACAAAGAAATAGAACTAAACACCGCTTAAACGCTAATTTGAACCAGTTCATAATTAGATTCTACTGCACAGGATAGAAGTGCTAGGGGGCACAAGATTCCCAAGCATTGCTGTGAACTCTGACGAAGAGGAGGAGAGATATTGCAGATGAACATACGCGTGAGCACATGCCGGCTGCTCACTGCTCCAGCACTGTGATCCAAAGGTAAAGACACTTTGGAAAATGCTACTTGGTGACCTCAGGGAGACCCGCGAGAGGCAAACTCAGAGTGATCAGAATATTTGTACTTGTAATCCTGTGTGTGTGTGTGTCCTGAGTGTGTGAACATCCTCAATGTGTGTGTGTGTCTTAGTTATGTGTGCCCTCAGTGTGTGTGTGTGTGTGTGTGTGTGTGTGTGTGTGTGTGTCCTGAGTGTGTGTGTGTGTGTCCTGAGTGTGTGTGTGTCTTAGTTATGTGTGCCCTCAGTGTGTGTGTGTGTGTGTGTGTGTGTGTCCTGAGTGTGTGTGTGTGTGTGTCCTGAGTGTGTGTGTGTCTTAGTTATGTGTGCCCTCAGTGTGTGTGTGTGTGTGTGTGTGTCCTGAGTGTGTGTTGGTCTTAGTTATGTGTGCCCTCAGTGTGTGTGTGTTTGTTGTGTCCTGAGTGTGTGTGTGTCTTAGTTATGTGTGCCCTCAGTGTGTGTGTGTGTGTGTGTGTGTGTGTCTTAGTTATGTGTGCCCTCAGTGTGTGTGTGTGTGTGTGTGTCCTGGTGTGTGTGTGTCCTGAGGTGTGTGTGTCTAGTTATGTGTGCCCCTCAGTGTGGTGTGTTGTGTGTGTGTGTGTCTTAGTTATGTGTGCCCTCAGTGTGTGTGTGTGTGTGTGTTTGTCCTAAGTGTGTGTGTGTCTTAGTTATGTGTGCCCTCAGTGTGTGGTGTGTGTGTGTGTCCTGAGTGTGTGTGTGTCTTAGTTATGTGTTGCCCTCAGTGTGTGTGTGTGTGTGTGTGTGTGTCCTGAGTGTGTGTGTGTCTTAGTTATGTGTGCCCTCTAAGTGTTGTGTGTGTGTGTGTTCTGAGTGTGTGTGTGTCTTAGTTATGTGTGCCCTCAGTGTGTGTGTGTGTGTGTGTGTCCTGAGTGTGTGTGTGTCCTGAGTGTGTGTGTGTCTTAGTTATGTGTGCCCTCAGTGTGTGTGTGTGTGTGTGTGTGTGTCTTAGTTATGTGTGCCCTCAGTGTGTGTGTGTGTGTGTGTGTGTGTCTTAGTTATGTGTGCCCTCAGTGTGTGTGTGTCCCGAATGTATGTATGTGTCTTAGTTATGTGTGCCCTCAGTTTGCATGTCTGTCCTTGTGTGCCTTGTGTGCATGCACACATGCAGACAGTGCTTGTGAGGAAAGAAATGGAAGAAAACGTTTGGGAGCTCTGCAGGCAGGGAGTGAAGACTCAGACTCCGGGTTGAGATGATTAAAACCAACACAATGGCAAACGCACAATCCATAAGGGAGAAGTCTCAGATCTGAGTTCACAGTAATGAAAGCCTTCGCCCTGAGAAGCACACTAAGATGAGGAAAAGCAGGAAACAGCAGAAGAAAAGACTTTCAGGTCACCTATAAAAAGGCTTGGTATTTTAAAACACTTGGCTGTAAGTGGTACTCTAATTCTTTCCCAGTCTGCTGCCCTCTTCATTTATTCAATTAATGAGTCTTCCAAAAGAAAAAAGGAGAAAGTGAAACTCAAAACTCAACACATAGGAAATAAGCTAATTTTTCAACTGGGCAAAATATTTTAACTGACATTTTATCAAATGAAAAGATGCTAAACACAACTAGTTACTAGGAAACACCAAGAATTAAGTCACACACAACACAAACATATTGGAATAATATGGGTAAATTAGAACAATGTGGGTAAATTCCAAGTGAGCTAACAACAGCAATGACTGACAAGGAGTATTTGTATAGAGTTGGCTAGAGCAGGACATGGTCCGACCATTTTAGGAGACATTCTTGAAGCATCTAATGAAGTTATCCACACTCCTCATGTGATCTGTGGTCTCACACCTAGGTGTTAACCCAAGAGAAAAGAAACAGGATAATCACATTGGACCAGATATTTTTAGGCGTTCATGCGTAATCTTTAAACATTAGAAATAATCCATCTTTATTTCCTTAGAGATGACAGAAGGTAAAAACGCGTGCTTTTTATGACATGACTGTGCTATGTCCCCACATGATGATGGCCAGAAAGACAGTAGAAGCCGGGACATCTTCACACTGGTGAGCCGCCACCAACAACAGCGCTGGCTACCACATGGTAGCTCGGCCTGAACCCTGAGCCCAGCCAGGGGGCCGCTGTCGGCATCGGTTCTCACAGGACGCGGGCAGAGGCCGGTTGGCACTTGCTCCCCAAGAGACAGGTCTAGGGATACCCAGCAGGGACCAGTAGGAAGACTGGGCTACAAGGAGACAAGACTGAACTAAAGAACCCAGGTCCTATTTTTCTCCATATTCCTCTACACCAAGCGTCAGAAACCCCCCTGGGCAGATGGGAGACCAGGGGCCATTTGTCCACCTAGCACACTTGCTGTCCTGGGGTCTCATAAGAAAGGGGCTTTCTCTGCACTTGCAGACTCAAAGCCCTGGTTTTACATCAGTATCTGTACTAGGTAGGTATAGGCTTCGATTTGACAGTGGAAGGCTGAGCTCCGAGCACATCTGAGAATTGTAGTTAAGGCAAGCCTTAAGAAGCACGAAGAAGAGTATCGGGTTGATGGATGGGCAGTTCCCTGGGCAGGTGGATAGAATGGAGGAGCTGGTTCACAGAATGGCAGACTTTGACATATCGCTCAGATTTGCAGTCTGGCAAGTGAGGTTTGCCCCTGTCTAGGCAATCCTTGTGGACATGGTGTGGCCAGTTCACTCAGCTTTTGTTGATATGAATTCTCCTACCAAGTTGGACTATAAACTACCACAGAGAATTGTAAGAATAAATCTCCCTTGTTCCCCTAAACTCTGGTCATGAATTTATTGGCAACATGAAGACAATTGCAACAGTATCCACAGAGTGAAGTCTAATGGTAGAATTATTCAAAATTGCCCAGAATAGTCCAATTTGAGAGCCGGTTAATTAAAGGAGTGGTAAGAGATGCTCCCCCCCGGCAGAGGTGGAGGCGCCTACGTGCCGTCCCAAATCAGCTTCAGAAACCAAAAGCCCTACTTTCCTCTGTGTAAGGAGGCTAAAATTATCCAGACCAAACTGCTTCTCCATTACCGAGAAGAATTACAGAGAAGATAGAAACAATAAACATGGTTTGGCCCCGTTTTATCTTAACTTCCCCACAATGGAGTACAGACGGGATTTCAGCTAGTCCACAGATCCCTCCACGATGGCTGATGTTGTCAACCGCCCTTGTTCTGGAATGATCTGAAAGTGGACAGAATGCGCAAAGCCCTGACTTGCAGCGTACACTGTGGGAGCGAATGAGCACATTTCAGGCTCAAAGCCACATTGTGAAGAAAACAGAGTAAGAGAAGAGGAGCAGAGAGACATATGTCAGCTACTGGGGTTGGAGAAGCTTCTTTTCAGGGATTGCGTCTCAGCTGAAGCTGCATGGAGCACAGAAAAGACCACAGCGAGATCATGGGAAGGGCATTTCAGGGGAGAGGTCTTCAGATGATCCTGGAGAGGACGCTTTGGGAACAGGAAGGTGCTCAGATTGTGCTAGTGATGGTAGCAGAAAGACAACTGGTGGGCTGTGGGGTGGCGCCCAGCCCACAGATGCGGAGGCTGAGTTTGAATGGAGTCACTTGCTTTGATGCCACGTTGATTCTGCTGAGTCAGGCTCTGCTGTGCTCCTCCGAGACCCTAGCTCCGTTTCTTGCAGTAAATATCGCATACATGCGCACGGATGCTCCTGCCTAGAGCTCTAGACGGCTTCTGCACCCCTTCAACCTGCTAAGAGCCTTAGTGTCAGATGACCAGAATCAGGCAAAGATCTGGGCGGCAGGCCTCGCTCAGGGAATGAGAATAGCAGGACTCACTGGTACACAGGTCGCTGGGTGACATCCACGCTATTCGCATTCAGGGGAGAGCAGGGGTGAAGCATGGGCAGGCACAGTCTCTGGTGATAGGAAATGAGGTGGTTCTTGCATCTGCTGCATGCCTATCTTTAAGAAATATGAAAGTCCAAGTAAGAGCCGGAGGCAGGGGGAAAGCTGTGAGAAGCTCATCTCCGCAGGTGTTTTGTTAGGGCAGCAGACTGTCGACTGTCCTGAGGAGGTGAGTTCATTCTCTCCTGCTTCTCTGCCTTCAAGTCGCAGCACTCGAGCCCCCCTTGGCTCTCGCCACTCTATCCCTTCTGCTACAGTCTCGCTAGATAAGAAGCACGTCGACACTTTGATCTTGGACGGCTCAGCCTGTAGCGCTAGGATAAGGACACTTCTCCCCACGGGTCGCTAGTCGCAGGTCTCCTGCAACAGCAGCGTGGGAAAATGATGGCACCGGGGTTTGCTGATCTGAGTGCGTGTCCCAGGGGATAGATGAAAGCAGGAAGGGGATCCAGGCAGCTGGAGGGCTGGATTTGCACAGTGCAGGCTGAGCACGAGACACTGAGGAGGTAGATCTTGGGTGCAGATGGTTAGTGCTTCTCCAGACTCCCCTGATCAGCTTTAAGGGTGCCTGTTCATCAGGGCTTTGTGCTGGAGCTGGGAATGGAGGAGAGGGCAGCAGTGGTTGAGGGGTAGAGAAAGTGTAGGACCTCCAGATGGTGACTCGTGAGGTGGGGTCACAGCATTTGTGGGGAAGGTGAGCTGGGTGCATAGGGTGCAGACACCAGCAGCAGGAAGTCCAAAGGCCGGAAGACAGCCGAAGTGAGGACGCGGCTCAGGGCAACTGAGTGGCTACGTGGGTCAGTGGGGGCCTTGCTTCATGCCTTAAGCAATAGAACGACTCCCCACTTGCCAGGTGACCCCAGAGACGTAGCTATCAATAAAGGATTGGGCTGGCAGTCCAGTTTTGTTTGTGGTCAAGAGCTATATTCTGAAATTGAACCCTCTCCCTCACCCAGATCCATTCGGAATTAGGTATGGCTTCTCAAGAAATTATTTTCTCTCAAGAAATATTTTATTTTTTTAAATTTTTTATTATTATTTATTCAACTGTGTGTGTATGTATGTGTGTGTGTGTAGAACTACGGGCGAATTTGGGAACCACCATGGATGCCTCCACCTCTTCCTTGTTTACTCTGTCCTAGGATTCACAGGCTCCGCCCTATCAGGACCAGAAATGCAGGCCGCCCCCGCTTCCGCCTGGCGTCTATACGTGGAGTCTAGGATCCGAACTCAGGACCTTCCGCCTGCAAGGCGGAGGCTTAATCCCTCAGCCACCTCTCTAGCCCCAAGAAATATTTTAAATCTGAAAGATAAAAGGGTGGCGGCATTATTTAATGTCATCATAATGCTAGGTATTTTGGGCTTTGTGTTCTTGGGAGGACTGGTTAAATCCAACACTTTCTGGAGACAAATAGGAAGAGAATCAGGCACCCTCTAGTGTCAAATAGTGAGAATGGCAGTCTAAGATTGAAAAGTCCCTGGAAGCTGCCGCATGGGTTGAACTAATATGCACTAATACTCAGAGACCCAAGAGGAAGGAAGCTGTAATCACTGCTCTTCAAGCGGCATAACTAAACTGTGCTACTGTGACTGATTCCCTCTGGTTGGGTGGGGCTGCTCCCCTCGGAGTCCCATGCTGGTCACATCTTAATCTTTCCATCTTCTAGCACCCTGAATTGAGCAAGTGCCCAGTGCAGGACAGATACCCAACAGCATTTGTAGCAGAAAGAAAAAAATATGAGCAAACTGGAAGTTCTCTGTAATGAGAGTTGACCAGGGTGATTTGATGAGGCTGGGGGGGGGGTGGCCATGGCAACAGGGATAGAGGGTGTGAAGTTGTAAAAAATATTCAAAAGTAGGATGAAACACTTGGGAGTCAGATATAGGGATCTAACAGGGCAGGGAGTTCTGTGTGGTTCTGGAAAGAACCTTCCAACCCACAACTCCAATGCTATGACTGCGGAAAATTCAATTCAAGAGCACTGGAACACCCTGGGCTCCCTGAGCCCGAGGAAACTGATGCGGCTGATTGGAAGGAACATCCCAAAGTGCTCAGAGTGAAATCAGTGTCGAGAGAAGGGGCAGGTTTCAGGAAGAGCACAGAGGGCCTAGGCCGACACACCTGAGAGGTGTTGTCCCAATGCTGAGCTGTGTGCAGACAACGCATCCCCTGGGCGAAGAGGACGTCCAGCTCTGAGTGACAGTGGACCTGGCACAAAGCCTCCAGCAACAGAGGAAGGAGGGAGGGTACTCAGGAGAGCCCTTGGGCAGCAAAAAGACGTGTCGTTCCAGCAGGCTTGCTGTCCCCCCATGACCACAATCATCCCTTCTCGAATCTTAGCCAAATCTTATCCTGAAGACGACCATCAGAAGATTAACAACCACATGCAGGACCCTGGGAGACAGTGAGCAGCTCAAGGGAAGCGGAGTCCGGTCATGTACCGTCCTCTTATCCACGATGTGTGAGTTTGAGAACTGCTTCTGTCATGGCAGCAGACATAGTGATGTTTACACTGAGACTTCTGTAGCAAGCTTCTAGGGGCTATTGTACATTGACCAGAAGTCACAACTCTGGGCATTTATTAGTGTGAGTGGGTGAGAAGTGGTGGAAACAGACAAAACAGAATGGAAGTAAATAGCAACAGCTATACCACCAAATCTAATAAAATTCACAGGAATGCAGGGGAAAAGTGGGGACACAGCATGATGGTCCGTGGCTGAGCTGAGGCGGGAGCACGCATCAGCAGGCCTTGAAGACACTGTCCAAAGAAAGGAAGGAGCGAGTAAGTCCCAGCCTGATGACTGCAGTATCGCCAGCAGCATGACTGACATCAGACCTGCACTGTACTGACGTCACGAGGGCAGATGTGGTGAGTGGTATCTGTAAAGCACTTGCTGTGTGGCTTGGAAGGCGGTGCAGTTTGCCGACCCACCTTTGGTACCGATCTCTGTTGCAGTGACGCTTCTTTGCTTATGTAGACAAGACACATATAATGTACATAGAGGAAAATGAGAGATTTTTTGACTTACAGTTCCAGAGTAAGTCCAAAGATTCCAAAAGGCAGAAGCAGAAAGCTGGTTCCGGTCACTACAGACACCATGGAAATAGAGAGAGCAAGAGCAAACTGCAAGAGGAAACAGGGTTGGACTCCAAATCAAAGGGCTGTCCCTTGTGACGCGCCTTCCTTTATCTAGCAAGACTTCACCTTCCAAAGTACCTCAGCATTTCCAAACATTAACACCAGCCAAGATGCAAACACATGAGCCACATTCAAGTCATGACAGATTGTCCGTGTAGTTCTCATGGGAGCTGTGTGGGTTAGTGTGTCAACCCTGCCTGTTAATGGGTGAAGAACCTGAAGACCAGGTTCCCATCACTGGCAGCTGGTGGCGCTGGGGAAAAGATCCTGACAGCCAGACTCCAGAGTTTACTTTCTCACCATGCTATCACAGCGGTGTTCTCCATTGTTACTTTAGACGTGGTCAGAAAATGATCTCTGTGCATACTAAAGTGGTCAGATCATTCTTTGTTAGACTTGGGGCTCTATAATGTAGTTCTCCTTCTTTAACTTTGAAATTTGGAAGTACAGAAATGGAGTGGCTGCCACAGGTCAGAATTCCAGCTACAAGGCTCTGGGGCCGTCTAGAATCAAGACCTGGCAGAGCTCACGGGCGAGGGTGGCAAGGACGGAGGAAGCAGCTACCTGGAATGACCCCGAGCAGCCACAGTCCTGGCAAAGGCTCCCTGACTCAGGCAGGTCATGTGAGGCTGAGGCCTTGTTCAGGAAAGTGCTCTCCACCCATGAAGCGCAGCAGGGAACCAGGGACATACAGACATGGTTGTGTCAGGGAGAATAAGTGAATGAGCAGATGAATGAATGAAATCATTGGCCCCGATGAAAAGAAGATTCAGGACTTTATATGACTCCAGAGAAATAATGTGAGCGTCTTTGGAGCTGTGTCTTCATTAAGAAGCGGTGATCCTCAGCACAGATACGTTCCTCAAACACTTGGAAAAATCATCATGCTTGGTTGTAACTAAAATGTACAAGAGTGAATGCTGTGTCCAGAACTGCAAGGCAGGATCTGAAAGGGGATGTCAAAGTATAACAGAGAGAGAGAGAGAGAGAGAGAGAGAGAGAGAGAGAGAGAGAGAGAGAGAGAGAGAGAGAGAGAGAGTCTGAGGGTTTGGAAAGCTGGGGGGCCAGGAGGCACTCCGCGCAGTGAAGCAGTGAGGGGTGGAGCACTGGGTCCACCTAGCGAAGTGTTTATTCTCACATTGGGCAGGTTTCAGGACCAAGGAGCAGCTTTGCAGAGAGGTTCCTGCAAGTATCAGAAGATTATCTAAGGAACAATGTGACTGCTTTCAAGCAGACTTTGGCCTAAGGCAGGACAATATGGTTTAAAGCTTCCTAAATATTAAGCTATAAAGATCACTCCCTGATGACTTTGCCTTAACATGCTTGCTTAGTCCGCCTCTGACAAGTAGGCATGAATGTAGGATGACCTTACTCATCTGCCAAATAGGTTTTAGACAAACTTCAGGTACAGTAGTGGTCTCTAATAGATGGATGTTGGTACCCTGTGTGTGTTCTTGCGGGTTGTTCTCAGAGAAAAGGCTTCAGCATTTTCAGAGCGCACAGATCCTCATCATGGGGAAGAGCATAAGTATGCTTACTAACTGGGTAGGAGGTGCTGTGAGGCAGCTTAGCGTTTAGCTCAGCATTCTGGCAGTCGAGACAAAGAGGGGAACACAGCAGGTCCTCGGTGTTACCACAAGGAGGAGGCATGGCAGGCCTTGAGAAAGCAGTTGTGCCCGGCTCTGGGTTCTCCATGCATTCTCACATCGAGTAATGCCTGGGGGCTGCTGGCTCTCTATCTGCTGCGTTCTTCACAGGAGACCTCATAGCACTGAAGAGGCAGCATGAGTCACACCAGTGAGCCCTATCTGTGAGGCTGGTCGAATCACACAGCCTGGCGTAGCCGCAGGTCTGAACCAGGCCAAGCGTGAGGTTGTGGATGAAGACAGGAAGCATGCTTGATGGGCACCTGACGCATGTGGTGTTTTAGGAAACATTTCCTTCTCTCAGCACATGGCGTTATGAGTCATATTGCAGCAGTTGATCTGCGTGGGCCCCACAGCCAGCTGGCAGCGCCCAAGGCCACACTTGATTGTCCACCTCGAACCCTGCTGGCCTCCTCCCTGCTGGCCTCCTCCCTGCCGAGGTGTGATTTCCTGCTCATGCCACTTCTTCCAGGCAAGTTGGAGTTAACTTTACCCTTGGGGCTCAGAGTTCCCATGCAACAAATTATTAGGAACAAACACTTCAGATAAAACCTGGGGCTGAGTGACATCACACAAGTTCAGAAGCAGTGGAGGATGGACCTTCAGAGGAAGTTCACTTCTCTGCTGAAATGGTTTAAAAGGTTCCTAAGTTTTCTTTCAGAGATCAGCTGACTCCCAAGGGGTGTGACACCTGATGTGTCCCAAACACGGTGGAGATCAGGTGACGGTGATGTAGCCCAGTGTGGCTCAGTGGAGAAAGTGGATGAAGTGGCTAAAGTGTACAGCGCGCGTGTGGTGCGTCTGGGAACCAGGCTGCAAGGGACAGGATGGGGGCTGCACTAGGCTGGATCACAAGCACTTTCAATCTGATCCCTTCATGAGAAGGCACAGTGGGAAATACATTGAGCCTCTGCTTCTTCCAGGGAGAGAAACGTGCACTGCAAACACAGGGCCCACTGACCACCACAAATGACAGAAATCCCAGTTCCTTAAACTGTGGGCCACAACCCATGTGGGGTCCTGTGCCTGCATGGAGTTGTGAAAACAGAGGTGGCGGGGAGCAACGAGCTGAAGGCCAGGTGGGTCCCGCAGCATCTGAGCACACAGCACCCAGCGTGCAGTCACACTGCGCCGTGGCCCGCAGCATCTGAACACAAGCACCCAGCGTGCAGTCACACTGCGTCGTGGCCCGCAGCATCTGAGCACACAGCACCCAGCGTGCAGTCACACTGCGCCGTGGCCCGCAGCATCTGAGCACACAGCACAGCGTGCAGTCACAATGCGCCGTGGCCGCAGCATCTGAGCACACCAGCACCCAGCGTTGCAGTCACACTGCGCCGTGGCCGGCAGCATCTGAGACACACAGCACAAGCACCAGCGTGCAGTCACACTGCGCCGCTTGGACCGCAGCATCTGAGCCACACAAGCACAAGCACCCAGCGTGCATGTCCACACTGCGCCGTGGCCCGCAAGCATCTCGAGCAAACAGCACCCAGCGTGCCGTCACACTGCGCCGTGGCCGGCAGCATCTGACAACAGACCCAGCGTGCAGTCCACCACTGCCGCCGTGGCCCGCAGCATCTGAAACACACAAGCACCCAGCGTGCAGTCCACACTGCGCCGTGCCGTGCCAGCATCTGAGCACACAGCACAAGCACCCCAGCGTGCAGTCACACTTGCGCCGTGGCCCGCAGCATCTGAGCACACAGCACAAGCCACCCAGCGTGCAGTCAAACTGCGCCGTGGCCCGCAGACATCTGAGCACACAGCACCCAGCGTGCAGTCACACTTGCGCCGTGGCCGGCAGCATATGAACACACAGCACCCAGCGTGCAGTCACACTGCGCCGTGGCCCGCAGCATCTGAACACACAGCACCCAGCGTGCAGTCACACTGCGCTGTGGCCCGCAGCATCTGAGCACACAGCACAAGCACCCAGCGTGCAGTCACACTGCGCCGTGGCCCGCAGCATCTGAGCACACAGCACCCAGCGTGCAGTCACACTGCGCCGTGGCCCGCAGCATCTGAACACACAGCACCCAGCATGCAGTCACACTGCGCCGTGGCCCGCAGCATCTGAGCACACAGCACCCAGCGTGCAGTCACACTGCGCCGTGGCCCGCAGCATCTGAACACACAGCACAAGCACCCAGCGTGCAGTCACACTGCGCCGTGGCCGGCAGCATCTGAGCACACAGCACAAGCACCCAGCGTGCAGTCACACTGCGCCGTGGCCGGCAGCATCTGAACACACAGCACCCAGCGTGCAGTCACACTGTGCCGTGGCCGGCAGCATCTGAACACACCACAAGTATTCGAGTGTGCAGTCACACTGCGCTGTACAAAACTGCTGCCCAAGACACCTGAGCTGTTATTAAATGCGGTGATTTCATTACACGAGTTTTCTGTTCTTGTGGAAACAAAATGGTTTAATTATACAAAACAAAGACTTTCAATTCTTCCCTACCATCATCTTTCAAGTATTATATTTGGGATTGTATTGTATTAGAATGTTTGTATTAAAAATTTCTGTTTGAATTGTTAATTTCGGTATCATAAAAATCATCAAATGAAGTTTGGCTTGTGGTTATGGAAGAATTTCTAACAATATCTGAAATGTCCCTAAACATAGTGCTATTTTATTCTGTGCATTCCTACAATGTGGCGTTCTCAGCATTGATAATTATGAAATGAAATATTGATCAAAGCTGAAAAATGAAGAAGCTCTGTCCTGAAGTATCAAATAATCATCTGAGATTTAATTTTTATGTAAACATGAGCAGTATATCCATCCCATCAGTATGCAAATTTGCTTTAATCTTTATTTAGTAAGTGGTAAAGTTGTATGTACAGCAAAAAATGTTTTAAAATAAATTTATGATTTTTATCAATAATTTGATTTGTATGCCAATTTAAAATACTTACATGCTCAGGATTGCGTAAAATTTTGGGGGGCAACATTGGTCCCAATGGAACATCAGGCAGCTCTGGCTGTGTCTCAGCAGAAGGACGCGGGGGGGGGGCAGCTGGTGGCCCAGGCTCCCTGCTCGTGGCTTCCCTGTGCTGTGTGGCTATTCTCCTCGGGGTTTTACTGTTTCCCTGTCTGTCTCCACTCACCCGTGGGCTCCAGAGAGGAGAGGGGAACTCTGTTCAGAATTGGCCGATGATCCTTTATCCTTTATAGCATTCCCTTTTTTTATGATGTGGATTTTAGTTTTTTAAGGCTTTTGAAGGGAAATGTGGCGATGAGTAAAGGCTGAAACAAAAAAGGCAAATTATCTTCTCTCCGTGGGACTTTCACATCTCGGTTCCTTCTGGGGACTTGGCAGAGGAACTGCCGAGTGTGGCCTGCACCTCGCTATGGGGCCCTGTGATTTCCCCAGATTCCCCAGGGTCCGGTTCTCAGTTGCTCTCGCTCCAGCTGGGCCTCGGCCGCAGCCTTCCCGGTCTTACATCTGCAGGTCGCTGAGTTAGCCAGTCATGGTGCCGCTTCACAGCAGGTTCTTTTCTTTCAAGCTGTCCTGGGTGTGAAAGGGCTGTCTGTCCGCACCAAGTTGCTCTCCTAAGAGACCCCGGGTAGGTCTTCACGATACTCCGCCTATGTGGAGTTCCCAATAGTATTCTCCCATTGGATGCCCCAAGGGGCATCCTGGCAGCTGCTGTGGCTGTATACACCCAGACAGAGCTGGTTTTCAGAGCCATGAGAGCCAAGAACTCCTAAGCTTGCTGCTTGGCTCCCAGTGTAGCACAAAGTACACAATCTGCCGGCCTGTCTGGTGTCTGCTGGGGAATCTCAGTGTGTGAGTGGTAGAAAACCAATGCATCTTTGAAGCCTTTACCACTCACGTTGGTTCTAGCTCTGCTGCTGCTGAAAGAGACCCAGAGGTGGCATCAACCTCCATTAGCCAGATGGCTCCCAACTTGGACACTGGGAGGCAGGTCTCTATTTAGCTTACATGTAAAGGTACATTAGAAGAGCATAGGGCCGATGGTTGTACCCAAGCACGAAGCCATGTGGGCCCTGGAAGGAAAGTCTCCTTTTTGTCAATGAAGAAAGGCATGCCGCTAGCCATGGTTCCATTTACAGCCTTTGGGGACAGAGCTAGCTATTCAGGGCACACAAAGGCATCAGCCATAGCGATTGGATTATTTTGGTCCAGAACCTAGGCTATGCTAGAGTAGCGTATGTTAATTGTGATAAGAAATTGCAAACAAAGCTCTTAGCAAAACAGAATGCTCGAGCATACATTAACTCACTTTGGGCTACATAGTTTCAGGGTGCCCCACTAGGGAGTATCATTTCCCGGTTGGAAGAGATCAAGCAGGCTGGTCTGGTTACTGCAGAGCACTGGAGGTCTTTTAGAAAAGTCCTGTATCCTGGTTCTAGTGGCCCAGAATGTCCACTGAAAATCAAGTATGGGTCTTAGGTCATGGTGGAGTCTTGTACATTCGACCAGAATTTTGAAGCTGGTTTCTGAATTGATAAGGAGCGTGCATCGTCTGTCAGACCTTGGTCAGTAAATACACTCGGCCAAGCACTTGGGAATGTGTACTAGCTTGGAAAGCTTTTTTAAAATTTATTTTATTTTTCTAGTTTTACAAGCATATTGAGTACTCATCCTGTTCCCTCCAATTTCCCCATCCCCTCCCTTGTGCAATCCATCCCGCTCCCTCATCCCACTCCCCGCCCTCCCCCCCTCCCCCCGCCCATCCACCTTCATGGAACCTAGGACTCTCTCTGACCTATCTAATCTTTTTAATCTTTTTCTACCTTTATAAGCACATTGAGTACTTATCCCTGCTTCACTCCACTGTTTCTCTTTCCCATCCCTCCATCAACCCCACCCTCCTGCCTGTCTGCTTCTATGGATCCAGGTTTGTCCCTGGCCCATCTACCTCTGTGGAGGTTCAGGCCTCTGTGGCACACCAGGTTGCCTCTCCTCAGGCTACCCTACTGATGGGAGCATTTCCCTTCACTCACGCAGCTTCAGTCCCCAAGGTTTCTACTGTGTTTCTTCTGTCTCCGGAGTTCTTCAACAGTCTACGGGGGCATGTTATTATGTCATTCTACAGGTCTGGCAGGACAAGTCTCACGGTAGTGAGTCCTAGATGCAGCAGTCCTGCCTTGAGTGGGATGTCTTGTCCAAAGGTGAACCTCCCTATTTTTAGGTCTTTACATTCTCACTGCCCACTTTTCTGTGAGGTTCCCAAAGCCTTAGGGTGATGAGATTGGGTTGATCTGATTTTGGGTGAGTCCTGCTGAGTTGCTGGCACTCTGCATTGTGGCCGGCCACTGCTGTCCACTTCACTGCTCCTTTACTGCCCAAGACTGCATAATCTAAGGGTATAATAGCAGCATTTACAGAGTAGTTTGGTATACTATCCTCCTACCTAGAGGTTCATTGGCTGGTTTTCCCTGTTGATCTACTACCTTCCCTTTTTTAGGTTATTGTTCTAATTAACAGTAACAGAAATGTGCTCCATTCTGACAAGCAGGTCTTGTGTCCAATCAGAAAGCTGTTGGTTGTCTCCTTGATACTCATGCCCCTATTACACTGGTGATCACCTGTTGCCATGGTGATTTTTATTGCCACTTAAAGATCTCATGCGCTGATTCAGCCTGTGATTATGTCTCTCCCCCAGTAGCTTCTACAGTGTTCCTTGGTGCTGTGTGCCACCTTAGCCTGGCAAGTTTTAATGGCACAGCTTATACCATTTGTTGCAGAGAACACTTACAGGACAATAATACATATATGCATGAGTACATCTCACCCACAAAACCTTCACCCATAGCTAACTGTTATTCACAAAAGCTGTGATTCTTTGCACATTTCTAAAGTTTGCTTATTTATCTATTTTTCTTGTTCATTTGATAAACAACCATGAAAATCTCCTGTGCTCGTTACTGAGGTTTGGAGCCTCTGAAACCTCTTGAATGTTTTCTCTTTCTTCCACCTTCCAGAAAGAGCAACAATCTTGAATTTTATAGCAGCCAATTTCTTGTTTTTTTTTTATAGTTTTCCATATGCATATGTAGTTTTCAAGGAGTGTTTTGTGTTCATTTTCCTGTGTACGTGTGTGTGAGGTGCGCACACGTGTGCACATGGTGGGCACATGTGTGTGAGTGCATGTTCACGTCAGCGCGCGCATGAGGAGGACTGAGGCTGATAACAGAGGTCACCCTCAATTGCTCTACTACCGTGTTCCTTTGAGTCGGGGCCTTTAGTTTAATGAACGATGTATGTGGCTAGTCTGCCCAGCTAACTTGCTCTGGGAATTCCCATGTTCCACATTCGCGGGTTGGAATACAGGGGGAGCATCACACTCACCCAGCCTTTGATATGGGAATCGACACACCCGGTATTAACTAAGATCGGCTGAGACCACACCTGGTAAGGTCAGCTAAGACCACCTGAAGATATTATAGATCTTATAGGAACCTCCCAGTAGTGCACCACACCAAAGAGAAGAGACGCCTTTGTAGCTGTGCTAGGAATCGCTTCCTTCCTGCCACCCGGTTTCTTTGCTTCTTCGACCCTCTAGTCCTCCAACCCTCCAAGTCTTCAACTAAAGTCTCTAGGATCCTCTGGCTTTCAGCCATCACCCACTGGACTACTGGACTGACCGACAGCTACTGGCAGCCATCGTTGGACTACCTCGGCCATATCTGTAAGCCAACTCAATACATTCCCTATTTATATGTTCATTTGGTTAATTCTGTAACTCTAGAGAACCTGACTGATACAGGGGGTTCAAACTCCAATCCTTTTGCTAGTACAGCAAGTGCTTTAACTGCTGAGTCATCTTCCCAGCCCATACATGCACTTTTTTTATTATTTAATTGTGCGTGCGTGCGTGTGTGTGTGTGTGTGTGTGTAGAACCATGGTTGAATTCGAGAATCACCAAGGACCGCTTCCACCTCCTCCTTGTTCACTCTGCCCCGGGATTCACAGGCTCCGCCCTGCCAGGACCAGAAACTCAGGCCGCCCCCCGCTTTCGCCCGGCATCTATACGTGGGGTTTAGGATCTGAACTCAGGACCTTCCGCCTGCAAGGCAGAGGCTTAACCCCTGAGCCACCTCTCCAGCCCTCCATACATGCACCTTTTAAAGAACTTTATCCTATACTTCTGGGACTTCCTTTTGTCCAATGTTAACTTTTTTGTTGTTGAGTTTCACTTCAGCTTGTAAGTGTAAACTCAGTCCAGTCTTGCGCAATGTTCCATCTTAAAGAATTCAGCTGCTTGTTAACCCATCACACTGCTGGTGAGCATCCAGTTTGTTTCCTGTTATTACAAATAACACAGCTTTGAAGCTTCTACACATTTATTCTGGTCACTGTTCAGGGCTTCACTGGGAGATAGTGTTGGAGAAGAAATGCTGCCTTGTAGGATTTCACATCATCAGCTTGGCTGAGCTATGCCAAGTGGTTCTCTAAAATGGCCATGTCCTCTGCTCATACAAGATCCCACTGCTCCACATTGTGAATGGCATCAGGCATTACGTGGTCTTCTCACCCTAGCCGAGAATGGGTTTGCCACTTTGTCTTCGATGTGCATTCCCTGACCTCGAGATTAGATATATTCTCATGCACTTACTGGCCAAGAATTATTTCTATTGATGTTGTCTGCCTAATTTTAAATAAGTCATAGGATATGATTATGTATTCAGTTTTATCTCAGTGTATTTATGTCTGTAAGTCTCTCCAAAGCCATACTTACACATCTGAATTCTTTTAATGTGAATAAACAACAGTGTGCAAAACCTAATGATTTTATAAATCAGTCTATCTGTGAAACTTGTAGGTGACAAATGTTTTTATTCCCTTTACTATTATTTTCTAAAGGGCAATGACTGACTCTGTGCCAGATAAAGAATGATTATGCTGATATCAAATGGAAAATTGACTCATTTTTATCTGCTTTTCTAATTCACACAATAAATAATCTTTGGCTCCAGTTTGCTTTTTATACTATTAAATTGCAGTGAGGACAATGTTGAGAACAGCCCATTCTCCAAGTCACATTCATTAACCCCAAAACCTTTTGCCCTGCTCCCACCTGTTCTGACTGATGGGACTGAGCAAAAATTAGATGTGCTTGCAAGTGAATGTAATGACAATGGTCTTGAAGTTCATAGAGACCTTCCAGCTAAGCACTAGTGAAGCACAGAGCAAAGTCTCCCTTCCTTGTGTTGCCAAGTCCCTCGCAAGGCTGCCTTCTAAGGCTGATAATTCAAAAGCAGTCACAAAAACATAACAGTGGGGAGATGTGTCAGGAAAGTATAGGCATGAGGCTTCAGTTCAATCTCCAAAAGTCAGAGAGAGAGAGAGAGAAAGAGAGAGAGAGAGAGATCAGCGTTGTGACCCCAGGACTGGGGAGGCAGAGATAGGCAGATTCCCTGAGATTCACTAGCCACCAGTCTAGCCTCCTTGACAAGTTCCAGGCTCTATTTCAGAAGTGACAGCCAAGGTTATCACCCGGTTTCCACTCAAATTGATGTACACATATGTATTTGTACACACACATGAACAGAGACAAATGTGCAAAAGTGTAAAAGTTTGAGAAACAACATGTGAACATAATTGTAGCTGTTCAATTTGCTGGACTAAAACGGAAAATAAAAAGGAGTGAAGGAAGAGCACTGCACTTCTGTCAGCTCAGGCCCCACTGCGGCCTTGCTTTGCTCTGTCCCTTTTCTATTCGCAAGGCCTGGTCCCACCAGGACTGCCAGGTCAGCTACCAGACTGGCTCATGTTTTCCTAGCACTGTACAAGAGCCTCCAGCTCATGGTCTCCCAGCAGTCTTGTCTCTTGGGGGTCCCCTGAGCTCTCTGAGGAGAAGGCTCAGTGTGGAGTACCTCTTCCCAATCTCAGAGACTTTCACTTTCACTTCTTCCCTGGCTCAGTATTCAGGGCTAGAGGAACCGAAGGGAAAGGAAGGCCCCCTCTTGGGCTCTACAGTGGTCAGGTCTTGTATTTTCCCAGGAAGCACTGGTCTTGGTCCCTTCCTAAAGTCCTGCGCACACTCTCCAGGTCATCTCTCAAGTGCCTCCTGAAAGCTGAACTAGAAAGTGAGTCACAGGTGGTCCCAATCCCCAGTGACTTTGTGATGGCACCCTTTGGTACAGTGGTTCTCTAGGGAAAATATTACTGCTACTCCCCACTGCACCCCCTGGGACTCTTGGAAATGTCTGGAGACATTCTGGTTGTCACATATGGGCACTTATATCCTTGGATAGAAGCCAAGGATAACCCCCCGATATCTTACAACACACAGGAAAGCCCCTCATCAAAGAATTACCCAGACCCAAATGTTAGCAGTAACCAGGAAGAGAAACCCTGCCCACTCCTCACCATGCTACCCAGACTGGAGAAACCACAGTCCCTGGCTTCTCCAGGGGACTCCCAGTCCCGTAGGCCTTCTTCATGGAAGCCGCTTCTCTGACATGCGAAGTCAGTTCCTACAGCTGCATCTGGGCTCAGGATGTGAGGAAGGGATCACAGATCCTGCAACTGATCTGTTGTGCGAATGTTTTCCCTGGGGAGACATTACACAACTGTCTTTCCACCACAGATAAGAGTTCTACTACAAGCCAAAGTAACAATTATGCCAAGCTCAATTTCTTGAGGAACCTATGAGTTTATTGGGTTAAGGAACAGGGAGGACCTAGAATGGCCTATGGCTTCCCCATGGCTGCCTAGCCAGAACCCCATAATTAACCTTCCTAGCTGTACCCCAGGGCCCTTCCCAGACTTTAAGGCCCTGAGGCAGCAGTAGGGCAAAATCACATACAACAAAGCCAAAGCCACAGGTGACGTCCAAAGACCCTCTCCATCACCCACACCCCCCATCTTTGAAGGAGGTCAGTGGAGAGTAGGTATAATCTTGATCTCAGACAAAGATGGTGACTGTTCAGAGGAAAACACCACAAGACACCTTCTCAGAGGACGTGATCTGCTTCACGTGACACTCAGAAAACACATTCCGCTAGAGTCCAGCCTGTCGGTGACACACATGGCTATGACTTCATGATGTCATTATTGTTTCTATTAACAAATACAAAATAGTACCTTCTAGTAGTCACAATTCATTCAGTCCACTAAAATTGCTTGTTTGCTGGCCTGGGCCAAGCCCTAGGCTCTATGCTCATTGGACTACAACTTACTCGCGCCGGTGCACTTAGCCCAGCGCTCTGTGAGGTGGGTGCTTGTCAAAGTTCAGGATCCTGGGCTCCCCCTAAAAAAGCTGATTTGCTAGTCAGTCCAAGACCATCTTTAAAAAATACTGGTGTAAATCATAACATTCACCCAACCTAAACCAGGATTGAGAATCTAATACATTTTTTTATATCACCAGAAACATCCATTTAAATGTTCATTTGCTTGAGTTTCTCGTTTT
The DNA here is from genome assembly GCA_023101885.1 of Typhlomys cinereus. Taxonomy (NCBI): domain Eukaryota; kingdom Metazoa; phylum Chordata; class Mammalia; order Rodentia; family Platacanthomyidae; genus Typhlomys; species Typhlomys cinereus. Next base: position 10,272,021 of record JALPQD010000034.1, on the reverse strand, counting down.
TCACAGAATGAGAGTGAGGACTAACAGGTAGGACTTAGATGCTGATAGACCATGCGGAGAAACAGACGCAGACATTTTACCTTGAAACTGAACTGTGACGAGAGAGAGTGAGCAATAAACACGTGCAGTTGTACGGACAGGGGTGAAAATCCTTGCTTACAGAAGAGGCCAAACAGTGTAGTCACTGAAGTGACTTCAGCATGATCCCAGTTTGATTAGGAATACCAGCCCCCCCTCCCCCCGTCACAAAGATAACCAGCTTCTCCGATTATTCTTGACTTAATTTCACATCTCTTTTGTGACCTGCTTCGACACTCTCCATTCCTGGCTTTCACGGACCACATATTCTAACATACCAACTGCTATCAGCAGTCCAACCAAACTTACTTCCATGCAAAATTCTTCCAAGCTATTGCAAACACCTTAGCACTTAAGTGGGTGGGTTATCTCTCCATGTTAATGAGAGTATGCACGTCTATGTGTATGTATGCATTTGTGTATATATCTCTGTGGGTGTGTGTGTGCATGCTTGCGTGTGTCCGTACGTGTATGTGTTTGTCTCTACATATATGTGTGTGTAAAATGTGCCCGAGTTTCCAAGCCAGATGGAAGTACTCTTCAATGGTACAGACAAAAACTCAGTTTTGTGAATGTTTAGCCCTTGATTTGCACACTGTTCCTAGGCAAGTTGGAACCTGGAGTGAACACAGCAACCAGAATGCAAATTCCCCCTGAATTCCACATTGCAGAGAGACCCACTTTCATTAGACTCCCACAGCCCAACATGCAAATGGTCGGTGCTCAAGTGTAAGAGTCTCGGGACCGGGAACAGACCTGGACTTGGACAGTACCTATTTTCGCAGCCTCTGCTTTCAGGTTGAAATCCCAGTTCCGTGGCAACTTCAGGGACATGTTGCTTCTGCTCTGGATGAGAGATCCGCGCGCCTTCGCCCTTCTCCACGCTGTCCTTGGCTCTGCCTTTTCCTCCTGGAGATTGCCTCACAGATGCCTTCGGTTCGGGCTGGTCTGCCAGCGCGTCCCCTTTCATCTGTCACTGGGCAGCTCGCCCAGGCCCCCAGTCCTGCCGTGGTCCCTCAATGGCTGACACTTGCTTTCAGTTTTACCAGAACTGTCCCAGCTGACTCTCCACCCTGTGTCGTGGGAAGCAGAGCCCCTGTTCAAAAGAATCTCAGGCCTCACTGAGGCCAAGTGATAAACAACCGCTCTCGGCTTTTTTTTAACTGTCTGCTTCCTTGCGCTTTGAGGAAGTGGGTGGCTGTTCAGTGTGGCGGCATTATGAGCAACGTTCTTGAGAAAAGGTTGCTTGTGTGTGATATAAGACCGATCTGGTTAAAGGAAAAGGAGGCTTCCAAGACTCACACGTGCACCTCGTCTTCTTCAAGTATTCTCTCCTTCATCAAGTATCCAGCAACCAAATATAGTCCAGGAAATTTCACCAGAGAATGGTCAAGGAATTTGACCAAGGTCACACAGCAAGAAACCAGTGAAGCTTTGTTTCGATAGTCTGATTTATTACCCGCTAGGTTAGGCTGACCTGGTGACCAGTATCTGCCCAAGTTACTATCTTTAAAATTCTTCCTGGATCGTAGTCAGCCTCCCACTTGCTCAGAATGAAGGTTCCAGGCGGCTCCAGCTAGTGCTCGGATGCGATTGTCGAAGAAGCACCTTTCAGCTGCGCCCACTCGGTGGCCTGTCTGAATCGGACACCTGGCGTGGCTTTATAATCAGACCAACATGGGTTCAAAGCTGGGTTTTTCTCTTCCCACACCCACATCCTTTAACAAGTAACTGGACCTTCTGGACCTTCATGTCCTCATCAGACTGATGGGCTGATAATGGCCATGGCTGCTCAGAGCGTCTAGTTCATTTCTCACAGTGGTTATACCACAAATGCTAATTTAACCTTTTTTTTCTATTTGCTTCAGCTCTGTGATGGGACTTCACATGCTTAACTAGGTCAGTTTAACCTAGTGGTTGATCTTCTGGGCTCTAGAATCAGACTGCCCATGTTCAAATCCTAGCTTTGCTGCTTTCTTGATATGTGACCTTGGGCAAGTTCCTTGACCATCCTTTGGTTAAATTCCCTGGTCTGTAAAGGGGGTGAGTAGAGTAGAAAGTCTCTGTATGCAGTTCTAAGCACTCTGAGCATAGCACAGGCCACTCCCCTTAATTCTCCAGATGACGGGTCATTCTTTCTTCTTGACTCCCACACGTGGTCTGCAGATGCCTGGCTTCCTGTTTTATTAAGAAAACTTATGCAACTGGAGAAGATGTGTGCCAGCCGCCTGCCTGCAGCTTCTGCCTGCTTGCAGCTCCTGCCTGCAGCTTCTGCCTGCAGCTTCTACCTGCCTGTAGCTTCTGCCTGCCTGTAGCTTCTGCCTGCCTGTAGCTTCTACCTGTCTGCAGCTCCTGCCTGCAGCTTCTGCCTGCAACTTCTACCTGCCTGTAGCTTCTGCCTGCCTGTAGCTTCTGCCTGCCTGTAGCTTCTACCTGTCTGCAGCTCCTGCCTGCAGCTTCTGCCTGCAACTTCTACCTGCCTGTAGCTTCTGCCTGCCTGCAGCTTCTGCCTGCTGCACCTTCTGTCTGCATGCAGCTTCTGCCTGCATGAGAGTAAGCTTGTGCTCTTCTTCCCAGTTCTACCTAATAAGATCTTCTCTCTTCTAGATCTTTCCTGTTAGTACTCAAATTGTCAATTTTATTTCAGCTTGTTTTAAAACCCACATTCTTTTACTACTGTTAATCTATAGTTTATTCATTTATTTGAGAGAGAAAAGTACGTGTGTGGTGGTCAAAGGACATTTGGAAGTTGGTTCTTTTTTTACACGTTGTGAGATCTAGAACTCAAGCGGCCTTTTCTCACTAAGCCATGTCCCCACTCCCACCCCTTTTTTAACTGTCCTTCATTCTAACTTCCTGCCATCAGAATACGAATGTGCTTGTGTGACCTAAGAAAGTTCCAGTAGATCGTGTCTTAATTTTATGCTACCCTCCAACTGCCTTTCTGTTGGTTATTTTGAGTGTTGGGTACTTCAGAGAGAGAGAGAGAGAGAGAGAGAGAGAGAGAGAGAGAGAGAGAGAGAGAGAGAGAGAATAGCCACAGTATATATGTAGAGGAGAATTATCTGAAGTTAGTTTTTTCCTTCCAGTGATCTGGGGTTTTAGGATCCAATTCCAGTGGCCCTGTTTACAGGCAGATGTCTTTACCTGACAAGCTACTCTCTGCTCCTTTGTTCCATCTTAAAAATTGATGTCACTTTTCCCTTTAAACTCAATCCGATAATGGTCTATCGTCCTTCCTTCCTTCCGTTCCTGCAAGGGTTACGGAAGGAAGGAGGCGTGCAGGCCTTCCTTCCTTCCGTCCTCCCTCATTCTCTCCCTCTCTCCCGACATACCCTCAATCCTTCCATCTTCTCTCTCCGTCCTTCCTTCTTCCTTCCTTTCCCTTCCTTCCTTCCTTAATTCCTCCTTCCTTCCTTCCTCACAATTTCTCCCTCCTGACGCCTCTCTCACCCTCGTTTCTCGGCCTTCCTCCTTCCAATTCCTTCCTTACATTACTTCCTTCCTTCCTTCCTTCCTTCCTTCCGTCCTTCCTTCCTTTCCTCTTTCCTACCCTCCCTCCCTCCCTCCCTCCCTCCATCCCCATCCCTCTTTCCTTCCTTCCTTCCTTCCTTCCTTCCTCTCCTCCTTCCTTCCTTTCTTCCTCCTTCCTCCCTCTCCTCCTCCCTCCCTCTCTTCTTCCCTCCCTCCCTCCCTCCCTCTCTCTCTCTCTTGTGTCAGTATATGCAAGTACGTATGTGTGTTTACATATGGGTGAATATATGCATGTGTGTATTTGGGTGCACTTGCACATGTGTCTCTGTACATGCGGAGGCCCAAGACTGAGGCTGGGGATTGTCAAGGACCCCTCTTTCGCCACACTGTTTTGAGTCCGGGTCTCTAAATCCAGAGCTCGCTGACAGGTCTAGTCTGGCTAATCGGCTTCTTTGGGGATTTCCAGGTGGATCACAGGAAGGTCACTGCATTTTATGTAGGCTCGGGGCATCTGAACTCCTGGCCTTTTGCTTGTAGGACAAACACTTTGACCACTGAGCCATCTTTCTGTTCTAAGCAAAGCTTTGATGAGAACTGTCCACACTTGCAATTGTCTTTCCTCTTATTCTTTCCTGAGTTCCTTGTTCCTAGAACTTCACAGAATGACTTCAAAAGGACATCGATGACTTTTCTGTCCTTAAAGAAGTGTGTCAGGCCTCCATCTTCACCACACTGAACTAGCAGCAGTGCTGGAAACAAGTAGTCACTCTCCCCGTCTCTGCATCTGGGCCCCAGGATTTTGAATGTTTGACTGTCTGCCTCCTTCCTGGCTGAGCTGCTTCTGGCTCCAATTCCTCCTCCTCTCTCTGGCCTGTAAAGCATGATTCAGCCGGTTGCTCCTCTTCCTCCTCTTCTCGGGTTCCTTAAGACCTTTAATCACTATGTGTCTACAGTGATAGCAATGTGCGCTTCCATCTAGACCACTCTCAAAATCCAAATCACATGCAATTATGCTTAGAATCCTACAGGTATCTATGACTATTCCTGTCTGAAATTAATATTCAAGGACCAAGTCGAAGGAACTATAGTGACCTGGGCATATTCTACTTACCAGGAATGAGAGAACTCTGGGAAACAACAACTATAGTCCAAGCGCTACGCCTGTCCTGTCTGCTCACATCCCAGTGGCAAACGTGGGTGAACGTGAACAAGCCCAAAGTCACAGAGGCAGAAAATGGACAAAGTGCCAAGAGGGAAGGGAGGGAGGGAGGCTGGACCTGCTGCTGACTGAGGCGCCCTCGTCCCTGCAGGGCGGGGCAGCTCTTGAGGACTTTCTCACATCTGTATTGCTGCCTGTCTGCAATACCACAGTTCCTCACCTGCTCCCAACGACGGTGAGCAGTTCTGCTGAGCTCCATCCAGAGAGCAGCTCCACAGGGAGCCCGACGCCATCTGACGCCAGAAGGTGGTATTTAGAGACACATGAGGAACTTTCTGGTCTTGGGGTGAGTTCCTCTGAGTCTTGGAAAAACTCATGACCCACAGGGAAGTCGTCTGTGCACAATCAGAAAGGTAATCAGAAAAAGTAGCCACGGAAGCACTGCACACAGCAGCCTCCCTCCATGTCAGAGCTGCAGCTGCGCACAGCAATCTTCCTCCCTCGCAAAGCCTGCTCGCCTCACAGAGCTTGTTCTGCACACAGGAGCCTCCCTCTTTCCCTGGAAAAGCCTGTACTGGTGTCAGCCACTGAGTGAGGTAGAAATTTGCTGCTTCTTCTGCTATGTCCCCTCCTGGGCATTTATAAGATGAAGACCCGGATGTCTTGTCTGTACCTAAAGTTTGAGTTAGCATTAGCAGTAACAAAAACAAGCATCCATTCACCTGTTTGCTTATAAATGTCAATCATTTATTAAGGAGTAAATTTTCTGCTTGAGGAAAGCTCATGAACAAGACAAGTTGGCTTCTGACTCTCTCTTTTCCTTTTCCTCCCATTGCCCAGATTCAGCTAGTAAGAGAAAGAAAGTGAACAATAAAATACAGCAGGAGAAGGCAAGCAGAGGAACGGGCTGCTCTGCCTGGGGCATCCAGGAAAGTGAGGCCAGAGTGGTCAGGGAGCAAGGATGGGGAATGGAGAGGAAGGCCCTGCTGGCAGATGAGTCACCATGATACCTACCAGGGAAGCATAGGAAGGGTGAGGCGGCTGAGGAAAGACGGAGCACAGGCCAGGGGACTAGGGCCTGGAGAGCAGCTGAGGGAAGATGGCCCAGCTGCACAGGCCAGGGGACTAGGGCCTGAGCTACTTGCTGAGGTGCAGGCAGTGCTCTGAGGTGGCGAGGCTGTAAGCATGCCTTTAATTGTGATTTTTTTTTTTTTACCATTATGGAATCTGTATGTGATCTTTATAGAAGCCTTCAAAAGGCACGAAGGAAGTAAAAGTTATAGTCTCTATTTGAAGTATAAAGTCGTCTTCTTATGCACAAGAAACAGTTCCAAGATCCAGAAACCTCAGATTGTGCTCACCATTATATATGCTGTGGTTTTATTCTCTACGTACACATCTATGATAAAATATGGTTTATCACCTCCCCTAATGTGTGGCATTGCTAATGAGATGACAGCTCCCTGAACTCAGCCCAAAATACCAAAGCTGAGATGCCACACTAACCTTTAACCTTGACTGGTTAAACTGGTCAAACTTCACAGTCACAAGATGGGCCCAGGGGTCAGCGCAGATACACCGCATCGCTGTCTTCCTTAGGGAACAAGTAAGAAGAAAACATGGATTCTCTGTTCCTATACTTCACCCCAAAGTGGAGAAATGTCCCAAGTATGCTGGCATGCTAAGCACACTTATTTGTGGATGTGAGCTGCTAGTTTTACTGGCTAATATTTCTCTTTTGCAGCGGTTGAATGTGGTCCGTGTGTTGAGGGAACCCTCGGGCAGCAGGTCAGACCTTTAGAACTAACTGGAAATGCTGGGAAGCAACAGCAGCATCTTCCCATTATGTGTGCTCTGGGATGAGTGTCGGAGACACCAAAATCATGTCTTATGTTTTTGTTTTTTGGTTTTTTTTAAATTAATTAATTAATTTATTTCCGATCATACAAACTTAATAGGTACATCGGTCCCCTCTCTCCCTCCACCCCTCCCTGGACCCCCTAGTTCCCTCCCCCCCTTTCCCCTCTCCCTCCCTATCTCTCAGTGCCTCCTCCCCACCATCCCTGGAGCGTCCTTTAATGTGTATGTCAAATTTTCCTCTGGGTCCTCCTCTCTGATGAGATGTAAGGACTCTGTGGCATTTCCTAGAACTCTTTCTTGTGTTCTCCATAAGTATAGGAACACTATTGTGGCTGTTAATCCCTAGCTCCTAAGGATCCTAGTGCCTTTAGTCCATGCTAGACTTTGAGGAGTCAATAATGTGTTGGTCATTGCACAGGTCATACAAAGTCCTATTATGATTGCTTTGGACCTAACTTGTGTGGAGTATCTTGCATATCATTATTCCTCCCCATTCTTGTGCTTTTACAATCTTACCGTCCCTTCTGCAAATTTCCCTGAGCTTCAGGATGGGGAGAGACTAGGCTGGCCTGGTTCCAGGTGGTTGATATAGAGTCCCTGATGTTCTGAATTATGGTTTGTTGATTTTTTTTTCAGTTTTGCTGCTCCTGCAATGCCCTTCGCTCCATCTTGATGGGTATTGGATGTCACCACCTGGCCAGAGATAAAAAGCTGTTAAAATAGAGTCTTATTATAAGAGTATATTCAAAGGTAAATGGAATAAAAGTAGGAAACCGGGGTGAGGGGGGGATCAGTCTCCCATTTGCACAATGGTTACTTTCTATCTGCCAGACTATATACCCTCCCCTTCTGGTGAGATCATACGCTATCAGTTCCAAATGATCAGGAAGGAAAGTCTGTGAACTTAACCAGATGTCTCATTACTTATTTGCAGTTCTTGATGATGGCCTATTTTATCTGCTGTAACATGGTCCCCCCTCTCTTCTTGTTTCTGGTGTGGCCTTCCTTCCCCTTCCCTCCTGTTTATAATCCTTGCAATTACTGTAGGTATTACAGAGATTTATCTTCGAGTGTGTCTCTAAGTGGGTTTGGTACTAGGATCCACCTATTAGGGAGTACATATAATTGTTTCTAATTCCATCCATTTCCCGGCAAATTTCATTAATTCATCATTTTTGATGGCTGAGTAGTACTCCATTGTGTAAATGTATCACATTTTCCTTATCCACTCGTCAACTATTGAACATTTGGGTTGATTCCATGACTTTGCCATTGTAAACAGTACTGCTATGAACATGGTTGTGCTTGTGCTATCGAGGTGAATTTTTGCTGTATGGGGGATTATTCCCAAAAGTGGAATAGCCGGGTCATATGGCATTTCAATCTTTAACTTCTTTAAGAATCTCCAGACGGCTTGCCAGAGTGGTTGTATGAGCCTGCATTCCCACCAGCAATGTAGAAGAGTTCCCCTCTCTCCACATCCTCTCCAGCATTTGGTGTTGTTTGTATTGTGAATTTTTGCCATCCTGACCAGGGTGAAATGATATCTCAGGGAGGTTTTGATTTGCATTTCCCTGATGGCTAAGGATGTAGAGTATTTTTTTTAAGATATTTGTTAGACATTTTAATTTCTTCCCTGGTAAAGTTTCTTTTAAGTTCCAAGGCCCATTTTTAAAAAAAATTTTTATTTATTCAATTATGCGTGTGTGCAAGCATGTGTGTGTGTGTGTGTGTGTGTGTGTGTGTGTGTGTGTAGAACCATGGACAAAATTCGGGAACCACCATGGACGCCTCCACCTCCTCCTTGTTTACTCTGCCAAGGCCCATTTTTTTTTAATTAAAAATTTAATTATACATTTTAAAATTTTTTACCAGTTCCCTCCCTCCCCCCTCCTCCCCCCGAACCCCCTCCTCCTCCTCCCCATCCCCCAGTGCCTCCCCCCCAATTCCCAGAGAGTCCTTTATTGTGTACGCCTAACTCTCCACTGGGTCCTCCGCTCCGATGACATATAAGGACCCAGTGGCATTTCCATAAGCCCTTTCTCTTGTTCCCCTTAAGCATAAGATCACTACTATGGCTGTCAATCCCTTGCCTCCAGGGGTCTCGGTGCCCTTAACAGATGCTAGACTTTATGAGGGCAACAGTGCGCTGGACATTGCGCAGGGCATGCAAAGTCCCATTATGATTGCTTTGGCCCCAACTATTGTTGAGAATCTTGCAAATCGTTGCTCCTCCCATCCTTTTGCTCTTACAATCTTACCGCCCCCTCTTCCGCAAATGTCCCTGAGCTCCAGGATGGGGAGAGATTAGGCTGGCCTAGTTCTAGGTGATTGATATAGTCTCTGAAGTTCTGGATTGTGGTTTGTTGATTTTCTTTTGCAGTTTTGCTGCTCCTGCAATTCCCTTCACTCCATTCTGCTGGGCACTGTATGTCACCCCCTAGCCAGAGACAAAAAGCTGTTAAACTGGCGTCTTGTTATAATAGCACATTCAAGGGTAGATATAATAAGAGTAGGAAACCTCAGTGAGGGAGGGGTCCATCACCCATTTGCAAAATGATTACTTTTTATCTGCTAGACTATATGCCCTCCCCTTCTGGTGAGATCAGGAAAGAACGTCTGTGAACTTAACCAGGTTTCTCATTACTTACTTGCAGACCTTGATGGAGGCCTATTTTCTCTGCTGTAACATGGTCCCCTCTCTCCTTGTTTCTGGTGTGGCCCTCCTACCCCATCTCTCTTGTTCATAATCCTTGCAATTACTGTGTTACATAGGTTTACTTTTGAGTGTCTCAATGTGGGCTGGGTGAGTTTGGTACTAGGAGCCACCTATTAGGGAGTACATACGGCGCTTAATTTTCTGGGTTTGGGATACTTCACTTAATATAATTCTTTCTAATGACATCCATTTCCCAGCAAATTCCAGTAATTCATCATTTTTGATGGCTGAGTAGTACTCCATTGTATAGATGTACCACAGTTTCCCTATCCACTCGTCAACTGTTGGACATTTAGGTTGATTCCATGACTTTGCTATTGTAAACAGTGCTGCTATGAACATGGTCGAGCTTGTGCTATCGAGGCGAACCTCTGCTGCATGGGGGGTTATTCCCAAAAGTGGGATAGCAGGGTCATATGGCATTTCAATCTTTAATTTCTTTAAGAATCTCCAGACGGCTCGCCAGAGTGGCTGTATGAGCCTGCATTCCCACCAACAATGTAGGAGAGTTCCCCTCTCTCCACATCCTCTCCAGCATTTGTCGTTGTTTGTATTGTGGATTTTTGCCATCCTGACCGGGGTGAGATGATATCTCAGGGAAGTTTTGATTTGCATTTCCCTGATGGCCAAGGAAGTGGAGCATTTTTTAAGATAATTGTTAGACATTTTAATTTCATCCCTGGTAAAGTTTCTTTGAAGTTCCAGGGCCCATTTTTTAATTGGGCCAGTGTTTTCCTTGGAGTTTAGTTTTCTAAGTTCTTTGTGCACTCTGGACAGTAGAGCTCTGTCAGATATGTGGTTAGTGAAGATTTTCTCCCATTCTGTGGGTTGCCTTTGAACTCGTGTGACAATCTCTTTATCTGAAACACAATTAGCCAATAAATAATAGATACAATTGGTGGGATAAATGTCAGCAAAAGTTAACAGAAAATTGTATATGTTTTTAGAAACCAAAAGCAAAACAATAGTGCATTTTAAATAAAGTCCTTATAGCATATGAAGAGCAACAGGTAACTTTTAAAGTCCAGTTTGCATGAGACTCTCAGAGTCAGTCCAACAGAGATCAAGAATCCATCCTAGAAAGAAATATTTTGTGTGCAAGCACTGCCCATCCAGGAAAGTCTGATACTTGAGTCTAGAATGTTGAAGAATAGGGCAGCACAATAATGGTCAAGAAGAGATGTCTGCAGGTCGTTAGTTGTGGCTGTTGACCTAGCCTGGCTCCTTCAGGTCAGGATCTGGCTCTTCGAGTTGTTCTGCATTGATATCAACTCTCTTTTTCCTGTAGGCAGAGAGCTGTGATCTTGTCAGGGCAATTGTCCATGATTTTCTACTGGGGAGACTAAATGCTTGGAAATCCACAGGGTAAGCCTGCTAATGGAGAAACACAAAGATACCCGCGACTTCAGCAGAGCCCTGGGTCTGATTAGGACAGGTGTATGTCAAAGGCATTCTGTCATTGAATCCACCTTTTACTGTAAAGCCTCTTTAAAAAAATTTAAACTGTATAGAATGGAGAAACAAATTAAATGAAGTATATCTGAGGAAGTCTTGAATCTAGTTGAAGGATGGTATTACAAAATCCTCTTGGGGGGCGATTTTTTATCTAAGATGTATAGAGACCGTATCTGAGAAAATTGAAATTTAAGATTTTGTAGTTCTTATCTAGCCCCATTACCAAAATTTGTCCTTAAAGTGCATGACCCTTATAATGTAGATATAATAGTACAACAATAAGATCTTAAGCAGTTAAGCCCTTTAGGAGTTAAGTTTTTATGAGTGACCAAATCTCTGTTTAATTAAGACAGAGACTATTGAAAAAAAAAAAACACTTGAAGACATGAAGCTTAATTCTTAATTTCTAATTTCTGAGGTTCAATATCTTTCCTTTTATAATATGGAAGAAGCATAACATACAATACTTCCTTTAGCCATCATCTCTAATTTTCAGTCTTATAAATCTAACATCCCACAAACCTTCACAACATACTTTAACCTTCCTCCAAGTAACCAACTCATAAACCTCCTGCACACACTTTAACTTCCTAAGTAACATCTCTCATCCCATAAACCTTCTTTTAAACCCTTTGTACATCTAAGTTCTATACATACATATATTTATATATATTTTTTACCTGATGGTTCCCTGCTGTTTTCACATTAATTATCCCTCAAGAAATGCCTTTTACAACCCACAGAATGGGAGAAAATCTTCACTAACCACATATCTGACAGAGCTCTACTGTCCAGAGTGCACAAAGAACTTAGAAAACTAAACTCCAAGGAAAACACTGGCCCAATTAAAAAATGGGCCCTGGAACTCAAAAGAAATTTTACCAGGGATGAAATTAAAATGTCTAACAATTATCTTAAAAAATGCTCCACTTCCTTGGCCATCAGGGAAATGCAAATCAAAACTTCCCTGAGATATCATCTCACCCCGGTCAGGATGGCAAAAATCCACAATACAAACAACGACAAATGCTGGAGAGGATGTGGAGAGAGGGGAACTCTCCTACATTGTTGGTGGGAATGCAGGCTCATACAGCCACTCTGGCGAGCCGTCTGGAGATTCTTAAAGAAATTAAAGATTGAAATGCCATATGACCCTGCTATCCCACTTTTGGGAATAACCCCCCATGCAGCAGAGGTTCGCCTCGATAGCACAAGCTCGACCATGTTCATAGCAGCACTGTTTACAATAGCAAAGTCATGGAATCAACCTAAATGTCCAACAGTTGACGAGTGGATAGGGAAACTGTGGTACATCTATACAATGGAGTACTACTCAGCCATCAAAAATGATGAATTACTGGAATTTGCTGGGAAATGGATGTCATTAGAAAGAATTATATTAAGTGAAGTATCCCAAACCCAGAAAATTAAGCGCCGTATGTACTCCCTAATAGGTGGCTCCTAGTACCAAACTCACCCAGCCCACACTGAGACACTCAAATGTAAACCTATGTAACACAGTAATTGCAAGGATTATGAACAAGAGAGATGGGTTAGGAGGGCCACACCAGAAACAAGGAGAGAGGAGACCATGTTACAGCAGAGAAAATAGGCCTCTATCAAGGTCTGCAAGTAAGTAATGAGAAACCTGGTTAAGTTCACAGACGTTCTTTCCTGATCTCACCAGAAGGGGAGGGCATATAGTCTAGCAGATAAAAAGTAATCATTTTGCAAATGGGTGATGGACCCCTCCCTCACTGAGGTTTCCTACTCTTATTACATCTACCCAGTTTAACAGCTTTTTGTCTCTGGCCAGGGGGTGACATACAGTGCCCAGCAGAATGGAGTGAAGGGAATTGCAGGAGCAGCAAAACTGCAAAAGAAAATCAACAAACCACAATCCAGAACTTCAGAGACTATATCAATCACCTAGAACTAGGCCAGCCTAATCTCTCCCCATCCTGGAGCTCAGGGACATTTGCGGAAGAGGGGGCGGTAAGATTGTAAGAGCAAAAGGATGGGAGGAGCAACGATTTGCAAGATTCTCAACAATAGTTGGGGCCAAAGCAATCATAATGGGACTTTGCATGCCCTGCGCAATGTCCAGCGCACTGTTGCCCTCATAAAGTCTAGCATCTGTTAAGGGCACCGAGACCCCTGGAGGCAAGGGATTGACAGCCATAGTAGTGATCTTATGCTTAAGGGGAACAAGAGAAAGGGCTTATGGAAATGCCACTGGGTCCTTATATGTCATCGGAGAGGAGGACCCAGTGGAGAGTTAGGCGTACACAATAAAGGACTCTCTGGGAATTGGGGGGGAGGCACTGGGGGAAGGGGAGGGGGAGGAGGGGGGAGGGAGGGAACTGGTAAAAAATTTTAAAATGTATAATTAAATTTTTAATAAAAAAAAAGAAATGCCTTTTAAAGGTAGCAATAATAATAGAACTCATTTTTAAAAGAAATTAAGAGTTAAGTATGATTTGGCAATTTTGAAAGAAAAGAATTAACATGAATTTTTAAGTACATTTTAACACATTATCAAACAGTGGAATGAACAAGCAGCACATGGTCACAAGAGAACACCTGTATGTTACTGTTTAGATAAGCAATTTTTCCTGGTTGCTAGATTTGATGGGATAAAATTTTATAAAAGAAATCAAGAGAAATGAGGAAATTTGATTAATCCATATCACAGTGGGTTCGTTATTTTGAGAATATATGAAAAAACCTTTAAGAACGCAATTTAATATTTGTTTGTATTCTTATTAAAATCCAAACCAAGCAATAAACTTTTATGAAAGAAAACGTAAATTATTTAAAGTATTTAAGTAGTTAAGGCCTTAGATGTCATTAAAATTATTTGTTCTTATTTTTAAGTATGCATACATGTATTTAAAAAATGGCATGCCAAAATTCTAATATTAGCGTGCAATAGAAATGAAAAGAAAAATAGAAGTGGCCACACACAGAAACATAAGACACACAACATGTAAACATACAGGACATACAAACACACCAGTAACATACAATTCACTGATAACAGCCTTGAAATCACCTTTGAAAACATCAAAAGCAGAACATTTATAAAAACCTTATTTTTGAAAACAAAATCTCATTAGTTAAGTCGAGCAGTTTAGCTTAATTATAAAACATATGAAAAGCAGATTAAACTTTAAGATTTAGTACAAAAACCAAATTACTATTTAAGAAACTCTATATTTAATAGATGAATATATTTGTCTAATTTTTTCTTTTTCTGAAAATTTGTAAGCATTTCCCAAAACAGCAAAGCAGGCAAAGAGATGTTGAATGACATCCTTAACTGCTTCCCTTATTCTAGCAGTAGCCATAATCACATTAGAGAAAGTATCTATAGTCACATGAACATAAGCTAACTTTCCAAACTTTTGAATGTGAGTCACATCCATCTGCCATAAAATATTAGGCTTTAGACCCCTACGGTTTACTCCCATCGATAGATTAGAGAAGTGCTAAGGACAATTAGAACACTCTTTGACAATTTGTCTAGCTTGTTGCTGAGTAGTATTAAATTGTCTCTTAAGGGCCAATGCATTCTGATGGTGAAGATTATGACTTTCTCCAGCCGCTGTAAGAGTAGATATCAATATCTCTTTAGTAAATGTATCTGCCAGTATATTTCCTTGAGATAATGTTCCTGGCAGGTTTGAATGACCTCGTATATGCCCAATGTAAAATTTATTATTTCTTTTATGAATCAGACCTTGTAAATCTATTAATAAATTAGAAACCACTGATTGCGATGACATTGTAGCTGTTTCTATGCCTGGAAAAAGTTTGAACACATAAGCTGAATCCGTATAAAGATTAAAGGGCTCAGAAAGTGTCTCAAAGGCAGTGATTACTGCAATAAGTTCAGCTTGCTGAGCAGAAATCTTTTCTGAGGTTTTTACAATGGGTTTCCTATTTTCTATTAATGTTACTGATTTTCCATTTGAAGACCCATCAGTAAATATCATTAAAGCATCATTTAGTGGCTGTAAACTCGTTTTGTGAGGAAATATAATCTTTGTTTGTTTGACAAAATTTAGCAAAGGATCTGATGGGAGATGATATAACACCTCTCCTGTAGTTAGCTTTAAATAGGGTCTTATCCAATTAATATCTCCCAATAATTTTTGAAAATCGTTAAGTGTCTTTAATGCATCTCTTCTAAGAGACAGGTTCTGAATGTTAATGACTTCATCATTAATTACCCTACCTAAGTAATTTAAGGGAGGTTCCTTTTGTATTTTTTCAGGTGCTACTACTAACCCAAATTCTTGTACACTTTTTATCATATCAGTTAATACCTTCTCAGTCTGTTCCATAGTCGGGCACGCCGTTAAGATATCGTCCATATAATGAATTATATATGCTTCTGGAAAATTTTGTCTAGTACTCACTAAGGCCAAGTCAACAAATTTTTGACATAGGGTAGGGCTGTTTTTCATTCCTTGAGGAAGCACCTTCCACTGATATCTTTTCTTTTTAATAGCAAAAATAGGAGTATTCCAAGGACTGTTTGATGGTTCTATATGCCCTAGTTTTAACTGTTCTTGTACCAATTGTTCTGCAGTCTGTATTTTTTCCATTGAAAGGGGCCACTGTTCAACCCACACAGGCTCTTCAGGTTTCCACTGTATTTTATCAGCATGATAATCAACAGTGGCCCCAATTAAAAATTTTTGTTCCAATTCTACAGGATTAGGAATTACTAAAGCCATTTCCATTGAGGATAAAACACTTTCTTCCCATAACGAGAAAGGAAGAGAGGGAATGGCATAAGGCTGAAAACCTTTTGTTTTAATTCCATCTGTCCATTTTAGTATTTGTGTACTCTTTGCTACATTTGAGGCTGATCCTAAACCCACCAAAGTGGAAGAACTGTTAATTACAGGCCATGTGGGGGGCCAATCTCTTCCTGCAATACAGGACACATCAGCTCCTGTATCCATTAGTCCCGATATATTTTTTCCCTGTGCTTGTATGTTTCTCATAGGGCGACTTTCCTGGGCCTTTTGAACCCATGCCACTACATCGGTAGAACTAAAACCTCCTTCTCTTTTATCATTAGACAGATTCAAATAAGGTAAAAGTAATAACTGCGCAATTCTCTGATTCTTATGTAACTGCGTAGTCTTATCTGAGGATTGAATCATGAATTGAATTTCTCCGATATAATTGGAATCCACCACCTCAGGCAGCACTTGAATGCCGGCCCCGGAGGAAGAACTTTTCCCAAGAATGAGGCCAAAACACCCTTGTGGCAAAGGCCCAAAAATGCCAGAGGGAATTAGATGAACTCCGGAGTCTGAGGGAATAATTAAATCCTTACTAGAAGTCAAATCTAAGCCTGCACCTCCAGGGGAGCCTCTTGCCAGGGAGTGAATGGATTTCCCTGACCCTGGGGGTGTCCCCCAAATTTTTTCCAGGGCCTGGGGCTGGCCCCAAGCCCCGTTTTTGGAGTCACTACTTGGATTACTCCTAACCATCACTTGATCGTTATTACCTATCTGTGGAGGCAGAAAAGTTCCGTCCTTATGATATCTAGATCTACATTCATTTTTCCAATGATATCCCTTTTGACATCTGGGACATAGCTCTCTCGGCTTATTACCTCGTTCACAATCCTTACTTTTGTTGGGACTCTCCTTGCTAAAATGTCTCTTACTGCCGCAAGTAAAGCAGTCCGTATTTCTTTGTCCTTCATTGCCAATAGTCCTAACAAATTGCGTGTAGGTCTGCCCTTTCAATGCCGCTGTTATAGCCATACCCTGTATATAAGCTGGTGAGGCATCCATACAGACTTTAATGTAGTCTCCTATAGACCCCTGCTTCCTGACTGATCTTAACAGGGCCTGGCACGTCACATTTGCATTTTCAAAAGCCAGTTGTTTTATAAGCATTTCTGCTGCTTCCGAATTAGTAATCATCCTTTCGACTGCCTCAGTCAATTGAGCTATAAAATCTTCATATGGTTGGTCTGCCTTTTGTTTGATGTTTGCCAAATGAGTAGATTTGGTCTCTGGGACTGGCAGATCTCTCCAAGCTCTCACCGCTATTCTGTTAATTTCCTCTAGAGCTGCCCTAGGTAAGTTTAGTTGGGCTTGGGCTGTATAATAATCCCCTGTACCTGTTAGCATAGCCATGGTTAAGCCTTCTCCTGTTCTCTTGGTTATTTGTCCTTGAATAACTCTTTTAGCCCTGTCTTCATATTCTGTTTTCCATAGTAAATATTGGCCAGGACTTAAGCATGACTTAGCTGTTTGCTGCCAATCGAAAGGAGTCATCCATTCCCCTGCAACAGTGTCTACTAGCTGCAGAGTGTATGGAGACGTGGGACCAAAGTCTTTTACAGCATTTTTGAGCTCTTTCAAAAGCTTATATGGCAGTGGTTCCCATATAGGATTTTCGTCTCCAATGTCCTGAGCAATGGGAAATAGGAAAGAATAGTCTCCCATTTCTCTAGCTTGTTGCACTGCTCCAAGAAAGCCCGCCTTCGTGGGAGGCTCCACAGGCTTCTTTTCTATATGTGGGGGCGCTGAAGCCTTTAAAAATACCCCCACATCCTCATCATGGTGAGGTGCTGTTTCTTTCTCTAAATCCGTCTCCTCAGAGGTAGACAGGACATTACTATCTGCCTCTTTCCCTAAATCGGTCTTACCATCCGCTTCTTTCTTTAAACTTACTGTTATGACATCTTGAGGCTGAATTGAACCTTCGTAACTTCTATCTTTATTTTCCTTTGGAGTCAGAGGAGCCTCCTCCTCTAACTTAGTTTCCTGTGCTATGCTTACTGTTTCTTGACTAGGACCTATGGAATCTATCATTAAACTACATAAAGAAAATGCAGAAACCGGGACCTTTTCTGGTCCATGAACATGATAATAGTTTTTTATCTCTTTTCCTATCCTTTTCCAAGTTTCTACATCCAGGCTTCCTTCCTCTGGAAACCAAGGACAACATTTTTGTACAAAACACAAAAACTTTCTTGACTTCTTAGAAGAAATATGAATACCTCGTGCATTTATCATTTGTTTAGTTACACCTATGAAGAGTCTTCTCTCTTTAGACTCAGTATGACCCATGTTGCTTACCCGCCTTCTTCACTCGGCTCCACGCGTCCGAGGGGGTCTCCTCTACCCTGGCGGAATCCTTTCTTCCCCGTCTTACTCGGCTCCACTTGCGTCCGAGGAGTCTCTCCACTCTGACAGGGATCCTATGCTTGCCTGAAAACTGAAAGAGAAAAGAAAAGAAGAAAAAGAAAAAAGAAAAAGGAAAGAAAAACCCAGTCCAGGGTCCCTGTTCAGGTGCCAGATGCCGCAGACCAGAGTCGCGGCCTCGAGACCAGGGCTCCCCAGGACCGGGTGGAGAACAGAACACACGCGGCTCCCTCTCGTCCGAGTGTATCCTGAACCCAAGGTCCATTTTTTAATTGGGCCATTTGTTTCTTTGGTGTTTAGTTTTCTAAGTTCTTTGTGCACTGTGGATAATAGAGCTCTATCAAATATGTGGTTAGTGAAGATTTTCTCCCATTCTGTGGGTTGCCTTTGTTCTCAGTTACAATCTCTTTATCTGAACAGAAGCTCTTTAATTTCACAAGATCCCATCTGTTGAGTATTGGTTGTAGTGACTGTGCTATTGGATGTCTGTTTAGGAACTGTTGGCCTAGTCCAATCAGTCCAACTCGAGGGAGTTTCCTACCCTTTCAACTATACTTTTTATGGTCTCTGGCCTTATATCGAGGTCCTTGATCCATTTGTAATTAATTCTTCTACATGGTGACAAGTACAGGTCTAGTTTTAATCTTCTGCACGTGGATATCCAGTTTTGCCAGCACCATTTATTGAAGATGCTGTTCTTTTTCCATTGGATTGTTTGGGCCCCTTTGTCAAAGATCAGATGGCTGTAGTTGTATGGGCTTATATCTGGGTCTTCAACCCTTATCCATTGATCTGTGTGTCTATTTTGGAGCCAGTACCAGGCTGTTTTTATAACTGTGGATTTGTAGTATAGACTAAGGTTTAGTATGGTGATACCTCCAGCAGTGTTTTTGTTACTCAAGATTGTTTTTGCTATCCTGGGTCTTTTGTGCCTCCATATGAATTTTGAGATTGTTTGGTCAACTTCTTTAAAGAATTGCTTTGGGATTTTAATTGGTATAGCGTTGAATTTGTATATTGCCTTTGGTAGGATGGTCATTTTTACGATGTTGACTCTGCCAATCCAGGAACATGGGAGGTCTTTCCACCTTCTGGTGTCTTCTGCAATTTCTTTCTTGAGGGTTTTAAAGTTTTCATTGTAAAGGTCTCTTACTTCCTTGGTTAGGCTTATGCCAAGGTATTTCATTTTTTTTCGGGGCTATAGTAAATGGGATTGTTTCTCTGAGGGTTTTTTCACTTCTTTCATTCTGGGCATATAGGAAGGCCACTGATTTTTTTACATTTATTTTGTATCCTGCCACCCTGCTGAACTTCTCAATTAGTTCCAGGAGCTTCCTGGTGGAGTTGTTAGGATCACTCAGGTATAAGATCATGTCATCTGCAAATAGAGACAACTTGACTTCTTCCTTGCGGATTTGAATCCCTTTTATGTCCCTTTCTTGTCTTATGGCCTCAGCTAAGACTTCAAGTACAATATTGAATAGAAGCGGTGAGAGTGGACAGCCTTGTCTAGTTCCTGGTTGAAGCAGGAATGCTTTAAGTTTTTCCCCACTGAGTATAATCCTTGCTGTAGGCTTGTTTTAGACAGCTTTTATTATATTGATAAAGGTTCCTTCCATTCCAACCTTCTCTAGGGTTTTGATCATAAAGGGCTGTTGGATTTTGTCAAAAGCTTTTTCTGCATCTATCTAGAGTATCTTGAATTTTGGACTGGTTTATATGGTGAATTACATTTATTGATTTGCATATGTTGAACCAACCTTGTGTGCCTGGGATAAACCCTATTTGATCCCCGTGAATGATCTTTTTGATATGTTTTTGAATCTGATTTGCTAAGACTTTATTAAGAATCTTTGCATCTGTGTTCATCAAAGAGATTGGCCTATAGTTTTCTTTTTTAAGTGTATCTTTATTAAGTTTTAGGATTAAGACATATTAGCTTCATAGAAAGAATTTGGCAGTGTTCTTTCCTTTGCTATTTGAGGAACAGTTTAAGGAGTATTGGTGTTATTAGCTCCTTAAATGTCTGGTAGAACTCTGTGCTGAATCCATCTGGTCCAGGACATTTCTTGTTGGGAAGATTCGAGATTACTTCATTGATTTCCCCATATGTTATAGGACTATTTAAATAATTAAAAACTCTTGATTCAATTTAGGTAAGTTGTGCTTACTTAGGAATTCATCCATTTCTTTTGTGTTGTCAAATTTCACAGAATATAAGTTTTTGAAATAAGACATTATAATACTCTGAATTTCTTGGGTATCAGTAGTGATAACTCCATTTTCATTTCTAAATTTGTTAATTTGGGTTTTCTCTCTCTTGCTTATGGTTAATTTAGCTAGGGGTGTATCAATCTTATTGATTTTTTTCAAAGAACCAGCTTTTTGACTGGTTGATTTCTGTAATGTTTTCTTATCTCAATTTCGGATATTTCTTCCCTGATTTTGCTGATCTCCTCTCTTCTACTGCTTTTGGGACTGGATTGCTCTAGTGTCTCTAAAGCTTTAAGCTGCATTGTTAAGTTATTTAATTGTGATGTTTCCATTTTTTTGATATAGGCATTAAGAGCTATGAACTTACCTCTTAGGACAGCTTTCATTGTGTCCCAAAGATTTTGGTAAGTTGTATTTTCATTATCGTTCACTTCCAGGAAATCTTGAATTTCCTTTTTAATTTCTTCCTGAATCCAATTCTCATTCAGCATCATAGTGTTAAGTTTCCAGGAATTAGTGTATTTTCTGTTGTTCGTTGTATTTTGGATGTCAAGCTTTATACCATGGTGGTCTGATAGGGTACAGGCTAGAATTTCAACTTTCCTGTATATGTGGAGATTTGTTTTGTGGCCCAATATGTGATCTATTTTGGAGAAAGTTCCATGTGTTGCTGAGAAAAATGTGTATTCTTTAGTGCGTGGATGAAAAGTTCGATAAAGATCTTTAAGGTCCATTTCAGTAATGGTTTGATTAAGTTCCAAAGTGTCTCTGTTAAGCCTTTGACCTGTTGATCTATCCCATGTTGAGAGGTATTGAAATCCCCAAGAATTATTGTTTTGGGATTGATTTCTCGCTTCAGATGCTGTAGGGGTTTCTTAATGAATGTGGGGAGGCTGTATTAGGTGATTTCTTATTTTTTTATTATTTATTCAATTGTGCGTGTGTGTGTGTGTGTGTGTGTGTGTGTGTGTGTGTAGAACCCAGGGCGAATTCGGGAACCACTGTGGACCGCCTCCACCTCCTTGTTTACTCTGTCCGGGAATTCACAGGCTCCACCCTACCAGGACTGGAAACGCAGGCCGCCCCCGCTTCTGCCTGGTGTCTATACGTGGGGTTTAGGATCCGAACTCAGGACCTTCTGTCTGTAAGGCAGAGGTTTAACCCCTGACCCACCTCTCCAGCCCCTCTTATGTTTTTAATAGAACATTTTCTGATTTTTAATGACCATCTCAAAGACAACTGAATTTAGAAGATACCAATTCTAGGTTTTAGTCCCTTTTCCTGACTACATGGGAAAACAGGGAAAAATCACCATGAGGCAGAGGAAGAGTTTGGGGCCTGATCTCTGTGTGAGCTGGGGTCAGCATCAGCTGCCTGTGCTCATCCATAGACCTTGTCCTTGACCCTTTTACCATATCATCGCCAAGTTCCTGGACTTTGGATCTGGTAACTGTCACAGTGTGACAGCTGGTTAAATGCTAGTTTGTCTTGCTATCCCTTAGCAGAGGGTCTGAAGGACAAACATTGTTGATGCCAAGATTTTTCTAGAAGGAGGCTTCTGAGAGGTCATGGAGTTGGGGGAGACATGCCTATTTAATTGAACAGTTTGGCAACAAGGGGTCTGCACTCCATAGGACCTCACAGAGCAGATCACCAGTGAGTGTCCCTCTGACAGCACCCTCATTGGGCCTATTATGTGCTACATTATATTAGGCTGACTAGCAACGACGGAGCAGCAGCGTTTCCTTCTGTGCTCCCTGACTGCGGACACATACCAGCTACCTCATGTTCCTATCGCCATGCCCTTCCTACCACAACGAACTCCCTTCAGCTGTGAGCCAAAAGAAATCTTCCTTTCTTAACCAACCTAGATGTCCAACAGTAGACAAATGGCTAATGCAAATGTGGTACATAGATACAATGGATTACTATTCAGCTGTCAGGAAAGATGAACTAATGAAATTTGCCAGTAAAT
Source organism: Typhlomys cinereus (assembly GCA_023101885.1). NCBI lineage: Eukaryota > Metazoa > Chordata > Mammalia > Rodentia > Platacanthomyidae > Typhlomys > Typhlomys cinereus. The sequence continues at coordinate 10,249,903 of JALPQD010000034.1, read as the reverse complement.
AGATAGTACTGGACGAAATCATGCAGAGCGTAATATCCTAGAAGCAGAAAGACAGACGCTGAGAAGATCTCAACACACAGACAAGATGCAGCCTAGCTCAGTGAAAGAGCTTGAAATAGACAACAGCAGCCAACCAGAATGCAGAGCACCTTGCAACGCTCATCCAGAATCAGGCCAACAGAATCTCTCCCCATCCCAAGGCTCAGGGAACCTTGTGGAAGAGGGGGAAGTAAGATTATAAGAGCCTAGAGATGGGATGGTCCCCCTCTGGATAAGGCATTCCACTCAAGACAGGGTTGCTGCATCCAGGAACTCACTGTAATGAGAACTGTGCTTACCAGATTGCACAATGTCTGACATGCCAACATGTCCCCTTAGACTAGTAAGGACCTCAGGAGAAATCATTGAATGCAGTGGGAACCTTAGGACCTAGGGCTAGACAGGTATCAGTGGGTCTGCCAAGGAAGGGTCACTTGGTCTGCCACAGAAGCCTGAACCTCCACTAGAGCAGACAATGCAGAAGAGATCAGTAACCCATAGAAGCAGACAGACAGAAGGGAGAGAATGGGATGGATTAATGAAAGTAGGGGAGCAAAGGAGGGAAGGGGGAAAGAGAGGGAGGGAGAAAGAAGGCAGGGATAATTATTCAATATGCCTATAAAATTGGAAGATAAAATATGAAAAAAAGGAAATCTTCCTTCCTTAAGTTGCTTTGCTCGGGTATCTTGTCACAGCAATGAGAAAAGCAGCTGGCGTAGATGGATGGAAGTCAGCTGCACATTTCTGCACTTGGCCCCAGCAGCTCATTAATCAAAGCCTGACAGGTTATATCCAGATCAGGAAGCGAAAGGTTAATTACTCTGTCCACTCGCCAGTGTCAGATATGGCCATACTGATCCTCCTGAGGGGAGTCTTCCTCCACTCAAACTTAGTCAAACCGCTTCCTCTCCTTTGAATAAAAAGCTTTATTGAGGATCAGAAGTTTCCATCTCGCACCACAAGTGACCTACAGGGACTAGGCAGTGAGTGCGTCGAACATGCTCAAAGGGCTGATGAACCAGCTACAGCAGCGACAGCACATCCTTCCTCTTTCTCTCTCCCTCCTCTTTTTCTCTCGCCCTCCTCCCTCTCTCTTTTCCCTAGTGTCATCCTGGGGGCCAGCTTCATGGTTTTGCTGCCTGTAAACATGTGGGCACTCTGGTCTGTGCTTTCTCATGACCCGTCATCATCCATCATTCAGGCCTGGACTCCACCGTCCCCTCTTGCACGGTTGAGCAGCATTTGTTCTACCTTAGCCATCTCTCAGATAGTAGCAGCACTGGCTTTCATGTGGTCTGGGTCCAAGGCCAGAGGATGAGCAGGTCCCTGTCATCACAACCTGTCATCTGTAAATGTGTCCAGCCTTCCAAGAAAAGCCCTGGGAAGAACAAAAGTCCAAGGCAACTTTGAACATAGCAGTTGCTGTAACACCCACAGTGGACTAGATTCCTGTAGGGTCCCTGCCGAGACCCAGGGAGTGGGATGACTCAAAGTCCAGCAAGTGCTTTGTGGTCTGAATGATTAGGCTCAACCCACAGGAGACCCTCAGCCAATCTTCACTCCTTATTGGATTCTACCAGTACATCTAAGGAGCATTAGATGATTATCATCTTGAGGGACATTACCTTTGCTTCCTCTAAGAAGGGAGAGGAGAGCTTCTGGTATCCGCCCACTGAAGCCCAAGCCATATCTCCCCAGCTTGAAGGTAAGAAAGGGAATGGTGAATTATGGGGGAATATATATGGTACACTTGTTCATGGCTGCATAGCACTTTCCAGAGTTGTCCCTAAGCACCACTGTGCCAAGAGGTAATGTAGAAAGTTCAGGAGTTCAGAAACCTGAGCAATCACAAGGAGAAGGAGTCCTAGAACTACATTTGCAAGGTTCAAATCCTATCCTTTAGGGACCGCTGAGTAGCCTTTCTAAGCAACTTGTGCAAAAGTTGACTCTCAATTACAGCTGATGAACAGGGCAGGTAAGATCTTTCATAAAAAGCACTCAAGAGCTGTAGAGATGGCTCAGGGTTTAAGACTTTGACTCAAAAGCAAAAAGACCTGAGTTCAGATTCCAGATCCCATATAGAAAACACCAGGTGGAAATGACAGCATTCTGAACTTCCAGTCCTGGTGGGTAGACCCTGGGAGATCCCAGAGCCAAGCTAAAAGGAGATAAAAGCAATCCAGGATGACTCTCGAAGTCACTCTTGGTCCTCCACAGGGTCACACAATGCCCTCTGACAGACAGACAGACAGACAGACAGACACACACACACACACACACACACACACACACACAGAGGCAAAATAAATAGAAAAAGCACTCAGTACTGCACTTGGCATGTTCTTAATGTATGTCAGACAGGAGAAAAGTATGCAGTGGTGAACAACCTTTCAGGCTCATAGGACTTGCTAGCTAATAAGGTACAGTGTGCTGCCTTTGTTCCAGCTGGCGACACAACCATCCCTTTCTTTTTACCCTTCTGCTGCAAAGCACCCTAGCCCAGATGAAGAAGACCATCCAAAGGAAAGAGGAAGGGCACAGTCTGTTCAGAAAGCATGGAGCGTTGAGGTGCTGACGGCGGTGGCAAATTCTGGACCACGAACCACTGGGGTGGTGTAAGGTGCCCCTCCTTGCCTACCCGTGGCCAGCTCATGTCAAGCAATGACGCACATAATTAGCCTAGACATACTGGGTGAGAGGAAGTGGTAAGTCAGGGAAGGGGAAATGAACAGTGACAGGAAAAGAAAAGGGATCGTGGTCGTAGAAAGCTAAGCTTGTAATCTTCTGTGTCCAATTTTACTTAGAGAAAATCTAATGTCATAGTTGGAGAGCTACTTTCATTTTTTGAAACAAGGTCTTATGTAACGTATGCTAACTTCAAACTCCCTATGTAGTCGATCGAGGACAACCCTGAGCTTCTGATTCTCTTGCCTCTACTTCCTGAGTGCTAGGATGATAGGTAGGTGTCACCAGGACACTTATTATCGAGACGCGTTGAGAGGCAAACACTATAGCAAATGAGTTATATCCCCAGTACCTGAAAAGCTACATTTTAAGACAATTCTGGACCCTTCTACTGCCTTGAGGTCACAAGATGCTCAGCAGGCGCTGCCAGAAGAGGAGCTTACAAGGGCAGCTGATGCGAAAGGCTCATGGAGTAACCACAGACAGAGCAGTCAGGTCTGCTGCGGGAGTGGGGCAGTGAGTAAGCAACAGCCCCTGAAACCACGCCCCTGAAACACATCAGCAGTGCAGCGCCGACTGCACGGTTCTCTGCTCTGTTTGCTGACCGTTGTGGCCCTATGTGTGAAGAGAAGAGATGCTTTCTTCCTGCTTTACAGAAAGGTGTGGAGTAGAGAGACAAGCTGTTCACAGGCCAGTCAGAAAACTGTATCTTGTCAGTTTAAAACTGTATTTAGTTGAGACCCTTAAGATGCAATGTGATTCCTAAAATATTCACTATTATCACTGAATACCATAGCACAAAGTACAAAAAAAAAGGAATATGGGTGCGACTGCTAGTCGCGATGTTGAAAGCAGAATGCTCTTTGATCATTTTCATGAAAGAAGTCGCAGCACTTTATCCTTTCTGCTAAAGGATTCGTTCACAAAGTGCGAAGCAACTAGTGATGATACTCTCGCACACCTTCATTTGAATCACTGTGCTTCCAGCGTGAACCAGACTTGAATTAAATTTGCTCCCGGGGCTGGAGAGGTGGCTCAGGGGTGAAGCCTCTGCCTTTCAGGGGGAAGTCCTGAGTTCGGATCCTAGACTCCACGTATAGAGGCTGGGCGGAAGCGGGGCGGCCTGCGTTTCTGGTCCTGGTGGGGCAGAGCCTGTGAATCCCCGGGCAGAGTAAATAAGGAAGAGGTGGAGGCGTCCATGGTGGTTCCCAAATTCGCCCGTGGTTTTACACACACACACACACACACACACACACACACACACACACACACACAATTGAATAAATAATAAAAAAAATAAAAAAATAAATTTGTTCCCAAGAAGTTTCATGAGTGGGTAGAGATAAATGTTCAGTGAGGAGGTTCAGCTACAAAAAGGATTTGGAGGGGCTGGGGGAATAATTCAGCTGGTAAAGTACTTGCAACACCAGTGCAAGAACCTGAGTTTATCCCCTGAACCTCTGTGCAGTGGCCTGTGATGATAGTCCCAACACTGGGAGGCAGAGGCAGGCAGATGCGGTGCTTGCTGGCCAACCAGTCTAGCCTGATCATGGAGCTCCAGGTCGGTAAGAGACCCTGTCTCAAAAAACAAGCCGATGTCTCCTGAGTGAGGGCACCTCAGGTTGTCCTCTGGCCTCTACACACCCACCGCATGCACTCTTTGGAGCTGGGGGTGTAAATATGAAATATTTGATCATCTGTGAGCATGGCTAGATTTCTGTTAAAAACTTCAGTTTTGAAAGATAACAGTGAAAATAAGGAATCTATTGGGATCAGCATCAGATATGCTATATCAGCTTTTCGCTGCTCTAACAAAATACTTGAGTGAAACAATTCAAAAGAGGAAAGATTGACTTTGGCTAACTGTTTCAGAGGTTCCATCATGGCCGACAAGGTGTGGTGGGGCAGAGAAGCTCACATCATGGTGACTCAGGGAACAGAGAAAGAGAATATCTGCACCAGTGGCTCCCCCAACCCTCTTCTGCAGAGGCCTTGTCTTGGTTACTTTTCTGTTGCTGTGATAAAATATCCTCATTTCATCTTGGCTCACAGTTGGAAGAGGACACAGTCCATCACGGCAGGGAAGGCCTAAGGCCTGGCAGTGGGCAGGGGACCCACAGTATTAGGAGCAGGAACAGGCTGGTCTACTGAACCCAGAAAGCAGAACATAAGCAGGAAGTGGGGTCAGGTTATAGAATCTCAAGACCCATGCCCAGTAACCCACTTCTTCCACTGATGCCCACTTTCTAAAGGCTGGAGAACCTTCCCAAACAGCACCACAAGCTGGCAACCAAGTGTTCAAACACATTCCACATTCAAACCATAGCAGGCCCCAGCCTATGAAACAATGCAGCCCACATTCAAAGTAGATCCTCCTGCTTAGTTGAGTCTTTGGACACACCGTCACATACAGCGCAAGTGGTGCGCTTGCCGATCTCCATGAACTTCTTGGTTCTGCTAAGGTGACAGTAAAATATTAGCTATCACATTTCGTAAGAAATCTGGTTGTGGAGGAAATTTTAGAAAATACTCTGTGAATTAAAATCATGTAGATTTTTCTCACCTTACTATAGAACATCCAACTGGCAAATGGGAAAAGGCTGAAAGCAAGCTGTGTTCTTTATGGACCAAGAACTTGTCCTCTCTGACCAACAACAAAATGATTGTAGGATCATGATTCATACAGGTCACTGTAAAATATGTCCATCCACCTAAGAGTAAGGACATCAGAAAAAACCTTGCAAATGTGTCTCAGCTTTCATTCATGCTTTAAGAAAACAAAACTTTCCTGCTGGTGCCTCACGGACCCTATCAATGCTGGGGAAGCCACAGGAAAGTGACTCTGATTTTTTTAAGTTAAAATTTAAAAAATCAAATAATGTGCACATGCGTATATTTCAGAGCTTTGGTTTCATGTGCACAACGTTTTGGTTTTTACTTGACTGCCTTTTCAAGCTGTGGTTAATTTCTGGTCTCTTTCAGGGAAGAGGCTGGTGCTCAAAAAGAACACAATAAATGGACTCAGTTTTGAGCTAGTAAAAGTGTTAACATCCTGTCCTTGTACCCAGGCATGAGTCCTTACAAAGTAGGACTAACTGTACCAGAACTGTGGAGGAACACACCTAAAAGAAAGTTTGGGTCCAAAACTCTATAAAGTGTCCACCACATAGCAAGGATTTGAATCTGTGCTAGGCAGTTGAAATTTCAGTTTAAAATAAAATTACAGAAACAATAGGACTCACATTCCACATCTGAGTTCAACTGAGCTGTAGAGGACAGAAGTACCCGAGGACACTCTGGAGAGCCTGCGGCCCTCCCTTTCCAGCTGGCACCTGCAGTGTTCCAGTCATCTAGAAGTTTCTTAACAGACGTAGGAGTTAAGGATTGTGGGGCTGGCCAGGAGAGGGCGGGTCTGGAGGGGGCGGAGCCGGAAGAGGGCGGAGCCGGGAGAGGGTGGAGCCCGGAGGGGCGGAGCCCGGAGAGGGCAGAGAGGGCGGGGCCCGGGGAGGGCGGGGCCCGGGGAGGGCGGGGCCCGGGGAGGGCGGGGCCCGGGGAGGGCGGGGCCCGGGGAGGGCGGGGCCAGGGGAGGGCGGGGCCCGGGGAGGGCGGGGCCCGGGGAGGGCGGGGCCCGGGGAGGGCGGGGCCCGGGGAGGGCGGGGCCCGGGGAGGGCGGGGCCCGGGGAGGGCGGGGCCCGGGGAGGGCGGGGCCCGGGGAGGGCGGGGCCCGGGGAGGGCGGGGCCCGGGGAGGGCGGAGAAGGCGGGCCCGGAGAGGGCGGGTCGGGAGGCGGCGGGGAGGGCGGAGGGGGTGGAGAGCGGAGAAGACGGGCCCGGAGGACTTCATTCTCCCAGTCTCCTCCCTTTGGTCCGTCTTCACTTGGAGACTTTTGTGCCCCGGTTTAGAGTCAGACAGCAGATCTTTGTAGCAATTAATCCGTGTGCCAGGGAATATTTTATCCAATGCTTTACTAGTTTTCTTCTTAGCCATCAGCACATATTCCATGGTACGAGGTCTTCAAATGAGAAGGCTACAGGATATCATCGCACCTTCTTGCCACCTCTTACTTTGTTGGGTTTGGTGTGCGAGTTCTTCTCTGACCACAAGAGGGCGGTAGCAGCCCCATCTTGTTCAACTCAGGCAACCAGCCAGACTGGGAAGGCGGCAAGCTCCAATCATCTTCCAAGAGCAAGAGCTTGCCCAGAACCCCTAGAACAAACCTTTAGTATTTAAGGTCACGTGTCCACCCGTAAACCAGGGTGGAGGGGCTTATCTTGGAGTTGTGCTACTCAAGGGAGCACAGGAGACTTACCCAAAATACCATTGCAACTTCTGAGGCCCTAGGTTAATCCCCATCATAAAAAAGAAAGCAAAACCTGAAAATTCCAGCTCTTGCCTCAATGGTGATAAGAGATAGTTTATTCTGAAGCCACACATGAGTAACCATGACCTGGGCTCACAAATTCAAGTTGTCCCAAAGTCTATGTTCTGCTGTGGTAACAGTTTCTTGAGGCTTTATAATCACAGAAGAAAGAAAACCATAAATCAAAAACACTTCTCAAATACATTGGTGGGAATATCAGGTAGACAGGCTCCAGCAAGGCAGGGAAATATTCAACACAAGCCTTAACACTCGCTGATGACATTCTTAGCCTTTTGGTTGGTGGAAACTAGGAGTGTCATGATGTGAAATCTGAGTTGTCCCTCACAGACTCATGTGTTAGAATTTTTCAGTTGTTTGGAAAGGTCATGGCACTTTTAGGAGGTGGAGCCTTGGGGGAGGAAGGCAGGCACAGGGCGTGGGCCTTGAGCATGATTAATCCCACCTGGCTTCCGGGAGAGGCGAGCTCTTACCGTTTGCATTAAGCTGTTTTGCAGCGTTCAGCCACCTTGATGGATGTGACTCTGCTTCTAACCTCTGCTAGCCAGCCATGCCTTCCTGCCATAATGGACTGTATCTTCCCTCTGGATCTGTAAGATGAATACGTCTCCCTTAAGTTATTTGAGCCTGAGTGGTGTCTCACAGCAACAGAAAAGAGTAATTAGTGCAAGGGGCCTGGTTGTATATCGCAAAAGATTTACTAATAGTCACATACAGAGGTGGGTATAGGATGGCTATTCAGGGGTCTAAAGATGGCCCAAGATAATCTGACTCTGGGCTTGTAACATTTTAGACCTCTCCACATCATTGAGTGTCTAATCAATTGGCCTTGAAGGAGCAGCTTCTTTCCAGGAACTTACCTTCACAAAACAAAACAGCCAGGAGCCCAGAGCGGTTCCTGAAAGCTCGGGCACAGCAGCAGACTCACAATTCAGAGCACGCAGGTGCTGGTGATGCTGGTCTGAGCACTGATCCTGAGGAGCAGTCCGGCAGCCTAGGGCCCACCCTCCTCCTCCTGCACGTGCACGGCCCCCACTTCCCACCACAGGTTTCGGGTGAACCTCTGCAGTGCACACATCCTGCTCTCATGCTCACAGCTTAGTCACTGCACCTAGCCTGCAACCATCGGAAGAGCTGAACACAGAAATGTTCAGAAATGGCCCCTCTGAGAGAGGAGGGGAAGAGGAAGGAACTCTGGTTTCTTTATTTGCCCATCTGAGCAGATTGGATTTTCTTTTCATCTGCTTTGTTGGTTTACTAAAAATACTTTGTAATGAGTAGTTTTCTATTAAAGAACTTCCTCGGCTTTTTTCTTCCAGGCATTTCTCTGTATCGAGACTGGACGTGAGTGAAACACAGTGTAGGTGGGAATGGAGCTATTCTTTCAAAGACGCTAGAGATGGAGTTAAAATCATCGTGGCAAAATATGAACTTATGATTTGTATCAAAATTTCTCCTAGGAAAGCATTCTTCCACACTGGAAAAGTATTTTGAGAGGGCCTGGAGGGAAAGTTCACCTCCACCCCCCACCCCCACAAGCACCATAGGCCTCCATGAAGGCCAGAGCCAGATCCTAAGATGCTGAATGGCTGGCAGAGAAGCCCCTGGACTCCACAGGAAATATTGCAGAGAGGAAAGGGAGGGAACAAAAGGAAAGCCGTGGTCTGTGGAATGTATTTGTTGTGGTGGAAACTGAGAGGCCATGTTTCAAGTGTCACATGACCCCACAGCCCAGGAGGAAGCAAGAGGCCAAGGGGACTGAGGAATTACAAGAACTACGTTAGTTTGGCCCACACGGGGGATTGTGGTAGATATGTTGGTCTTCATCGACTAATGCCAGTTATTAGAGAAGCAAAACCATTGCACCTGCATGTCAGGTCAGCGCTCCAGCTGACTGCTACCTAAAGAGAACTAAAAAAAACTCCAAGTTTGCATCAGGGAAAATTACGGCAGCTTGGTGAGATCACCAGTGAGTCCATCAGAAAGGCAAGGTACATCCACCTGTTGCAGAGACACCTTCCTGGAAGCCTGCAGGGTGGGGCGGAACAAGCATCCTGAGCTGGAAGTTACTGGAGACCAACAGTTCGCCGTGTGCTTCAGAGGCAACAATTCTGAGAGCTACTAAGCTGGCGTTTATCCACAAAAGGAGCCCGGAAAGTTACAGCCGACTTAGTGCAGGGCTCTCAGTAAGTAAATAAAAAGCTCCAGTTATTTTTAGTGATATTTACTCTATAGTCATTATTTCATTTATATTTGAGGAACAGAGACCAACTCAGAGGCCACTTAGATTCCATTAGGTTCTGGCCATCAGTTCTCATATATGGGAATTCATCTGAGGTTCTGCCATTAGTATGAAGTTATTGTTATTATGTCAGTTGCTTGAGAATTGAATGAGTTCTATTCATCAGTTTGTTTTCTAACATTCTCTTATAATTCAAGTCTATGTTTTGCTTTTAAGTATGTCCTTCTCTTTTTCCAAACATGATACTTGGTTGAATTATTATTTTTCCTTCCTTTCTATAGTTAATTCTTCTTTTTTATCTGTAAATTATCAATTTGATCCATTTGCTGACTGCTGACAGAATATAAAATCAAGCTCATATGCTCTGTCCGGGGTAACCAGCTACGCCCTTTATAGATCAAGTGGATAGGCTTGTCACAAGGCTCTTATCCAAACATCTCTTAGAAAGGATAATGCTATTACGCTAAATACAGCCATTCTTTAGCTTATTATGGAAAAACATGAGGAGAAATGCACTGTCCGTTTAGTCTCATAATCAAAAGTTCAATTGAATTCTGTTCTTTTTGTCTCCTAGGAGGACCCGAGTTAGTGCAGATGTCCTCCTTGCCTGGCCTTTGATACATTTGTTCCCTGACCCTCAGGTCAAGGACCATGTGTCTAGCCCAGGGAAGCAAAGTAGTTCTGAAATGCCGTACACACTTGCTAAATTAAAAGACATTTTGATGTTGCTGGATTATAATCCCTCAGGGGGAAAATTCTATGCTTTCTCTATATCTATAATAACTGAGAATATTTGGCAAGAGGAAACAGTCTGCTGCTTGGTTCCCTCTGCTAGTTTATAGAAAACCATCTGTTCCTTTTCTCTGGAGTTCAGGCTTTGTAGGCACAGGAGAAGCTCTCCTGCCGCAGAGCTCCTGTGTCCTCAGTGACCGGAGGAAGCAGCCTCAGCTCTCAATGACTGCACAGCCCCAAGGCAAAATGGAGGAGGCACATTGGTGAGTATGAGTTAAATTCATGGCCAATGGCGGACCTGGGCAGCTTCAGTGAGTCTGGACATGCCTTTTGATTACGAGTCAATATCCTGAAGTTAGGCCTTATCTTCAATGAGAATTCCGAATGCAAATTCTGGCTGCTCTTGCTCAAAGTAATGTTTGCCAGTAAACAAGAGGCAAGTCTAAGAGGCAAGATGGGGAAATGCTAATCACTTCCCTGACCCAACATCATACTTATTTAAATGCCATCTGTAGTCCTATATCCTTGACAAAAAGAGAGAAATTGAATTCCATTATTTCTATTATCCTTTCTTCATGATTCCTGTTCGTCTGAACGATTCTCAAGTACCACAAAACAACTGAGTCGTTCAACAATATGAATTTTGCACGTGTATTTCCTACTTCTCTTAGGACTTGCTTTAGTTTGAAGTATACTTTGTCTGATATTAAGATGGCAACTCCTGCTTTTTCCCTGTTTCTGTTTGCTTGGAGTACCTTTGACTATCCTTTTACTCTGAGACAGTGTCTGTTTCATGATGAGGTGTGTTTCTTGAAGGTAATGAATTAATATGATCCATAACCAAACAGTAAGCCTGTACTTCTCGACTGGGGAGTTGAACCCATTGACATTTAAAGTTAATATTGAAGTGTTTTTAATTGCTCCTGTTATTTTTTGATCTTATGTTATTTGCATTTGTATGTATTTCTTCCTTCAGCTCTTCTACCATATTACTTGTTTCCTGCAGCTTCTTTGATATATTAGCCCTTTTTAAATAACTTTCCAATATTATCTTTAGCCCTTGCTTAGTAGCCATATGGTTTCTGTTGCAGTTTGCTTGCATGGTTGCTGATAAATGACCATCAGATGGCTTAAGGGAACAAGGGTTTCATTTTCTTATTGATAGTCCGGTTACAGTCTGTAGTCCAGCTTGACGGGAGAGCATGCACCAACACCAGGGCCGAGGGAACTGGCCACACCATCTCTACATAATGGCTGAGAGAGGGACAATCCTTACTTTCCAGACCAGCATGTCTAGCCAACTCTCTCAACTAGCTCTCCAAGATTTATTTCAGGGCCTAATTCATCTATCATAGGCTGGACCTTCCCCATTAGCTAGACAATCTCCTTCAGGTTCGCTCTGGGCTTAACTCAATTACTAATTCTCCACAAATGTGCCCAGAACTCAAACCCTCAACCATCAAGTTGATACCTGTGCCTAACTATGATAGTCTCTTAGGATGTTTCTGCCATAGAATAATTCTCTTTCACCTTGTATTGTTGCCAATAGCTTTACTGGATATGATAGTCTGTGTTGGCACTTGTATTTGTTGGTAACTTGTGTTGTGTCTCCCAAGACTTCCAGCTTTTACAGTTACATTGAAAAGTCAGTTGCTATTTTGATGGACTTCCCTTTGGTCCTGTTTTGCAGCTATTTGTTGGATTCCGTGACAAGGGATGCGTAGGGGCTGCACAGATCAGCTAGACAGGCCCCGGGGCTGAGCGGGATGATGAATGTCGACGACCTGGACCCCCCTCACCACCGGGAAGAAACACACCAGGCCGGGAGATTTGTCGAAGCAGGCTCTCACTTTATTGTATCAGGGAGGCACTTATATAAAGTTGGGGGAAGGGGTGGAAGTATAGGAATGAGGGGGCGAGGTGTAAGGGCCAATAAAAGGTCACCATGAAAGCAGTAACTAGGCAGGGGCTGCTCCTTATCAGGGTGTCAGGAGCTGAGTCACCCTGATGTGGAATTCGCAGGCCAGAGAGGTTGCCACACTTTAGTCAGGCTCAGGAATTTCCACCAGGCCTCAGGCCCAGGCTCCATGAGGCCCAACATCTCCCCCTTTTGTTTTTTATGAAACAGTCCAGGAGGCTACCTGCGACCGAGCAGACCATATGGTCTTGAGTGACTGTGCTTGTCTTAGGTGTGAAAAGCCTCACTGTGGTCTTACCTATCATGGGATCTTCTAGTCTCCAGGTTTTATACTACAAGTCCCGTCTTAGGTTGATCCACAGCCGGGCTTTCACTTACCCGTCTCTGGCTACCAGTCCTCTGTATGAAGCTGGCTTAACCAGACTTGGGGGTTTGAGCCGTATTCTAAGGCCCGTATCGTATGTTGGACGTGTACTGCATTTCAAGATATGACGCGTCCTTGTTGCCTATTCTGGTAGCATAGCCAAAGAATAAGAAATGCAAAAAGTATCATAAAAGCGGCAGTTCCCGCCCATCCCCTGAAGAGGTGTAGGCCCTGCTGGAGAAGCCCCAGAAATCCCGACCAAGAGATGATGTCTACTCTGGTGCTATTGGTCATCATAATATGAGAACGGAGAGTAGCAGTAAGATTCTCAAAGGAGGAATCCCAAGGGCCAGTGAGTCATGAAGACAGCTCTCGTGACAAGTTAGCTAAACTGGAGAGATTATTCCATCGGGCAGGAGTCACGCATATGGCAAAGACAGGTTGGCAGGAAAAATGTGTTATTTCAGTTAATATGTCAACCTGCTCTTGTAGAATATCCAGTCTTTAATTGAGCATTAGGATTCCTGCCCGCATGTGACTATTAATTGAGCTTTGAGCCTCTAAAGCAACTGTAGTGCTTTCCGATAAGGTGTTTAGTGTCTGTGCAGTTTGGACTGTAGTTGTCATGGCTACTGCAGCAGCTGTGGCAGCCGCAGCGGACACTGTGATTGCTGTAATAATGGCTGCAGTAATGCCGAAATCCCGTCTATGTCTTAAGAGGGTCACCTGAAAATCTTCCTTATATGCCTGAACTGGAACAGGTAAAAAGGTAGAGATTCTAGTTACCACAGCTAGGGACAAAGAACTATTCCGACATGATGAGCGAACACATTGATCGTTATTGCAGTTTAGAGTTTTGTTCATGGACAGCTGTTTAGCTAATAAAAAGAAAAATGGAGGATAAAGGCAAACAGGAGTGGGCCCACATGTAATATTTAACTTGTTATCTGGGAACATCTTAACTTCCTTTTCAAATATTGTGGACATGCTATGGGAAAAGGACCCATTGAATAGGAAACCACCATGCAATAGGCTAAGAGGTGAGACATATGCCCCACACAATAGCCATGCTGCAAAGGGGGATACAGTCTTGGCTATGGCTGGGTTAGAAAAAGAATAATTGAGACCCTGTGTGGTCTCATTATGAAACGTCAAGTGGGGCCCCCAAAAAGAAAAGCTAGAAGACTGTACAGGTTGCGGAGCATAAGCTTCATTACAGCCCTCCCAATTAGGAGGCCATACGGGGTCTACAGCCCAGCATCTAGTACCAGGTTGGCCCAGGGATCTAGGCAAACTCCCCTTCCGGCACGGGAAGGAGCCAAAACCTCCCTTAACCCCAGCACGGTCCCATTCTGAAAAGAACTGTCCTTACTTGTCTGGAGGAATCGACCAAGCGTGACCTGATTGAGCGATACACAAGGGCTATTGGTGCGGTTCTCCTTAAGGGCTAAGCACTGGGTCTTTTCCAGACTAACTCTTATTGGAATATATTCGCCGTCTTTGGCGGAAGGGGCAGAAGCCAGTCCTGTTGAGGCATTAGTACTGAAGAGAACTGGGAAAGCGCGAGCATTCGCTCCAACGGGCATAGGGAGGGGGAATGTCTTTAGTGTAGCCCAATATTCACCTCTTGTAGCCACGGTGATCATCATCAAGATCGCCAGCAGTCGCGTAGCCTGATTGGTATTCATCTTCAGATCCTGGGGAGACAGCAGAGGGACAATTCTCAGGGGTGAGGCACTCCCTGGAGTGAATTGGGTCATCATCCTCTTTTTGGGGTATTTCAAATCTCTTGCCGGGACCCAGATGGGTTTTTTTTCATCTTGGGGGAAGATGCATCCAAACCCCCTTCCGGCAGTGAGGAGGGGGTGGCCCCTCCAGGCCCCGGTCAGAGGGTCTCGCCATTTGACCCAAATGGAACTATACCTAATAGAGGCAGACCAATGTCTTTGGAATGGAGGCAATTGATTGTCTTTGGAAAAATTTAAAATATTCAGAGTAAATAGTGCCTTTTTTAACTGGTCATGGGAGGCTAGGTATTCCCCCCTTTTTTTTTTTTTTTTTTGTAATTGAGCTTTAAGGGTTTGGTCATAACGTACCACAATTGCTTGTCCCCTTGGGTTATGTGGGATACTCGTGGAATGTGAAATATTCCAGATCTGGAGGAAGTCTAAGAAGGCCTTGCTTGAAAGCAAGGGCCATTGTCAGTTTTAAATTGGTCAGGCAACTTAAGGGTGCGAAACATTGAATGTTTAGATTTTTCTCCAGCATGCGCCAAGGCCCAACAGGCATGGGAGAAAGAATCTACCATGAGGAAGATGTATTTTAATTTTCCAAATGGGGAATAGTGAGTGACATCCATTTGCCAGAGGTGATTTAGGCGGAGCCCTAGGGGGTTGCTTCCTGTCATCTGGAGTGGGGGTATTTGAAGAAAAGGCTGACAGGATCTGCAGGTTCGAACAACTGTTTTTAGATCCTTAGTAGGCACTTGAGGAAATTTGTGCCTAAGTCCCCTCCAGTTAACATGGGTCAGCTGATGAAGCGTGTAGCTTCTATGACTGTGTTACATTCAATGGAGGAAGCGAGTTTATCAGCCAAGGCATTTCCTCGTGATAAAAAGCCTGGTAAATTTTGGTGACCCCTGAGATGTTGTAGGAAGATGGGGTTGAGTGTCTGTTTAAGTAGGGACTGAGCCTGTAGCATCAATGGGAGATATAGGATTAGAGTCTGATTTGATATAGGCATCAACTAAATTAGGCAGTAGATTAACAACATAAAGGCTATCAGAAAACAGATTAAATGACTCAGGTATAGTGCTTAGTGCTAATACCACTGCAAACAGCTCTTTAAATTGTGCCGAGCCCTCAACCTCATGGGTGATCCTTTTGAGAGGGGACAACAGTTGTCCTTTTTTATGAGGGGGAAATGCCACCAAAGAGGCTCCTAGGCACCCCCATTGGTAAATACAGTAAGAAAATTAGGGTCAGGTTGAGGGAGGAAGAGCCTAGGGGGTCTCCAGTCTAGTCTAGTAAATGAGCTCATCCATTTATGGGGACCATAATGGCAATCAACCTTTCCCAAGAGTCCTTCAAGGGCTAAAGCAATCCTGTCATTATTTCTTTGAAGCCAGGTGAAGTCTGAAAGCTTAAAAGGGATGACAAGAAGGTGAGGCTCTAGCCCAAACAATCGGGTGCTAGCATCTCTGCCTTTGATGATACAGTCTGTGACTTGGTCAGTCATAGAAGAGACTCTAGAGGCTCCTTCGATTGAGAGATGGATCCATTGAAGGGGGTCACCTCCTTGTGCCAACAGGGTGGTACACAACATCTCTCCAGAAGAGAGGTAAAGGGCAATGGGTAGATCAGGATCATATCTCTTTAGAGCAGAACCATCTATCGCTTGTTGAATTTTGAGAAAAATTTGGCGATGATAAGGAATGAGGGTCACCTGGGAGGAGAGATCCAAGCCCTTCAAAAGATCAAAAAGGGGAGACAGTTCCTCAGTGGTAATGGGTATCCATGGCCTCATCCAGTTAATTTTTCCCAGGATTTTCTGAGTTAAGGGCAGCATATAAGAATCTTTAATATGTAGGGCTGGAGAGGTGGCTCAGGGGTTAAGCCTCCGCCTTGCAGGCGGAAGGTCCCGAGTTCGGATCCCAGATCCCACGTATAGACGCCAGGCAGAAGCGGGGGCAGCCTGCGCTTCTGGTCCTGGTAGGGCGGAGCCTGTGAACCCCGGGGCAGAAGGAGGTGGAGGCGTCCATGGTGGTTCGCGAATTCGTCCGTGGTTCTACACACACATACACACACACACAGACACGCGCGCGCACATACACACAGTTGAATAAATAATAATAATAATAAAAAAAAATTTAAGAATCTTTAATATGTAACCGAGGCTTAACAGGGGATACCGTGTCGAGGGACAGCACAGAGCCCAGGATCTTAAAAGGAGGGACAGTCTGAATCTTATCAGCAGCCACCCTAAACTTGTTGGCCTCCAAGATGGTAAGGCATTCACTAGTAACTTCTCGGAGACCGGTGGGGCAGGGAGCTCCCAAGATTATGTCATCCATATAAATGTAAAATAAAATGTTAGGGTAGCCAAGCAAAAATGAGAAAATTTGTGACATAAAATACTGACAGATGGGGGGGGCTGTTGGCCATTCCCTGACGCAGGACGGTCCATTCATATCTTAAATCTGGCCCCCTGAGGTTGACTGAGGGAACAGAGAATTCAAATTTTTCTGCATCTTCTGGATGTAAGGGAATGGAGAAAAAACAATCTTTAATGTCAATAATAGTCAAATAATCTTTGGGAATAGCTGGAATCCAGGGTAGGCTCCTTTAAGGGGTCCCAAAAGGAACCATCCTCTCATTTATTTTTCTTAGGTCATGTAAAAGTCTCCATGAGCCATTAGCTTTCTTAGGGGAATTCCAGGGACTGGTAGATGGCCGCACATGTCCCAAGGACAATTGATGTTCTATAAGTATGTGAAGTTGATGTAATTTGAGGGTAGGTAGAGGCCACTGCTCAACCCATATTGGGTCTCCTGGTGTCCATTGAATTTTAGGAACCAGGGGGTAGTGGCCTTAGGATTGGGGGTGGACTGGAGGGTGATTCTGTCTTAGGTGCTCAAAATGAGGGTCATTTCTATAATTTGGGTGGTTATCCCTGCCGGCCTCAAATTGTTGTTCATATTCTTCATGATCAAGTACATCCTCATAAAAACCCTTATGATCAGTTGTAATATAGGCCTCAGCTTCTCCTAGAATGTTCTGGCCCAAAAGATTAGCGGTTAGGCCAGACACCACTAGGGGGCACCTCTCCGTAGTTCCCATCGGGATCAGACCAGGGTTGGTAGTCAGCAGTCTCCCAGGACGTAGATTGTCCACCCAACAATGGCGGGCCCCGGGCCAGCCGCCAGAATGCGGGCACTTCCTGCCTCCTTAGGACAGTGCGGTCGGCCCCTGTATTGATAAGAAATTTGAAATTCTTCCCGCCAACGGTTAGGGACATCTTAGGTCTCAGTCCAGGACTAGAGGCACAGTCCAGTGAGCCCTAACGGTTCTCTTCCCCTTATTTAATGGGGCTGGGGATAGCCCTTGAGGGAGTTTAAAGGCTCACCCGAAGATTAAACTTGGACTTGCAGACCTTGGCCCAATGGAACCCTTCTTACATGGGGACAAGGTGTAGGTGCAGGTTAGGGGCTGATGAGGCCGTTGGAGCACCTGGGGCCTGGTTAGGGCACTCCCTCTTAAAGTGACCTTCCTTGCCACACCCAAAACAGGGCTGCCCTTTTCCCCCAGAGACTTGTTGGAGAGCACATACCAGGGTGGCCATGTCCTCGTGGTGAAGCCACGGCCCCAGCCTGATGGGAGGTGGACCCTACGTCCTTAGTAGCTATAATCCACCTACTCATGGAAGATCCTTCAGCCCAGCGCAGGCCAGCTGTGGTCACTTGTCATGCCCTCCCAGGCTAGCATTTTGATAAACGGTTCATGTAGGAGGCCAGGAGGAAACTTTCTTTGTAAACTCTTCTCCACTCTTTCTATGAAAGTGGTTAAATCTTCATGAGCCTTTTGGGTAACCCCTGTGATGGGGGTTCTGAAGGGCCCTCCTCTAGCTTTTTCCACGCAGCTAATCCTATGGCCTGAACCTGATCTCGGTATGAATCCCATAAAGCGGCCTGTAGGAGGCCTGTGGAAACTTGGTCATTGGTGCCTGAGAGCATCCCATACGTGATTGCGACTGAGGCTGAGCAGCCTGGTTTTGTTCTGCCTGGATATGACACTCATCCTGGAAGAAGGCACACCATTTTCTATTTTGGGAGCCAGAGAGAACAGCCTTGGTAAGGTTTTTCCAATCCTGAGTAGTGCAAGGCTGGTGGGCAAGGCCCTGGAGAATGGTCCCTGCCCAAGGGGAATTAGGTCCATCCTCTGAGACGGCCTTTTGAAGATCCTTTAGGTCATGAGCCTCCCAAGGATACCAGCAGCAGGGAAGGTGCTGCCCAGATTGATATTAACAGGAAAGAGCTCAGCTGCTTGGCGCACAGAGGGAGGTGGATAAGGTGGAGACACAGAGAGGTGATAAAAAGGATTAGTTGAGGAGGGAGGGGGAGGGTCTGAAGGAGGTGGATCCTTCGAGGGCCAGGGGGTGCTTCCAAAAGGGTCTAGGGAGGGGTAAAGAGAGTCAGATCGGCAGGGAAAATTCGGGCTAGAATTTAGTTTCGGCTTTGTTTCCTTCTCATCTTTGTTCTCACTATAGGTCCGAGCTTCCTCCTTCTCTCTCAGGGGTCTGGGTGGAAAATAGCCCTTTAAGGCAGAAACAGTCGGGAGGGCTCCCAAAGGAGGGATCTCCCCTTTCTCTACTTAAGCTCTTCTAATCAAATTCTCTATTCTATCCCACGTGTCCCAAAGAGATTACTCTCAGGTAGCCACGGAGCAATCCTAAGTAAACAGCCCCATGTTTGAAGGGCCTATCAGTGAGATTAAGGCCTCTGCTTTTTAACAGAACTCTTAAAGGATTCTAAGGCTGGGTTTGGTTTAGATGAAGACTGCCCCATAATTTATGGGGGTACACTCACCCGCAGACCGATTGCCTGTCAGCGTTCTTCCGTGGAGCAAATCGCATCACACGGGGCACCAATTTTGTCAGATTCTGCGACAAGGGATGCGTAGGGGCTGCACAGACCAGCTGGGCAGGCCTTGGGGCTGAGCGGGATGAGTGTCAACGACCTGGACCCCCGTCACCACTGGGGAGAAACACACCAGGCCGGGAGACTTGTCGAAGCAGGATCTCTCTTTATTGTATCAGGCAGGCATTTATATAGAGTTGGGGGGAAGGGGTGGAAGTATAGGGATGGGGAGCGAGGTGTAAGGGACAATAAAAGGTCACCATGAAAGCAGTAACTAGGCAGGGGCTGCTCCTTATCAGGGTGTCAGGAGCTGAGTCACCCTGATGTGGAATTCGCAGGCCAGAGACAGGTCGCCACACTTTAGTCAGGCTCAGGAATTTCCACCAGGCCTCAGGCCCAGGCTCCATGAGGCCCAACAGCTATTAAGATCTTATACTTGATATGCATATCCGGTGTGCAGCATGTGATATGTTATCGGGTGTTTCTTTTTTGTCCTGGATATTTGAGGTCTTATATTCCTCCTGGATCTGAATGGGCATCGCCTTCCTTAAGTTAGGTAAATTTTCCTCTATTCTCTTCTTTATTAATCATGACCGATCTTCCTGTTTTGTGTATGTTTTTTGGGATACCTATGATCCATAGATTGTGCATTTTGATGGTATCCCAGAGTTCCTATATTTTCCATTCATGCATGCTTTTCAATTTATTAATTTCTTTGATTGACTTGTCAACTTTTCCTATTTTATCTTTCAGTTCTGATATTCTATCTTCTATGTGATTAGTTCTATTTTTAGTTGTACTGCTTGAGTGTTTCATTTCCAACATTATTCTACTTTTTTCAATGCTTCCATATTTGCAGATCTGTTTGAGTTTTTTCAGTGTTTCTAGATTTGTTTTCATATCTGTCTTTCTAATTGTGTCTAGCTGCTTATTTGTGTTTTATTGGTCATCTTTCCTCCATTTAGCATGTTCTTCTTCATATTTGTTTAGATTTTGCTCTATGTTCTCTTAGATCAGCTTCATCATATTTCTAATTGATCTTTGGATTTCAATGTTGAAATTGTTGCTCTCTTGCCTGTCATCCAATGGGCTGCCTTCAGTGTGAGTTGGTGGTTTGGGATTGGTGATTTTAGGAGGAGATTTATTTCTTTGGCTTCTTGTGTTATTTTTGTTTTTGTTTTTGCTGTTTGATTTGATATGGACATCTGGATTTAAAGAAGTGCAAGATTGCCTGGTGTCATGATTTAGTCACATGTGTCAACTTGGCGGTTGAGTGTTTTGAGCTCTGGGCACATTTGTGGAGAATTAGTGGCTTAGTCCCAGAGCAAACCTACAGGAAATTGTCTAGCAGATGGGAAAGGCCCAGCCAATGGTGAGTGGGACTAAGCCCTGAATAGATGAATAAAATACTGAGAGCCAGTTGAGGAAGTTGGCATCCTTGTGTACACTTGGCCAGACATGCTAGTCTTGCAAGTAAGGATTGTTTATCTCTCTCAGCCATTACATAGAGATTGTGTGGCCATTTTCCTCAGCCTGGTGCATGCTCTCCTGTCAAGCTGGACTACAGACTGTAACTAGACTATCAGTAAGAAAATAAACCCCTTGTTCCCTTAAGCCATTTGATGGTCATTTGTCAGCAATCAAGCAGGCGACTGCAAAACCTGGAGAGTCCATGGTTGAAAGTTCCTGGGATGTGGGTGCACAGGCAGCTCACAAGGAGAGCAGAGCACAAGGAAGAGGGGCAGATACAGCAAGGAGGCAGAGCACTAGGAAGAGAGGCAGATACAGCAAGGAGAGCAGAGCACTAGGAAGAGAGGCAGATACAGCAAGGAGGACAGAGCACTAGGAAGAGACACAGATACAGCAAGGAGGGCAGAGCACTAGGAAGAGACACAGATACAGCAAGGAGAGCAGAGCACTAGGAAGAGAGGCAGATACAGCAAGGAGGACAGAGCACTAGGAAGAGAGGCAGATACAGCAAGGAGGACAGAGCACTAGGAAGAGAGGCAGATACAGCAAGGAGGACAGAGCACTAGGAAGAGAGGCAGATACAGCAAGGAGGACAGAGCACTAGGAAGAGAGGCAGATACAGCAAGGAGGACAGAGCACTAGGAGGAGAGGCAGATACAGCAAGGAGGACAGAGCACTAGGAAGAGAGGCAGATACAGCAAGGAGAGCAGAGCACGAGGAAGAGAGGCAGATACAGCAAGGAGGACAGAGCACAAGGAGAAGAGGGGCAGATACAGCAAGGAGGACAGAGCACAAGGAAGAGAGGCAGATGCAGCAAGGAGGACAGAGCACAAGGAGAAGAGGGGCAGATACAGCAAGGAGGACAGAGCACAAGGAAGAGAGGCAGATACAGCAAGGAGGACAGAGCACTAGGAAGAGACACAGATACAGCAAGGAGAGCAGAGCACGAGGAAGAGAGGCAGATACAGCAAGGAGGACAGAGCACAAGGAGAAGAGGGGCAGATACAGCAAGGAGGACAGAGCACAAGGAAGAGAGGCAGATACAGCAAGGAGGACAGAGCACTAGGAAGAGACACAGATACAGCAAGGAGGGCAGAGCACAAGGAAGAGAGGCAGATACAGCAAGGAGGACAGAGCACAAGGAAGAGAGGCAGATACAGCAAGGAGAGCAGAGCACAAGGAAGAGAGGCAGACAGCAAGGAGGACAGAGCACAAGGAAGAGAGGCAGATACAGCAAGGAGGACAGAGCACTAGGAAGAGAGGCAGATACAGCAAGGAGGACAGAGCACTAGGAAGAGAGGCAGATACAGCAAGGAGGACAGAGCACTAGGAAGAGAGGCAGATACAGCAAGGAGGACAGAGCACTAGGAAGAGAGGCAGATACAGCAAGGAGGACAGAGCACTAGGAAGAGAGGCAGATACAGCAAGGAGAGCAGAGCACAAGGAAGAGAGGCAGATACAGCAAGGAGGACAGAGCACTAGGAAGAGAGGCAGATACAGCAAGGAGGACAGAGCACTAGGAAGAGAGGCAGATACAGCAAGGAGGACAGAGCACTAGGAAGAGAGGCAGATACAGCAAGGAGGACAGAGCACTAGGAAGAGGGGCAGATACAGCAAGGAGGACAGAGCACAAGGAAGAGAGGCAGATACAGCAAGGAGGACAGAGCACTAGGAAGAGAGGCAGATACAGCAAGGAGGACAGAGCACTAGGAAGAGAGGCAGATACAGCAAGGAGGACAGAGCACTAGGAAGAGAGGCAGATACAGCAAGGAGGACAGAGCACTAGGAAGAGAGACAGATACAGCAAGGAGGACAGAGCACTAGGAAGAGGGGCAGATACAGCAAGGAGGACAGAGCACAAGGAAGAGGGGCAGATACAGCAAGGAGGACAGAGCACTAGGAAGAGACACAGATACAGCAAGGAGAGCAGAGCACGAGGAAGAGAGGCAGATACAGCAAGGAGGACAGAGCACAAGGAAGAGAGGCAGATACAGCAAGGAGGCAGAGCACTAGGAAGAGACACAGATACAGCAAGGAGAGCAGAGCACGAGGAAGAGAGGCAGATACAGCAAGGAGGACAGAGCACAAGGAAGAGACACAGATACAGCAAGGAGGACAGAGCACTAGGAAGAGAGGCAGATACAGCAAGGAGAGCAGAGCACAAGGAAGAGAGGCAGATACAGCAAGGAGGACAGAGCACTAGGAAGAGAGGCAGATACAGCAAGGAGAGCAGAGCACGAGGAAGAGAGGCAGATACAGCAAGGAGGGCAGAGCACTAGGAAGAGAGGCAGATACAGCAAGGAGAGCAGAGCACGAGGAAGAGAGGCAGATACAGCAAGGAGGACAGAGCACTAGGAAGAGAGGCAGATACAGCAAGGAGGACAGAGCACGAGGAAGAGAGGCAGATACAGCAAGGAGAGCAGAGCACGAGGAAGAGAGGCAGATACAGCAAGGAGGACAGAGCACTAGGAAGAGAGGCAGATACAGCAAGGAGAGCAGAGCACGAGGAAGAGAGGCAGATACAGCAAGGAGGACAGAGCACTAGGAAGAGAGGCAGATACAGCAAGGAGGACAGAGCACTAGGAAGAGAGGCAGATACAGCAAGGAGGACAGAGCACTAGGAAGAGAGACAGATACAGCAAGGAGGACAGAGCACTAGGAAGAGGGGCAGATACAGCAAGGAGGACAGAGCACAAGGAAGAGGGGCAGATACAGCAAGGAGGACAGAGCACTAGGAAGAGACGCAGATACAGCAAGGAGAGCAGAGCACGAGGAAGAGAGGCAGATACAGCAAGGAGGACAGAGCACGAGGAAGAGAGGCAGATACAGCAAGGAGGCAGAGCACTAGGAAGAGACGCAGATACAGCAAGGAGAGCAGAGCACGAGGAAGAGAGGCAGATACAGCAAGGAGGACAGAGCACGAGGAAGAGACACAGATACAGCAAGGAGGACAGAGCACAAGGAAGAGAGGCAGATACAGCAAGGAGGACAGAGCACTAGGAAGAGAGGCAGATACAGCAAGGAGAGCAGAGCACGAGGAAGAGAGGCAGATACAGCAAGGAGGGCAGAGCACTAGGAAGAGAGGCAGATACAGCAAGGAGGGCAGAGCACGAGGAAGAGAGGCAGATACAGCAAGGAGGACAGAGCACTAGGAAGAGAGGCAGATACAGCAAGGAGGACAGAGCACTAGGAAGAGAGGCAGATACAGCAAGGAGGACAGAGCACTAGGAAGAGAGGCAGATACAGCAAGGAGGACAGAGCACAAGGAAGAGAGGCAGATACAGCAAGGAGAGCAGAGCACGAGGAAGAGAGGCAGATACAGCAAGGAGGACAGAGCACTAGGAAGAGAGGCAGATACAGCAAGGAGGCAGAGCACTAGGAAGAGACACAGATACAGCAAGGAGAACAGAGCACGAGGAAGAGAGGCAGATACAGCAAGGAGGACAGAGCACAAGGAAGAGACACAGATACAGCAAGGAGGACAGAGCACAAGGAAGAGAGGCAGATACAGCAAGGAGGACAGAGCACTAGGAAGAGAGGCAGATACAGCAAGGAGGACAGAGCACTAGGAAGAGACACAGATACAGCAAGGAGGACAGAGCACTAGGAAGAGAGGCAGATACAGCAAGGAGAGCAGAGCACGAGGAAGAGAGGCAGATACAGCAAGGAGAGCAGAGCACTAGGAAGAGAGGCAGATACAGCAAGGAGGACAGAGCACTAGGAAGAGAGGCAGATACAGCAAGGAGGACAGAGCACTAGGAAGAGAGGCAGATACAGCAAGGAGGACAGAGCACAAGGAAGAGAGGCAGATACAGCAAGGAGGACAGAGCACTAGGAAGAGACACAGATACAGCAAGGAGGGCAGAGCACGAGGAAGAGAGGCAGATACAGCAAGGAGGACAGAGCACAAGGAGAAGAGGGGCAGATACAGCAAGGAGGACAGAGCACAAGGAGAGAGGCAGATGCAGCAAGGAGGACAGAGCACAAGGAGAAGAGGGGCAGATACAGCAAGGAGGACAGAGCACAAGGAAGAGAGGCAGATACAGCAAGGAGGACAGAGCACTAGGAAGAGACACAGATACAGCAAGGAGAGCAGAGCACGAGGAAGAGAGGCAGATACAGCAAGGAGGACAGAGCACAAGGAAGAGAGGCAGATGCAGCAAGGAGAACAGAGCACAAGGAGAAGAGGGGCAGATACAGCAAGGAGGACAGAGCACAAGGAAGAGAGGCAGATCCAGCAAGGAGGACAGAGCACTAGGAAGAGACACAGATACAGCAAGGAGAGCAGAGCACGAGGAAGAGAGGCAGATACAGCAAGGAGGACAGAGCACAAGGAGAAGAGGGGCAGATACAGCAAGGAGGACAGAGCACAAGGAAGAGAGGCAGATACAGCAAGGAGGACAGAGCACTAGGAAGAGACACAGATACAGCAAGGAGGGCAGAGCACAAGGAAGAGAGGCAGATGCAGCAAGGAGGACAGAGCACAAGGAAGAGAGGCAGATACAGCAAGGAGAGCAGAGCACAAGGAAGAGAGGCAGACAGCAAGGAGAACAGAGCACAAGGAAGAGAGGCAGATACAGCAAGGAGGACAGAGCACTAGGAAGAGAGGCAGATACAGCAAGGAGGACAGAGCACTAGGAAGAGAGGCAGATACAGCAAGGAGGACAGAGCACTAGGAAGAGAGGCAGATACAGCAAGGAGGACAGAGCACTAGGAAGAGAGGCAGATACAGCAAGGAGGACAGAGCACTAGGAAGAGGGGCAGATACAGCAAGGAGGACAGAGCACAAGGCAGAGAGGCAGATACAGCAAGGAGAGCAGAGCACGAGGAAGAGAGGCAGATACAGCAAGGAGGACAGAGCACGAGGAAGAGAGGCAGATACAGCAAGGAGGCAGAGCACTAGGAAGAGACACAGATACAGCAAGGAGAGCAGAGCACGAGGAAGAGAGGCAGATACAGCAAGGAGGACAGAGCACAAGGAAGAGACGCAGATACAGCAAGGAGGACAGAGCACAAGGAAGAGAGGCAGATACAGCAAGGAGGACAGAGCACAAGGAAGAGAGGCAGATACAGCAAGGAGGACAGAGCACTAGGAAGAGACACAGATACAGCAAGGAGGGCAGAGCACGAGGAAGAGAGGCAGATACAGCAAGGAGGACAGAGCACAAGGAGAAGAGGGGCAGATACAGCAAGGAGGACAGAGCACAAGGAAGAGAGGCAGATGCAGCAAGGAGGACAGAGCACAAGGAGAAGAGGGGCAGATACAGCAAGGAGGACAGAGCACAAGGAAGAGAGGCAGATACAGCAAGGAGGACAGAGCACTAGGAAGAGACACAGATACAGCAAGGAGAGCAGAGCACGAGGAAGAGAGGCAGATACAGCAAGGAGGACAGAGCACAAGGAAGAGAGGCAGATGCAGCAAGGAGAACAGAGCACAAGGAGAAGAGGGCAGATACAGCAAGGAGGACAGAGCACAAGGAAGAGAGGCAGATACAGCAAGGAGGACAGAGCACTAGGAAGAGACACAGATACAGCAAGGAGAGCAGAGCACGAGGAAGAGAGGCAGATACAGCAAGGAGGACAGAGCACAAGGAGAAGAGGGGCAGATACAGCAAGGAGGACAGAGCACAAGGAAGAGAGGCAGATACAGCAAGGAGGACAGAGCACTAGGAGAGACACAGATACAGCAAGGAGGGCAGAGCACAAGGAAGAGAGGCAGATGCAGCAAGGAGGACAGAGCACAAGGAAGAGAGGCAGATACAGCAAGGAGAGCAGAGCACAAGGAAGAGAGGCAGACAGCAAGGAGAACAGAGCACAAGGAAGAGAGGCAGATACAGCAAGGAGGACAGAGCACTAGGAAGAGAGGCAGATACAGCAAGGAGGACAGAGCACTAGGAAGAGAGGCAGATACAGCAAGGAGGACAGAGCACTAGGAGAGAGGCAGATACAGCAAGGAGGACAGAGCACTAGGAAGAGAGGCAGATACAGCAAGGAGGACAGAGCACTAGGAAGAGGGGCAGATACAGCAAGGAGGACAGAGCACAAGGCAGAGGGGCAGATACAGCAGGAGAGCAGAGCACGAGGAAGAGAGGCAGATACAGCAAGGAGGACAGAGCACGAGGAAGAGAGGCAGATACAGCAAGGAGGCAGAGCACTAGGAAGAGACACAGATACAGCAAGGAGAGCAGAGCACGAGGAAGAGAGGCAGATACAGCAGGAGGACAGAGCACAAGGAAGAGACTCAGATACAGCAAGGAGGACAGAGCACAAGGAAGAGAGGCAGATACAGCAAGGAGGACAGAGCACAAGGAAGAGAGGCAGATACAGCAAGGAGGACAGAGCACAGGAAGAGAGGCAGATACGCAAGGAGGACAGAGCACAAGGAAGAGAGGCAGATACAGCAAGAGGACAGAGCCTAGGAGAGAGGCAGATACGCAAGGAGAGCAGAGCACGAGGAAGAGAGGCAGATACAGCAAGGAGGGCAGAGCACTAGGAAGAGAGGCAGATACAGCAAGGAGAGCAGAGCACGAGGAAGAGAGGCAGATACAGCAAGAGGACAGAGCACTAGGAAGAGAGGCAGATACAGCAGGAGGCAGAGCACGAGGAAGAGAGGCAGATACAGCAAGGAGAGCAGAGCACGAGGAAGAGAGGCAGATACAGCAAGGAGGAAGAGCACTAGGACGAGAGGCAGATACAGCAAGGAGAGCAGAGCACGAGGAAGAGAGGCAGATACAGCAAGGAGGACAGAGCACTAGGAAGAGAGGCAGATACAGCAAGGAGGACAGAGCACGAGGAAGAGAGGCAGATACAGCAAGGAGGACAGAGCACTAGGAAGAGAGGCAGATACAGCAAGGAGGACAGAGCACTAGGAAGAGAGGCAGATACAGCAAGGAGGACAGAGCACTAGGAAGAGAGGCAGATACAGCAAGGAGGACAGAGCACAAGGAAGAGAGGCAGATACAGCAAGGAGAGCAGAGCACGAGGAAGAGAGGCAGATACAGCAAGGAGGACAGAGCACTAGGAAGAGAGGCAGATACAGCAAGGAGGCAGAGCACTAGGAAGAGACACAGATACAGCAAGGAGAGCAGAGCACGAGGAAGAGAGGCAGATACAGCAAGGAGGACAGAGCACAAGGAAGAGAGGCAGATACAGCAAGGAGGACAGAGCACTAGGAAGAGAGGCAGATACAGCAAGGAGGACAGAGCACTAGGAAGAGAGGCAGATACAGCAAGGAGAGCAGAGCACGAGGAAGAGAGGCAGATACAGCAAGGAGAGCAGAGCACTAGGAAGAGAGGCAGATACAGCAAGGAGGACAGAGCACTAGGAAGAGAGGCAGATACAGCAAGGAGGACAGAGCACTAGGAAGAGAGGCAGATACAGCAAGGAGGACAGAGCACTAGGAGAGAGGCAGATACAGCAAGGAGGACAGAGGCACAAGGAAGAGAGGCAGATACAGCAAGGAGAGCAGAGCACGAGGAAGAGAGGCAGATACAGCAAGGAGGACAGAGCACTAGGAAGAGAGGCAGATACAGCAAGGAGGCAGAGCACTAGGAAGAGACACAGATACAGCAAGGAGAGCAGAGCACGAGGAAGAGAGGCAGATACAGCAAGGAGGACAGAGCACAAGGAAGAGAGGCAGATACGCAAGGAGGCAGAGGCACTAGGAAGAGACACAGATACAGCAAGGAGAGCAGAGCACCGAGGAAGAGAGGCAGATACAGCAAGGAGGACAGAGCACAGGAAGAGACCAGATACAGCAAGGAGGACAGAGCACTAGGAAGAGAGGCAGATACAGCAAGGAGAAGCGAGCACAGGAAGAGAGGCAGATACAGCAAGGAGGACAGAGCACTAGGAAGAGAGGCAGATACAGCAAGGAGAGCAGAGCACGAGGAAGAGAGGCAGATACAGCAAGGAGGCAGAGCACTAGGAAGAGAGGCAGATACAGCAAGGAGACAGAGCACGAGGAAGAGAGGCAGATACAGCAAGGAGGACAGAGCACTAGGAAGAGAGGCAGATACAGCAAGGAGGACAGAGCACAGGAAGAGAGGCAGATACAGCAAGGAACAGAGCACTAGGAAGAGAGGCAGATACAGCAAGGAGGACAGAGCACAGGAAGAGAGGCAGATACAGCAAAGAGCAGAGCACGAGGAAGAGAGGCAGATACAGCAAGGAGGACAGAGCACTAGGAGAGGCAGATACAGCAAGGAGGACAGAGCACGAGGAAGAGAGGCCGAATACAGCAAGGAGGACAGAGCACTAGGAAGAGAGGCAGATACAGCAAGGAGGACAGAGCACTAGGAAGAGAGGCAGATACAGCAAGGAGGACAGAGCACTAGGAGAGAGCAGATACAGCAAGGAGGACAGAGCCAAGGAAGAGAGGCGATACAGCAAGGAGAGCAGAGCACGAGGAAGAGAGGCAGATACAGCAAGGAGACAGAGCACTAGGAAGAGAGGCAGATACAGCAAGGAGGCAGAGCACTAGGAAGAGACACAGATACAGCAAGGAGAGCAGAGCACGAGGAAGAGAGGCAGATAACAGCAAGGAGGACAGAGCACACAGGAAGAGACACAGAATACAGCAAGGAGGACAATAGCACAAGGAAGAGAGGCAGATACAGTCAAGGAGACAGAGCACAAGGAAGAGAGGCAGATACAGCAAGGAGGACAGAGCACTAGGAAGAGACACAGATACAGCAAGGAGGACAGAGCACTAGGAAGAGAGGCAGATACAGCAAGGAGAGCAGAGCACGAGGAAGAGAGGCAGATACAGCAAGGAGAGCAGAGCACTAGGAAGAGAGGCAGATACAGCAAGGAGGACAGAGCACTAGGAAGAGAGGCAGATACAGCAAGGAGGACAGAGCACAAGGAAGAGAGGCAGATACAGCAAGGAGGACAGAGCACTAGGAAGAGACACAGATACAGCAAGGAGGGCAGAGCACGAGGAAGAGAGGCAGATACAGCAAGGAGGACAGAGCACAAGGAGAAGAGGGGCAGATACAGCAAGGAGGACAGAGCACAAGGAAGAGAGGCAGATGCAGCAAGGAGGACAGAGCACAAGGAGAAGAGGGGCAGATACAGCAAGGAGGACAGAGCACAAGGAAGAGAGGCAGATACAGCAAGGAGGACAGAGCACTAGGAAGAGACACAGATACAGCAAGGAGAGCAGAGCACGAGGAAGAGAGGCAGATACAGCAAGGAGGACAGAGCACAAGGAAGAGAGGCAGATGCAGCAAGTAGGAGCAGAGCACCGAGAAAAGGGCAGATACAGCAGGAGGACAGAGCACAGAAGAGAGGCAGATACAGCAAGGAGGACAGAGCACTAGGAAGAGACACAGATACAGCAAGGAGAGCAGAGCACGAGGAAGAGAGGCAGATACAGCAAGGAGGACAGAGCACAGGAGAAGAGGGGCAATACAGCAAGGAGGACAGAGCACAAGGAAGAGAGGCAGATACAGCAAGGAGGACAGAGCACTAGGAAGAGACACAGATACAGCAAGGAGGGCAGAGCACAAGGAAGAGAGGCAGATACAGCAGGAGGACAGAGCACAAGGAAGAGAGGCAGATACAGCAGGAGAGCAGAGCACAAGGAAGAGAGGCAGACAGCAAGGAGGACAGAGCACAAGGAAGAGAGGCAGATACAGCAAGGAGGGCCAGAGCACTAGGAAGAGAGGCAGATACAGCAAGGAGGACAGAGCACTAGGAAGAGAGGCAATCAGCAAGGAGGACAGAGCACTAGGAAGAGACACAGATACAGCAAGGAGGACAGAGCACAAGGAAGAGAGGGCAGATACAGCAAGGAGGACAGAGCACTAGGAGAGAGGGCAGATACAGCAAGGAGAGCAGAGCACAGGAAGAGAGGCAGATACAGCAAGGAGGACAGAGCACAAGGAAGAGAGGGCAGATACAGCAAGGAGGACAGAGCACTAGGAAGAGAGGCAGATACAGCAAGGAGGACAGAGACTAGGAAGAGAGGCAGATACAGCAAGGAGGACAGAGCACTATGAAGAGAGGCAGATACAGCAAGGAGGACAGAGCACTAGGAAGAGAGGCAGATACAGCAAGGAGGACAGAGCACTAGGAAGAGGGGCAGATACAGCAAGGAGGACAGAGCACAAGGCAGAGAGGCAGATACAGCAAGGAGGACAGAGCACGAGGAAGAGAGGCAGATACAGCAAGGAGGACAGAGCACGAGGAAGAGAGGCAGATACAGCAAGGAGGCAGAGCACTAGGAAGAGACACAGATACAGCAAGTAGAGCAGAGCACGAGGAAGAGAGGCAGATACAGCAAGGAGGACAGAGCACAAGGAAGAGACACAGATACAGCAAGGAGGACAGAGCACAAGGAAGAGAGGCAGATACAGCAAGGAGGACAGAGCACAAGGAAGAGAGGCAGATACAGCAAGGAGGACAGAGCACAAGGAAGAGAGGCAGATACAGCAAGGAGGACAGAGCACAAGGAAGAGAGGCAGATACAGCAAGGAGGACAGAGCACTAGGAAGAGAGGCAGATACAGCAAGGAGGACAGAGCACTAGGAAGAGAGGCAGATACAGCAAGGAGGACAGAGCACTAGGAAGAGAGGCAGATACAGCAAGGAGGACAGAGCACTAGGAAGAGAGGCAGATACAGCAAGGAGAGCAGACACACAAGGAAGAGAGGCAGATACAGCAAGGAGGACAGAGCACAAGGAAGAGAGGCAGATTACAGCAAGGAGGACAGAGCACTAGGAAGAGAGGCAGATACAGCAAGGAGGACAGAGCACTAGGAAGAGAGGGCAATACAGCAAGGAGGACAGAGCACTATGGAGAGGGGCAGATACAGCAGAGGGACAGAGCACTAGGAGAGAGGCAGATACAGCAAGGAGGACAGAGCACTAGGAAGAGAGGCAGATACAGCAAGAGGACAGAGCACTAGGAAGAGAGGCAGATACACAAGGAGGACAGAGCACTAGGAAGAGAGGCAGATACAGGAAGGAGGACAGAGCACTAGGAAGAGGGGCAGATACAGCAAGGAGGACAGAGCACAAGGAAAGAGGGCAGATACAGCAAGGAGGACAGAGCACTAGGAAGAGAGGCAGATACAGCAAGGAGGACAGAGCACTAGGAAGAGAGGCAGATACAGCAAGGAGGACAGAGCACTAGGAAGAGAGGCAGATACAGCAAGGAGGACAGAGCACTAGGAAGAGAGGCAGATACAGCAAGGAGGACAGAGCACAAGGAAGAGACGCAGATACAGCAAGGAGGACAGAGCACTAGGAAGAGAGGCAGATACAGCAAGGAGGCAGAGCACTAGGAAGAGAGGCAGATACAGCAAGGAGGACAGAGCACTAGGAAGAGACGCAGATACAGCAAGGAGGACAGAGCACAAGGAAGAGAGGCAGATACAGCAAGGAGGACAGAGCACAAGGAAGAGACACAGATACAGCAAGGAGGACAGAGCACTAGGAAGAGAGGCAGATACAGCAAGGAGGACAGAGCACTAGGAAGAGAGGCAGATACAGCAAGGAGAGCAGAGCACAAGGAAGAGAGGCAGATACAGCAAGGAGGACAGAGCACAAGGAAGAGAGGCAGATACAGCAAGGAGGACAGAGCACTAGGAAGAGAGGCAGATACAGCAAGGAGGACAGAGCACTAGGAAGAGAGGCAGATACAGCAAGGAGGCAGAGCACTAGGAAGAGACACAGATACAGCAAGGAGAGCAGAGCACTAGGAAGAGAGGCAGATACAGCAAGGAGGACAGAGCACTAGGAAGAGAGGCAGATACAGCAAGGAGGACAGAGCACAATGAAGAGAGGCAGATACAGCAAGGAGGACAGAGCACTAGGGAGAGAGGCAGATACAGCAAGGAGAGCAGAGCACGAGGAAGAGACACAGATACAACAAGGAGGACAGAGCACAATGAAGAGAGGCAGATACAGGAAGGTGGGCAGAGCACAAGGAAGAGAGGCAGATACAGGAAGGTGGGCAGAGCACAAGGGGAAGAGGGGCAGATACAAGCTTTCCTGGGTAACCTGTGGTTGAAAATTCTTGGCATTGGTGCTCAGACAACTCCCAGCAAGGGCAGAAGGAAGGGGAAGGGGAAGGGAGGCAGGCACAAGTTCGTCTGGGTAACCCGTGGTTGAAAGCTTCCCACACTTGGGCATGTAGACAACTGGCAGCAAGCGCAGAGGGCAAGGGGAAGAGAGGCCCACACAAGCTTGCCTGGGAAACCCGCAGTTAAAAGCTTCTGACACCTGGGTGCACAGACAACTCGAAATGAGGGCAGACGACACGGGACCAACGCTCTTTCACATGGTGTGATGATCCTTCCCGCGCACTCTGTATCAAGCTGCTTGCAGTTACACCTCCAGCTCGTCTTCCCTTCCTTTCCACCCTAGCATCTCTCCTCTATTCCACTTCAGACTCCTGCTACTCTCCACACTAGTTTTAAGTCTTTTGAATGACATCGGTTCTTTATCCCTGGTGTGCATTGATGCCGGTGAATCATTCTCCTCCAGGGATACTTGAATTAAATTGTAAGGCTTCATCTCCAACTGTGCTAAAAATCTTTTAAAATGAAAATCCAACATCAGCTGCCCAGGGGATATGCACAAAGCTAGTGTGTATCTACTCTGAAAATCCAGTTCCGGTGTCTTTATGATTTCTTGGATTCTGATTATTCTTTTGGGTTCTTCTACCAATGGTTCTGATTCTGCACACTGAGATATGTGTCAACTTGGACTCATTTTAATAAGATGAGGGAGTGGCCTAGTATCCGAGGTAACTACTCTGCCGTCTAACTCACTCCATTCTACCTTTGTCGTGTCTGGGCAGGAGCTGGGCAGGCTGCTAGAACATGACCCAGGGCATGGCATTCTCCACACCCAGCAGCTGGTGAGGATGGTGCCCTGCAGCCGGCAGGGTGGGGTGATAAAGAAAGGAGACCCTCAGCTCCAGGAGCGTGGCGATAGCGCAATGTTGTGCTGTGCTGCTGGCAGGAAGAGGCACCTGCTCCGACGGCAGAATTCCTGCGTCCGGCGCAGTGGTTTCACTCAGAGTTCAGTGCTATAGAACATGAGCACAATGCCTGTATCCTATGGCCCAAACTTTAAACAGTGCTTCTGGTCAAAAGGAAAAGCTGAAAACCCTAAGAGTTAGTAGAAGCAGTTCAAGGTAGCAGAAGTTCTAATCTTTAAAGGTCCATCTCGCTGATCCACGATGAAGTGTTTGGAGCGTCAGGTCCCTAAGACCTACACAGATGGAAGTCATTCTCTTGAGTAGTCTGTCTCTTCCATAACTCCGAGTGAGAAGTCCAGGAATGGCACACTACAAAGCTCTTGCTCAGCACCTGATTCCTAGATTTATTCCATTTCTTCTTCTGTTTTGAGCATACATTGTCAAGCTAACACATCTCTTGTTTTTATAGCAAACTAATCCTCAAAATAATAAAAATGACCCTCAGAGAGGAAGTGGAAGGAAGAACAGAGAGAATAAGAAGGTCAAAGGAAAGGCACAAAGCAAAGCAAAGCAAAGCAAAGCAAAGCAAAGCAAAGCAAAGCAAAACAAAAGGCAAGCAACACCTGAGAAACAGCACCTAAACACACACACACAAACACACACACACATAAATATACAAATACACACAAACACATACACACAAATACACAAACACATACAAATACATATAAACACACACAGATGCATATACACAAACACACATAGAAATACACACAAACATACACGCAAATATACAAACACACACAGATGAGTGCACACAGAAACACACAGACATACACAAACACACACGCATACAAACGCACACATGCAAACATACACGCATACAAACACACACATGCAAACACACACACAAACACATAAACACACAAATACACACAAACACACACAAATAAGCACAAATATACAAACACACAGATGCACACAAACACACATACACAAACACACACAAATACACACACAGATGAATGCACACACACACAGATGAGTATACACAGAGACACACAAAAACATACAAACATACAAACACACACAGATGAATGCACACACAAACACACATGAGTGCACAAACACACACAGACACACAGAAACACACAAACACACATACAGATGAGTGCACACACAAACACACACAAATACACACAGATGGCACACACAACGCATACACAAACACAAATGCACAACACAGACACAAACGTGCAAACACACATACACAAACACACACAAACACATGAACACACAAGCACACACAGACAGCACACACACAAACACACACAGATGCACACGCACAAAAACACACACACAAACATACAAATGCAAACACAACACAAACACACAGTTGAGTGCACACACACACACAGTTGAGTGCACACACACACACACACACACACACACACTTTGAGGATATTGGTATGGACAAAACAAAGGATGAGCAGAGGCTGGAGGGCCAGCAGAAATTGAAAGGTCGTGCCCAGCTGAACATGACAGCACATGTCCACAGTGCCAGCACTTGGAAAGGTAAGACAGGAGAACTGAGAATTAAAGACCAGCCTGGGTTGTATAGTGATGCTAAAGATCTGGGTTAGTGGTAGATTACCAAGGTTTTGTATTAGTCCTCAGCCCAACAAAATAAACAAATCAAAAAGAATGCTTTTGTGTAGTTAATTTTGTATGTATTATTTAAGGAAAATAGGTTTCTATGAAATAATCCAAGTTGGTTTGCTTGCTTGTTCTTACACCAGAGTAAGGGGCTTCACTGAAAAAACCAGAGTGAAACCAGAAGTGTAGAGCAGGGTTTCATGCAGCCCATGAGATGCTCTGTTCTCCTGTCCACGGCACCATTCGAGTTGGTGGAGGAGACCACCATGACCAAAAGCTATAACCAAGAATGAGATCTTGAAATTGTGATGATTAATGTAAAGTCATAAAAAGTTTATATTATCAGTCTTCATAATTTTTAAATATATATATTCTTTCTGAAATATATATATAGATTCTACTCATGTGAGATTGGATGTTTGTGATTTTTTCTCATTTTTTATTGACTTGTTTAGGTGATGGCTTTTTAATCCTTTTAATTTTTAATCTTTTAAAATAAACAGCCATTGACTTTGGCTCTTTTTATTTCTTTTACATATGTTCTTGTTATTTCTTTTCTATATCATTTGGATTTAAATTTCTCTTGTTTCTAGCATCTATGTAGGAAATTAAATTATTAATTTTAAATCCTTTTCAAATTAAGCATTTAAAATGATAGATTTACTTCTAAGAAATGCTTTAGATGTGCTGCACAGATACTAATATGTTCTTTCATTACCATCTCACTCAAAATATTTTATAGTTTATAGTTCTTTGTAATTTTTTTTTTAATGCTTTGTATTTGCATGTCTTGTTTAAACTCCAGCCTCTGGAGAATTCTTTTAGCTCTAATACTGATACTGATTATAGATTAGTCACATTTGTCAGAGAATATATTCTGGATAATGTCTGTTCTTTGAAATTTATTAAAACTTGTTTCATCATCCAGCATATGTCTGTTTTGGTAAATTACCTGAGTGTATATTTTTCGATTGGTAGACACTTTATGTTTTAAAACATTTGTTCATAATGATTTTAATTGTCATTAAGATATTTGCTTTCCTCACATTTAGCCTATTTTCTCAACGGGTCTCTTGCTTTTATCCTGCCCATTACTGTCCATTCTGCACATAACATTGTGAAGGAACATTTCGTTTGGGTCATTTACTCAAATGTCCCCTGCTCTGAGCTTTGCGGACTCCCCAGGCCCTTCCTCTGCCATCGCCTGGGCTGCCAAGCCCCTGATGCCATTTTAACTCCATCTGTTCTTTCTACACCTTCCCTGGCTTCAACCTTTTTCCATTTCAAAGCTTTTACACGTGTTATTTCTTCAACCTGGAGCTCTTTACATTTCGAAGATGTCTGTATACACGTGCATCTTTGAAATGCATCCCTGACCGGTAATCAAGTAGCCTTCATTCCAGATGGTGGTCGGTCCTTTTACGTTACTTCATGCTCTATACTATGGTGAATATAGTTATGTCGTAGTTCATTGAATGTTATGGATCAATTCATGACCAAACAATCGAAGGGGGAACAAATGGTTTCATTTGGCTTATGATTAGCTTAGCTCAATCAGGAGAACTCATACCAACAGCAGGGACTGAGCAAATGTGCCTTACCACACCCACAGGACCACTAGGACAGGGACTTACTCTTCCCTTATCCTGTGTTGACTTGCTGTGCAGTCCACTCTGCGAGTATCGTTTACTTTCAGAGCATCGTGGTCTTCTTTGTTGTTGCTGCTGCTGCCTCTGTCCTTGGCTGACTTAGAGCTTCCTCTTTTCCACTACCTTGTTGCTGTTCTGCTGCCTTTGGAGCCTGGTCTTTAGGCCTTGCTGCTGTTTGCTGTTCATCGCTGATCTCAGAGCCCAGCTGTTCTTCACAGTTGGAACCCAGAGTCTTCAACCCTCCAGAGAAGTAAAGGCTTGAGACCTTCTTGGGATTTTTGGCTTTGTGGAACATTCCAGTCAAGAGTGAGGTGGATGCGAGCGGCTACTTTGAAACACAGTATTTTTTGTTGTGAGTTATTGGTCCATTAAGTTCCACAAAGAGAACAACTTTACTGCTGAGCCTCTCAGCACACAAGGTACTCACATATACAGTGAGCACTAAATAGACATTCGCATATGTAGAGCACTATGTAGACATTTCACATACATAAAGTACTAAGCAGATATTTACATATACAGTAAGTAACATGTGGACATTCACATACGTAGTACTATATAGAAATTCACATATGTAATAAGCACTAAGTAAAAAGTCATTAATTATCAGAAGACTGTGGTTATATGATAGCAATAATGATTTCAAGATCAACGACTGTTTTTAAAGAATTCATAAACTTTCAACCTTCAAAATCATAAACTGAAGGTTTATACAAAGTGACGGAAATTGGTTTTCTGTTTGTTCTGCCTACGAGCCCTGGGGGGGGGTGCTGAGCATCGTGTGTGAGCTGAGCAGTGTGTGCCGAGGGCTTTCTAAGTCTCACAGATGTCTCCAATCTGGTAGGTCCTCGAGCTCAGAGGGCTGCTTGTAAACAATGCTCCCTGGGCAGCCCGGAGGGAGAGGCATCTTCAGCAGCAAATGAGCGGCTGCCTCCAGGAAAGTGATTCCTGACCAAGGGTTTAGGGGGAAGCCCTTGGGGGAAAGAGAAGGTCCCAGTGCCCATCTTTCCTGCCACAGCTCCGCATATCCCTCTCCTCTTCAAGTCCTGAGAACCTGGGGACAGTAGTCATTAAACTGAAGGAGGGTTTTCTGAGAAGAGATTTGGACTGCCAGTTCTTGTGGAGCATCCCCCTGGCGATGAGGGATGCCGACGGAACAAGGAGAGATCCGCGGGAATTCAGACATCTTACCACAAACAATAACTTCACTCCTCTGAAAAGCTTTGCCCTCCAAGGTGGGCTGGCAGGCACCTTAGCATGGCAGTGAACTAGACCACTGAGCGCACTGTCGGCCAACAGCAGAGGTAATCTAAGAGTTGATGTCTGAGCCCACGAACCAGCAAGAACCCAAATCTACAAATGTGGAAATCTGAAGTGGGAGCGGTAGGAATTAAAAGTTTCAGGCTTTGGGTCAGAGGGGGTCTTGATGTCCCTTATCATCCAAGCCAACTTTATTGTAAGTACAGGGTTTTTATAATCAAGAAGCAGGGCCAAATTCTTTACAGGACTATGTAAAACGCATACATTTTGGTTAACAAAGAGAAGTCAGGAGTGACACCCAATTGCTCTGGGGCAGACATATTGCCAGGTATGCTAAACAGGCAAATCACCTGGTTGCTAGAAGAGAATGGACAATGTATGCTTCAAAACAGTTACCTGGTCTGTGCATTAACATCTCTTTAGATAGGCTGGAAAGAACTGATGGGGGGGGGGGGGAGGAACAGCCCAGCCAGTTTCTTAGAGAAACAAAAGCATTCCAAACGACCTGGGAGTTTTCTCATCTTCCTAGGAGGGTGTTCGCCTATCATTGTCTGGCAGACAAGAGGCAAACTCAACCACCCAAGGGAGGAGTCACTCAATGGCCCCTGCAGTTGCTAATGTATCATCCAGAGTGCAGGCTCTGAGCCTAGCAACCCCCACAAGTTGAGGGTCAGCAAAGCTTCTCATCTGTTTCCAGAAGCAAAACTGAGGGGCAGAAACAAATTCTCCATGGGAGTCCCAGGGCCACAAGTCTGGTTCTGGAAGTCAGATGCGAGAGTCGCCCGACTGCAGCCGTGCTGTCTAAGTGCTGCCCGCTCTGCAGGCTCCACAGGGCTAGGGTTCGACTCCATGCGTGATGCAAAGTACACCACTTAAGCCACTTCCTCAGCACATCCGAGTCGGTCCAGCTCACCTTCCCTGCAAGGACACCTCTGACTATGTTTAGGGCTCACAGGTAGTTTCCCCACTTCCATACTTTAAGACCACTGACTTACTCACGTTGGCTTTATATAAAGAAATGTTTGGCTAATGAGAGCTCAGCGGGTAAAGCACCAACTTGCAAACCTGGTGACCCGCACTCAATCCCTAGAAGCCCATGTGGTAGAAGGAGAGAACTGAGCTCTAAAAGCCGTCCTCTGCCATATGCATGCTTCTTTTGTATCTCCACTCCCTGATGAGATAAATAAATTAATAAATAAATAATATTTTAAAGGTAGCACTCCCAGATTCCCAGAATTAGGAACTGAATACCACTGAGCTGCTGAGCTGCCCATGACAAGATATAAAGAAATTTACCTTAATACATGTGTGTGCACAGATATATATTCATGAATTAAGTACCTACTTCTGTTGTGCTCATGCAGAAGATAGTAATAGCTGATTGCTGATTCTTACCGTTTTTACTGTTGTGTGTGTGTGTCTGTGTATGTGTGCGGTCTGTATTTTCCCATATTTCTACAATGCTATTCAAAAACAAGATGTACTTCTTTGGTTGTTTATGTTTTATTGATGTTCAGACTGTTCTTCCTAGAAATACCTGGTAGACTTCAGTTGGTCCACTTCCTAAATTAAAAGATCAGAAAACCGTTGGATCTCTTCTTAATGCTCATACTGGAGGTGCTAACTTTGGGCTTCTGCAAGTCTGCTCCCAACACACGGTCTAGTCAGCTTAATGCTGTGAACATTCCAAAGAGCAGAGTGAAATACAGTCATAGAACTTGGAGAACCTCTGCTGCTGGTTTTTCCTGATTCTCAGTAAGTAGAAGGTAACACTAATACATACGTCCGTCCCATCTATAACTTCAGAGGCTGGGAAACCCAGGAAAATGACCCAGACCCAATCTTCATGGAGTCTACATCCCCAACACTCTGTGTGGTCATGAAAAAATGACCAGATGGGGGAGCTCAGTCTCCACCACTCAGAGGTGTCTTTTCAAGCACTTTAGGTACAAAAATGGAAGGGACTTTAGACTTAAAGCGTTGCTAACCTTGTGCCCTGAAATTGCACCAGCCTAGTTTCACTTGTCAGCTGAACCCTGTCTATGTGCGCCTCTCAGGAACCCCATTACCACCCCTTGAAGGGACCACAAGCATTAAAGACTCTATACTTGCGACTACTTACAAAGTGTGCAGAGATATTTGAATGACTAAAGCTGGCAGTGTAGTGTACTGCTATGTCCAATTCACAATAGTCAAAAAGGACGTTTAGGTAATATTTTTATCCTTGAAAAGAAAAACTTGCTGGGAGTGAAGGTGCATGCCTATGAGAACAATCCTGAAGTCAAAGCCACCTTAGGCTTTGCAGTCAAAACAAAAAGTAAAGCAAAATCAGAACACTCACAAAGGGAAAAAAATTGTTTATGATAAGAAAGATGAAATTTGATATCAGGTTAAAAAAACTTTTCATAGCTACTGGTTAAAAACAACAACAACAAAAAAAAAAAAAAACAGAATTGTTCCAGTTAGATTTTCATAACAGTATTGATACCCTGGGGGATAATGTTATCCCACTGATCTGATTTTACAGCATAATTTTGTTGGAAAAGAGTGAAGTTTATATGAAAAACAAAATGTAATTACAACTATCTGAAACTTAGTCACTCTGGGTGCCTAGCCAGCTACGTAGTCTAAGGTACTCACTAGAAACAATTCCTTAGGACATGGCTCAAACCAGATAGGTTTAGTTCTGACTGGCTTGATATAGCCCAATCAGTATTGTTATGTATATCACTGAACTATCGTGGGCTCATTTTCCCTCAGGGTCTGATCCACACTCTGCTTTCATTCAGAAAT
This sequence comes from Typhlomys cinereus, assembly GCA_023101885.1. Classification (NCBI taxonomy): domain Eukaryota; kingdom Metazoa; phylum Chordata; class Mammalia; order Rodentia; family Platacanthomyidae; genus Typhlomys; species Typhlomys cinereus. The sequence goes on along the minus strand of JALPQD010000034.1, from coordinate 10,209,151 downwards.
GTCTACCCGAGCTCCAGCCACCACAGCTGCACAACGACATTGTACTGAAAGAGCATGTTTCATAATCATCCCTACATCAAGGGGGACTGGCAGATCTAATCTTTTCTCCAAAATAAAAATCAAATTTCTTTACTAAGGAAAATGAGGATACTGGTATGGGACAAGCTAACTTCTAGCCACTCTAAATTCTATTTTTTTCCAACTCTTGATTCCTCTTTCTTCTGTTTCTCAAATACTCATGCTGAATGCTTCTATGGATTCTGTTCCTTCAATTTTTCACACAACGGTTGCTCTGTGCCAGAAGCATAGATGGACATACTTGCATCTTTCCACAATGTTAGTATTTGTTTAATAATGATTAACCCACAAAGTACATGATTTTCAGTGCCAGTGATTTGCCAAGTAGACTTGCCTGCTTTGGCAATTTGGCTGGGCTGAATGCAGTCTATTATTCCAACACATTACAAATAGTAACCTTTCTATCACACGGCATCTAATAAACACATCTGTGTGGATTACATATGTGGGCTACAGAATGAATACAGAATTTCAAGAGATTTCAGAAGTGGGGTGACGGGAATACCAAGAGAGTATGGATAAGGAACCCAAGAGCCACAGGGAAGAGCTGCTGCAGTGAGGTCAAGCCTCTGCCAGTCTTAGCTCTAAGCGAGAAGCTATAGAGTTTGAAGAAATGAAAGGGAAGAACCTACTTCAGAGCAGGGGTAGTGGCCCAGCACACACACGCACACACATGTGTACACATGCACACGCATACACTCACAACACATGCACACACACATGCATACACTCACAACACACGCACACACGCACACACGCACACACGCACACATGCACACACGCACACACGTACACACGCATACACACACAACACTCACAACACATGCACACACATACACACGCATACACTCACAACACACGCACACACACGCATACACTCATAACACACGCACACACGCACACACTTACACACGCATACACACACAACACGCACACACACATACACTCACAACACATGCACACACACATACACACGCATACACTCACAACACACGCACACACGCACACACGCACACATGCACACACACACGTACACACACAACACGAACACACACATACACTCACAACACATGCACACACACACATACACACACGACACGCACACACATGCACACACACATACACTCACAACACACACACATGCACACATGCACACACACGTACACACACGCACACACACAACACACGCACACACACACAACACATGCACACACGTGCACACACACACAACACACGCACACATGCGGGCACACACACTGTGCTAGTCTATCCACACAGCTTATGCCTTGTTTTCTTGTACAGTGAGCTCTCGTTCCTATTCTAATGCTCTCCCACCTTAAGGCTAAACCCGGGCCCTTTGCTCTCATGAACCTTGTATTTCTTAAGATCATTTAATGTTAGCTTCCTTTGTCATTGAACCTCTTGCCTTTAACAAATACCCAGCACCAAAATGGCAAGCAGTCCCACCTGCTTGTCTGACACACGGTGTGCTCATCAAGCACCAAACTCCTGAACTGCAACCCACTGCCGCCCCCCTCTGCTGACGGGGCTCTCTCTGCCTGCTCATTTGAATCTCGCTGTTTCTCGTAATATGGAGTAACGTAGAGCAGAGTGAAGCCAGATTTCAACACTCATCCACACTCATTTCCTGACTTTAATGTTTCCCACTACTTTTTAAAAAAAATTATTTATCTTTTACTTTGGGGCTAAAATCACTTTTGATGGGGAAGGGAAGACGTGAGAACCACTAGATTATTCCAGACACATCTCACATAACTTTCACGTCTTGATTTTTTAGAGATTCAAAACTATTGATTCATGATGAGCAAGAATTCTAATGTATGAGTCTAATTAACAACACGATCCTTTGTGTAAGTTCACAGTGAAATCTAAATTTCAGTTCCTTTGCAATTCTTCATGTTCTTTCTAACAATTTCCTTAACTGTGTTTATATATATTTTTAGGTTTCTATCTCTCTCTCCCACAGATGACACTCTTAACATATGTTAATACTTCAAGATCAGCACAATTAAAGAACATTTTATATGCTTTCTAAATCAGTTACTTTCACAAAAATTCCAATAATTCAACTGAAAATGAATCGATCATCCCTTCCTTCTTTTTTTCTTAAATAATGCTTTGAAGTTCCTGTTATATCTAATCTGTGAACTCATACAAAGGATCACGTGTCATACATTAGAACTTTTGTTCAACTTAACATTTATTTTTCAGGAACAGAACTCATATTTATAATTTTCTGGTCATATAAATTCTTCAGCATTTTTTCCATAAAAACTATGAAACTTGTTTCATGCTCCAGAGTGTACTGTATGAATACTACATTGCCTTATTTTAATGTGTTTGCCTTAAAAAATAACTTTTACAATGCGTACTAAATGGGCAAAATCTACAGAAGCTTTATTGTCTTCTTTTAGTTAGGGAAATGGCATGCTTTCATGAAATCCCACTTTAAATTCTTCTATATAGGAGATATGTATATCTCCCTGCATACTGGAAGTATATAGAGAACATAAAAGAAATACCCAGTCATGAGTGCCAACATGTGAGCTTACCCTTAGCAGATCGGCTAGAATCACGTATCTGAATGCGCCACAGGTTCCTTATTTATGCTGTAGCTCAGTCACTATGCCTGATCACAGATCACAGATCAATTACCTGGAGAACGTAATTGACATCAGTGGGTCTCCAGACATAAACTCTTGATGTTTAGATGCTAAGAGAGAAATATTCTTGGCTTCATCATGGCAGGTTTGAACAGAGAAGACCCAGAAATTGGTTGATATTTCATGTGGAGACAGGAAGGTTTGGGGCAATAACAATATGGTGTGTCACTTTTCTCATGATTCCTTTGGTCACGAAATTGCCCAGTGTTTGCTCAGAGAGCCATGGTAGTACATAAAGGGAGACAGTTAGTGGTGGGGGTGGAGGGAGAAATTACAGGAACATTATGGCCTATCATGTATGTGCATCTATTTTATTTCACTTGTTCACAATACAACAACCATTCACTAGCTAACATCTGAGTGAAAAGTTGATACAGGTCAAGTTGAAAAGCAGAAAAATTCAGTTTTTGTGCAAAAATACCCATTTATCTAGCACACTCCTCTTGTTTATCCTTGCTGGATGGACTGGTAAGCATATGTCAGTAAGTTATGTCCTATCATTTATTTCTTAATAACAATATTTGGTCGATTTAGAACACAACACATGGTTTACTTAAAAATGTAAGAGTTTTTTCCATGTGTATTTTAATAAACTTTTATTCTCATGAGAATTGCTACTGAAAGTACATCTCCTGGGTGCTGAATGAGAAGAAATGGATAGGTCTTTGAAGTGTGTTCTCCAGGGAAATACACCTTTAAAGATACTTTGCTGCCTGCATTTGAGCAGAAACATCATGCAGAGTCACTCAGCCTTACAAATGTAGTTCTGTGCTTGTAAAGAAAGAAGTCGCCCATGCTGCTGATCTACACGCCCACGAGAAACAGTGCTGCACTGCCTGGATTTATGCTGGAGCCAGCACAGGAAGATGGTCTGTACTCAACAGGAAGGATGCTCTGCTTCTGAGTGTGTGCCAAGAAACCTCGTGGGTTTGTTTGTACCAATGTGTCATTAAGACCACAACACCACACATTACTGAGGAGGAAATGCCACACAAAGAACAATCACAGGAGAAGAAATTGAAGTCAAGAGACACATAAGCAAGGTACAAGCTTTTCTTTGGATAAGCACGCCACAGTCATTGGTTCACTGTTTTTGTTGGTTGTGGTAGTGGTGTTTACTGTTCATACAGTGGACAGCATGTCCTCCACAGTTTGGTCGATTCCAGAACTACTCCAGCAAGGCTTCACAAGTATTACTTTTATTCTCAGCAACTCTTATTCCAAGACTACATGTATGACAGAGCCAAGACTGGACCTCAGATCTTCTAGGTGCATAATTCCATATACCAAATCAAAGGGACAAGTAAGCAAGTAGGCCGAGGCAAGCTCACTTTGGGCTCACCCTTCTTTCTAGGTGTCTAAGATCTACAACCAACCTGCATGGCTTCATACACACTGAGGAGTAAAAATGCAGGGCACCTTTAAGAGAAAAGCTAGCTTTAACCCCATAACCACGGCTGGAGAAGACATCAGCTGCCAGCATATCATGGCCCCAATCGTGTCAGTGATGGCACCTTGACTTATGAGGTGGTGGGGATGGAAAAAAAATCCCTGGTGGCTACTTCTATGAGGTACTGTGTCTACTTCCCAGGGTTCTGGGCTCCCTAAGAGTTGACATCGGAGGGACTTACCGGGAAGCTGAAATGGTCCAGGTCATAGTAGCTGAGGGGAAGCAGCAGCATCCTTGTGCCTGGACTCCTTTGCCTCTGGGACAGACAGACTTCGAAGCCAAGGGAACACAGAATTCTCTTCCAAATTGCCTCTAGTACCCAGAACCCCTTAATTCCCTATACAAATGGTTTTTCACCAAAGTTGTCCTCCAGACAAGAAGCTCCACTATCTGTGTACTCAGCATTAGACCAGGGGACTGGCCACAGGCCAGTGGTTAGTGGTCAGAAGGCTCTTACAGAACTCGGCCATGGGTTCTGCTTGGATGTCTTTGCACATGCATGGAAGTCTCCAGTTGGATTTAGAGTCGAGGATGAGACAGAGGGCTGGAGGCAAAGGTGACATCTCTTTTGTCTTCTTGCTCTAGCTCTTGAAATATTAGGCATAAACTCAAATCTAAGAGCACTGCTGAAGATGAATTAGTTCTAGGTGAATGAGCAACTGGCATGGTCTAGACACGCACACTGTAGGAAACTTCACACCAGTACTAGAGACGAGCTAGACCTATGTGAATGAGCAGCTGGCGTGGTCTAGACACACCACAGCACACCCCACACCAGTGCTAGAGATGAACTGGACATGTGTGTGAGTAGCTGGCATGGTCTAGACACACCATAGCATACCCCACACCAGTGCTAGAGATGAACTGGACATGTGTGTGAGTAGCTGGCATGGTCTAGACACACCACAGCACACCCCACACCAGTGCTAGAGATGAACTGGACATGTGTGTGAGTAGCTAGCATGGTCTAGACACACCATAGCATACTCCACACCAGTGCTACAGATGAACTAGTCCTAGGTGAATGAGCAGCTGGCATGGTCAAGACACACCACAGCACACCCCACACCAGTGCTAGAGATGAACTGGACATGTGTGTGAGTAGCTAGCATGGTCTAGACACACCATAGCATACCCCACACCAGTGCTACAGATGAACTAGTCCTAGGTGAATGAGCAGCTGGCATGGTCAAGACACACCACAGCACACCCCACACCAGTGCTAGAGATGAACTGGACATGTGTGTGAGTAGCTGGCATGGTCTAGACACACCATAGCATACCCCACACCAGTGCTACAGATGAACTAGTCCTAGGTGAATGAGCAGCTGGCATGGTCAAGACACACCACAGCACACCCCACACCAGTGCTAGAGATGAACTGGACATGTGTGTGAGTAGCTGGCATGGTCTAGACACACCATAGCATACCCCACACCAGTGCTACAGATGAACTAGTCCTAGGTGAATGAGCAGCTGGCATGGTCTAGACACATACACCGTAGGAAACTTCACATCAGTACTAGAGACGAGCTAGACCTACGTGAATGAGCAGCTGGCGTGGTCTAGACACACCATAGCACACCCCACACCAGTGCTAGAGATGAACTGGACATGTGTGTGAGTAGCTGGCATGGTCTAGATACCCCACATCACAGCACAGATAATGGAGCTCAACAGTCCTGCCCAGCTGGTTTTTGAAAACTCTTCTTCCAGTCTACACCACAACTCCTGGTGTAATCGCCTTCATTTTGTCAGTAGCACCAACATAATGATTTTTGCTGGTGTCTGCTGTTTTCCAAAACTGGACATTGAATGGAGTTGACCACTGGCGACAGTACCTCTGCTTCCATTTCAGAGATTGCGCGCTCCTTCAGTGCTGCGCCCGAGTGTCACCCTTTCCTCTGCTGACCGTCCCGGTGCCCCCGCCCCTCAGGCTCATTTCAGCCTGATGCAGTCAACCTCCTCCGTGGCGGGCAGGCCGGTGGTCCTGAGGTCGAGGTCTGCGCTGCTCTTGCTCGCACCTCGAGCCCTGCAGTGCAGCTTCAGGATCCTCGTGAGGTAGCTGCTGGTGGTGTTCCTGACCGACACGAAGCACAGAGTGTTGATGATGCTGTTGCTCATGGCGATGCACTCCACCACGTAGAAGGCGGTGAGGTAGTGCTTCTCCTTGACGAACACGGACGGGAAGAAGTCGCGCAGAATGGTGAAACCATAGAAGGGAGCCCAGCACAGCACGTAGGCCACGAGGACGCACACGAGCCCCAGCACAGTCTTGCGGCGGCAGCGGAGCCGCCGGCGGATCTGCTCCGTCTGGAAGCCAGGCACCGCCTTGAACCAGAGCTCCCGGGACACCCTGGCATAGCACAGGGTCATGGTGACGACGGGGCCCACAAACTCCAGGCCGAAGACCAGGAGGAAGTAGGACTTGTAGTAGAGCTGCTGGTCCACCGGCCAGACCTGCCCACAGAAGATCTTCTCCTGGCTCTCCACCACCACCAACACGGTCTCCGTGGTGAAGTAGGCGGCAGGGATGGCGATGAGGACGGATGCCGTCCACACCATGGCGATCAGACCCGCAGCTGTCTGCCACTTCATGCGCGGTCTCAGCGGGTGCACAATGGCCAGATACCTGTGTGTGAGCACCAGAGGGGTCAGCAGGGGCCTGCGAGGTGGCTGGGCTGTTAAGGGACACATTACAAACTGAGTTGGATCCCCAGGAGCCCACACGGTGAAAGAAGGCTGATTTCCTAAAGTTGTCCTCCAACCATATACCATGGCATACACATGCACCTCGCTCTCTCTCTCTCTGAGGCTGTGTGCACGTGTGCACGCGTGTGCATTTCTTTTTCCTTCTCTCTCAAACAAATAAAATATTAAAAAAAGAAGTCAGTTATGAAGGAGCAAGTATGATGCAAATTCCCTTTTTGCAACATTAAACACCGATCCAGGTGTTACCCAAAGAGACCCTAAGGGTGTGTTCTACAGCTCAGCAAACAGACCAGTGCCTTGACTTTGAACATAGGTCAAAAACCCAGCCCTGAGGCTGTGGGACTGGGAGAGCCTGTGCTTCAGGTTCTCTGGGTAGAAAGGGCAGTAGGCTGCTCAGATCTAAGTGTATTAGAGGAGTGATTTGACCCTCTGGGCAAATACAGAGAGACCATAGCCAGGCACTTTGTACTGAAATTCAAAAGTGGGCAGAAGAGTTTACAAAACACTGTCCTCAGAAACAAGGATGACCCTGGCCATTAGCACAAGTTTATATTGAATGAAAAATATAAGAGAGGGCTCAGCAGATTAAAAACTGAGCAGGTGAAAGTGTATGCTATGCAAGTCTGAATCTGATGCTTAGTACCCACATGAAAGCAGATGGAGAGAAATGACTCTGCAACTTGCCCTCTGCCTCCACATGCATGCTCTGGTGCACACGCACCACGCTCGTGCCATCTGCAATCATAACAACAGTAATTATAACAATAATAAATCTTAGAAAGGGAAGATGCCCAGAAGTTTCTCTTACTGATCTTCACTGTTACTAGTAAAAGTCTTTGTTCTGTTACATATAAAATGTGTGATGTACAGATGGATTAATGTAATAATAAACTATAAGAAAAAATAATCAGGCGTATGTTTCCTGTCAGGGTTTGAAAGTGAGATGTCCCACACAAGTTCGTGTGTTTGAATCCTTAGCTGGTATTAGTGTTTGGGAAGATCGTAGCATCTTTAAGAGGTGAAACCTTGCTGGAGGAAGGCAAGTCACAGGGAGCAGACTTAAGGCTTGATGGCCAGACCCTGTTTCCTCTTGCTCTTGTTCACTCTGCCTATGATGGCTGTGGTGACTTGAACCAGTCTCCTATTTCTGCCTGCAGCCATGCATTCAGCTGTGAGACTCCTGCCACAATGGACTACATCACCTCTGGAGCTGCGAGGCTGGCTATGTCAAAGCATTATCTCTTAGCAAAAGAAGAGCAACTGCAACGTTCCCTTTCTCCTTTTTATTCCTTCATCCCTCTACCCACCAAACACCTCCCTCAACCTTATTTAAACTTATCTAGTGCCAGGAGGTCATGGAGGGAATCTTGATAAGGTAGCAACGTCCTTCCAGATTTTCAAGTTCGCCTGAGAAGTAGCTGCATAGAATTTAGCCTTGTCTTCCTCCTACCCATCCAAACCCCGTGACGTACATCTAGGAGTTTTCCACAGACAGTGATCAAAGACATTCCCACTGCTCAACTCTGGGGCATCAGCTGCTTACCCGAGTATTTCAATCAGTGGACAAACTCAGGTGTCATCTGAAGGGAACACACATCTCATCAGACAGCAGACAACCTTGGGAAAAGAGCCATGTCAGCGACTGCCCTCCTGTCGCTCACCTGTCAATGGCGATGGCCAGCAGGGCATTGGTGGAGACGTAAAGAGAGACGGTGCGCAGGTAGTTGACAGAGGCACACAGGACGTGGCCGTGCTCCCAGGACAGCTGGCGCACCACATAGTAGTCCATCTCAAAGGGACAGCACACGATGGCCACCAGAAAGTCCGAGATGGCCAGGTTGGCAATGAGCAGGTTGGTGAGGTTGCGCAGCTTCTTGTACCGGGCCAAGGTGGCGATAAAGATAAAGTTTCCTATGCCACACACCAGCATGATGCCCACCAATGCCATGCCGATGACAATCTTGGCAGCAAAGAAAGTCCGGGAGTTGGTCACATCCTCCTCTTCATCCAAGGGCATATCATAGTCATCATAACTAAAGGTGAATGGGAAGGGAGCAGTGTGTGCTTCATGGGGGTCAAGCACAGAGAGGAAGTTGGTGGCGTTCTCACCCATGGCCCCACAGGGATCTCTTTCTGGGTAGGTGATGCTGCGACAATCCTGGGAATTATACAGGAGCTATGTCCGCAAGGCTGATGCTTCCTGTCAGTGAGTCAGCTTTGACACCAGAATCTGTGGGGCACAGCAGCTGAGCTCCATTCTAAATCTTTGAAAGAAACACAAACAGTGGACTACAATTATAGCAAACCTGGCTGAGTTAAAAAAATCATCCTGAAACCTATGCAGACCCATTCTCTGTCTGTCCAGAGTCACACAGGGTGACAGATTAGAAGAAAGGGTCCCGTTAGAGAAAACAGCAGGAAAAACCACATATTCACTCAGCGGGGGGACTCTCTGGGAGTACAGGTCTGATTCCACTTATTTACACTCCACAGAGACTACAATGTTTCACTTTTCCTCAAGTACCAAATTGGGAATGTGGGGAGGCAAAGAGAAGAGGTTCATGCTAAACCCCATTGCCTGTCAGACAGTCTGAATTTTGTTCTTGTGGGATAGTTCCATTCTACAATAATAACTTCTCTCAGGTATCTGGAAAGAAGTGAGAACTAATTCCAAAAGAGTGAAGACTTTGACATATCCCTGTCTGCATCCTGTGATAGTGGTTTGCCAAAACAAAAAGGCAAAACCATGAAGCCCCCTGAACATAGATCCCACTACATCGAACTCTGAACATACAGCAGGACTCTGAACATGGAATCCCGTACACTGAGCACTTTAATAACCATCTTCTGTTGTCCCCAAATTTCCAAGGTTCCTACATGAAAAATTTTTGTAACCCTATAAGCAGGATACAGCATTTACCAAGACCTATTCCGAGGCAGAAGTTGAAAAATTACAGGCAGTCATTACTTTAGAGGGGCAGAAATGGGATCAGAGAGCGAAATCCTCTTGTGTCTGACCAGTCCTGAGGTTAACAGCTTAAACACGCAGGGTTCCAACATCCTCCAAACAGATCAATACTGTCTGTAAAAGCACAGGGCTCCTGGAGAGGCAGCATTAAACCCCGGAACCCCAAGGAGCCAGATCAGCACTCAGGCCTTTCAGACAGCTGTGAGGAAGAGGAGGGAACACTTACCAGTGACTCCATCAGGCCAGGTAACAGGAGGAGAAAGGTCTGTTAGCTGCACAGTCCCTTTCCTGCCATCCCTCCCAGAACCTGAAGGTATCAAAACAGGGGGTCGATGTACCAGTCGACTTGAGTTTGGAAAGGACTCGGATTCCCGGAACACAAGTTCCTGGAAAAGGGAGACAGGAAGATGCCCTTGCACCCCCTCCCTTCCAGGAAAGCTCTCTGGAGCCCGGTTACGTGAGTCCACCCCACCGCGGCCTTCCTCTCACCGCTCCTGGGTGGGTTTTACTCTTCTCTGAGCTTCAGGTCTGTTCAACTCAGCTCTGAGCACAGCCTCTGCCAGGTAGAAAGGAGACCCCACAGCTGAGAGGCCGACAGGGAGCTAGGCAGGTTTTCTGAAAGTTACCCCACCAGCATGCCGCACTGCTCAAAGTCAGGATTTAGAAGGGAGAATTTGGATTGGAAGAGAACTCGTGCAGCAGTCTTTGCTCCTGCGCCCCTCCTCGGGAGAGGAGCCCACTGCCTGCTCTCCTCTGGGTCGCCAGAGCTGGAGTGCTCTCCAACTTTCTCCCCTGGGGGTGGCGGTTTTGCCTAAGTATAAGAGTCGCGGGCAGCCAGGACACCCTGAATCCCCAGAACAGCCACCGATCGGGTCCCCTCCCATGCAGTGCGTCCTCGGAGCGCCAGGTCCTCGGAGAATCTCCAGCATGCTCAATACCTGACGGCTAAGGCCAGGACCCGGCATTCCTCCCAGGAGCAGCCGAGCGCAAGTGCCGCTCTGTCCTCGGAGCGTCTTTCGATGTTTGGATGACAGACAGCTGCTCTTGCATTACCAAGGTGGATATGCCCATAGCAGCAGCTAAGGCCACCGGGCCGGGCCCGCCCCGTAGCACCCGTTGTCTCCGCCCCGCAGTCACTGTTCCCGCCCCGCCCCCGCCCTGCATTCGCAGCTCTCAGCTGAGTCCGCCTGGCCTTTCGTGCGTGCGTGATTGTTTTCTCTGGCCTGCATCGGGTGACCACACCTCGCACTCCCCCCCACCCCGGACCTCTAGCTTGAGCTAGGAGCGGGCGATGGGGTGCGTCCGGGCCGTGTACTCCCCCGCGTCTGGATTCAGCGGGGTAGCTCTGTGTGTCACCTGTGCTCAGAGCCTGATCTGTGCTGACCCCGCCGCCGGTGATCACGCTGTGCCTGCCCCGGGGCACTCAGAAGGGTGGGCGGACTGGCCAGGTGAAACTGTCATCTTCAAAGGGCAGGAAACTTCTGCTCAGGACACCTGGGATGAGCCAGACCTGACAGAAGGCAGCCGTCTGCACCTCTCAGTAACAGGCTCCAAGAGTTTTCTGGAGAGTAGATGGACAGAGGAAGCTCTCCTTCTCAGAAGGCCGGGTGGCCAGAGCGCATTTATAGAACAGTCTTCCAAACATTAAGAGCAGAACTAGATATGCAAATGAAAAGACTTGAAATAAGAGCACAGGTGCTGCATGCATACCAGTGTTTACAGCCGCATTGTTCGCCATTACCATAATGCACAAAGAACTCAAATGTTCAGTTGATGCACTAAGTTAAGAAACACATGTGTGAATGCCTTCAGCCTTATGAGGAAGCCTGACATGGGGACCCGCGAGATGACCTAGCTAATCACCTGTCTTGTAGCTGAGGACCCGTGGGGGGGTGGGGCGAGCATGTTTAGCCTGTGCTTGTAGTGTTTGTACTTCCAGTGCTGGAGAGTTGAGGTAGATGGATCTCAGGCTTGTGGGCCAATGAGCCAAGCCTTACAAGTTCTAGGCCGTGTTTGTTTGTCTCACGCAAACAAAGGGACACATAAAAAAGGAATGATACATGCGTGCATACAGCTGAGAACACGCAAACACACACAAACACAAAGACAGTGACCTATAACAAGTATCATAAGGCCTGTGGACCGCTGATGTAGTATAAAAAGGAAGGGGCAGTTGTGAGGTCTCGAAGAGATGTTTGCATTTCTGTATCCACAGTAATTGGAAAACAAAAAAGCCACTTACATCACTTATTGTTTTCATTACCGCGACAAAATACCCTCCTGAAAAAACTACCTAAGAAAGGAATGGCTTACTTTGGCTCACGTTTTAAGAAAGGTACAGCCCATCATGGAGGAAAGGCATGGTGGCAGGAGCATGAGGGGCCGGGGTACATTTCTCCTGCAGCAGGAAGCAGAGACAAGGAATGCTGCGTCCCAGGAAGCCGAGAGGTGAATGCTGGCACTCGACTCTCTCTCTCCGGTTTATTCACCCTTGTGGTCTCTGCCCACAGAACAGCAGCATCTGTGTTCCTGCTCAGTCACACCTCTCTGTAAACATGCTCGAAGGCTTGCCTTCTAGGTGATTCTAAATCCTGGCGAGTCAACGAGAGTAACCATCATGAGTCTACCCTTTTCAAACTTTACTCTCAAACATATCACTTTTACATTCAAACATTTAACCTATGGCCCTCAAAGGCTCATGGCCATTTCATCTTACAACATGCATTCAGTTCCTGTCATATATCCGGGCCTCAGTGGTTATTTGAACTTTGGTTCAAGCATTTGTGAGCCAATATTTTTTGTCCTTTGCCTGCAAAACCAGTACCATATGGATATGCTGCCAAGTTCAGTTACCATCTTGAGTCGTTTCTTCTACCTCTAGTAGCCTCTGTGCCACTTCACTATCAAAATTGTTTCACTGGGAAAATTGTTGTTGGTTGTTTCCAAGCAGGAAATTCCTTCAGCGTCATTCTGTTTAGACTTCTTCCTTCATGTGGGTTGCATTGTCACAACTGGGAGTCCTTGACGGACGGAGGTTTCCTCTCCAAGCATCTCTCCTAAGGTCTCAGTGCAGAGCACCAAGTCTCTCTTAATGGTGCCATTGTCTTTCACAACTGCTTCCTCCGCACCCGCCCTGTCTACATCTTTAAACTCCTTTTCTTACAAGTCAGTTTCTTTTTCCTCTCTCACTGTAGATCAGTAAGAATATTGAGCAGGAATTATGCCACAGCTGGAATGTTATCCTGTCTTGAAATTTCCTCTGCTAAAGAAATTAGCTTATTACTTTTGAATTCAGTCTCAATCGAATTCTCAGGACATGAACATAACATAGCTATATTCTTTGTCAGAATTTAATATAAATGTCTTGTTTGCTCCCCTAACTCCTCACGATCAAGGCCTCTACTTGTCCACACTTCTATTGGCATTTTAGACTTATGAGTTTCCACACAAAATTCCCATTAGGCTCTGCTTACAGCATTCTATGGATTCTTTAGTACATAGGTCCAAACTCTTCCAAATCCCTCTGTAAACCAGTTCCAAAGGCCTACAAATCATCTCTGAATCTCTTCTACTTTGTGGAAGGAGTGAAAAAATAAAATTCAATATAGATAGCTAGGTAGACAGATACATAATGGAATATTTTTTATACATTTTTATTACCGCTCAAACAAACTTAATAGGTAGACCAGTTCCCTCCCTCCCTCCTTCTCCCTCCCAACCCCCTGTTCCCCCTCCCCTCCCTCCCCATCCCCCAATTCCTCCCCCCCAATTCCCAGAGAGTCCTTTATTGTGTATGCCTAACTCTCCTCTGGGTCCTCCTCTCCGATGACGTACAAGGACCCAGTGGCATTTCCCTGAACCCTTTCTCATGTTCCCCTTAAGCATAGGAACACTACTGTGGCTGTCAATCCCTTGCCTCCAAGGATCTTGGTGCCTTTAGCTGATGCTAGACTTTGTGAGGTCAATAGTGTGTTGGACATTGCACAGGGCATGCAAAGTCCTATTATGATTGCTTCGGCCCTAACTAGTGTGGAGAATCTTGCAAATCGTTGCTCCTCCCATCCTTTTGCTCTTACAATCTTACCGCCCCCTCTTCCGCAAATGTCCCTGAGCTTCAGGATGGGGAGAGATTAGGCTGGCCTAGTTCTATGTGGTTGATATAGAGTCTCTGAAGTTCTGGATTGTGGTTTGTTAATTTTCTTTTGCAGTTTTGCTGCTCCTGCAATGCCCTTCACTCCATCCTGATGGGCACTGTATGTCACCCCCTGGTCAGAGACAAAAAGCTGTTAAACTGGAGTCTTGTTATAATAGCACATTCAAGGGTAGATGTAATAAAAGTAGGAAACCTCAGAGAGGGAGGTGTCAATCACCCATTTGCAAAATGATTACTTTTTATCTGCCAGACTATATGCCCTCCCCTTCTGGTGCGATCATACCCCCTCAGTTGTACATGATCAGGCACGAACGTCCGTGAACTTAACCAGGTGTCACATTACTTACTTGTGTTCCTTGATGGAGGCCTATTTTCTCTGCTGTAACATGGTCCCCTCTCTTCTTGTGCATAATGGAATATTTTTGACTTTAAAAAAAAGAATGAAACTTTGGCATATGCTATAGCATGGATTCACATGAAGGAATACAAGTAAAATTAGTTGGACAGAAAAAGACAAATGCCACATGGTTTTACTTGCATTATGTACCAGGAAAAGTCAAAATCATAGAGCAAGAAAGTAGAATGATGGTTGGCAAGGGATTGAAGAAGTAGAAGAGCTGTGGGATATCACGGGTTAGAGAGCAAATGTCCCGTAAACGCTCACATGGAAAAGGCTTGGTGTCTCTGTTACTGCGGTAAAATCTCCACGGCCACGGATTTAAGGCTCAGCCTCAGGTACTCCTGTCTGGCAAATGTACTAAATCAGCTCATTTTCCTCCCTCATCGGATTTGTTCTCAGCACAAGCTCATCCAGAGCTGACTCAGAGCTCGTCCCACCTCCTGTTCTAATTGCCTCTGCAGCACTGAGAGCCAAGAATGAGGATGTTAGAGCAGCTTCCCAAAGCCTGCTAAGCAGGTGTGGTGGATGGGGAGCTGCCACTCCTCTCTCTTTCCAGGTCCCTTGCAGCAGATGTGAGGGAGATGCAGGTGACTGTGGAGACACGGTTCCATATGGAAGCCCAGACAGGTCAAAAATATTAATGATTTTGTTTGGTTTAACATTGTCCCAGACCAATTCTTTACTGGGATTCTTTGGTAACTTGAAGAGACTCACACACTTATTTGGACGGATAAAACAAGAAATAATAAATGGGAATCTTTTGAAAAAGAAGTTTAACAAGAGAAAAGCAGAATACTCCAAAAATTCAAGCAGCAATGGAAAGACCATTACCTTGAACTCAAAGTGCCTCTGCTGCTGAGCTTGGCTCATACGTGGGTGTGACGTCAGAAGCCCCAGTACAGTCACCACCCTGGAATAATTTTTATGCAGTAAATTTGAGGAAAGGAGAAGGGCAGAGTTGGAGTCCCAGATTCTGGCCCTCCCGGATAAGACCCACATGACGGGAGAACGCAGAGGAAGCTGCTTTGGGGCTTCTGGTAGAGAGCAGGAGAGAGTTCCTCTGAGAGAGAACTGCATCCTGGGTCAGTGCAATGAGGGTCCCATCATTGAAGGGACTGGCCACGCCCTGGCCTGAAGCCATGAAAGATCATTCCCCCATCATTAGGTCATCTTAGTGGAAATAGTCTTTTAGGAAGATGTGCTGAAGATGTGGAGGAGTCTTCAACATACGAATATAAACCCCACACTCTCCCAGGCAGGCGGGCGGGATTTCTGTGCTGTGTAGAGGAGGTAGTTGCATCTGTGGGCCTATCTTCCCTACACACTAGGGAGCCAGGTGGAACTGTAAGTGCCTGAGAACCATCATGGCAAAGTAGCCAAGTACCTGAACCTGGTGCCCAGCCCTCAGATAATTTGATGGCTCCTGTCCATTGCTTCACTAATGTTTTCCACTGTTGAGGAGAAGAGTAAAGAAATATTCATACATAGACCTATAAAGATGCTAATATGGTAAGAAAAAACCCTAGTATCATTCAAAATTCAATTAAGGTAGTTTCCTAGGACTTCCTCATGTGTTACAAACAACAGAGATTTACTTGTTTATTGTGGCTACTAAAATGAAAATCAGGGAATGCTTGAAGGCTCTTCTCTGAGAGGTTAGACCTCCCTGGTCTATGAGAATGACCATTCATAGAGATGCTCTGTGGCCCATGTTTCTGCCATTTCATCTTGTGGCCTTTTCCTAAGGGTCCTTTCATGTGTCTTCACTGGTCATACATGTGATTATGCGGAATCCACTCTAAAGTGTTACGTTCACCTGGCCATGTGGGCAAATGACCCATTTCTCAATAAGCTCGTATTCCCAGGTTTGAGATTACAGTATATCTTGAAGAACATAATTTAACCATAACACATATGCTACATATAATACACAGGCGAGAGAGCACAACGTAGTGGTCAAAGTAGATCATGAACCGGGCCTGTAGCAGACAGTGCTACACCCTGTGGGAAGACGATTGGAGGGACCATGGGGACCTTTAGAAAACTAGTCATCTCCCAATTCTGGGTTAGGTAACTGGCGGGAGGCTCTTCAGCTCTAACAGTGCGTGCAGCTGTGTACCTGTGAATGCACATTTTCTCAGTGCAGCATATATTTCAATGAAGAACTAATTAGGATACAATGCCATAAAACTATATTGATTGACATGGAAAGATAAATTACTAAATGGAAAACAAGGTTATAAAAGTATACTGCAACTTGATTCCATTTGGAGGGGAAATCACATTGCAGACATTCACAGCAGGAAGTGCCTGCGGGACAAAAGCCTGCTGCTGACACGCCCACCAGCGGGAGAACTGCAGGTGCTTTCCTCCAATTATCTGCATTCTGTGGTTTTTAGATGAACTTATATTATCTATGTAATGCTTTAAATTTCAAAGTGAGAAATGGAAAAGGAATTACAAACAATAGGAGGCGTGAATACTAAGGAAAGTCGTATTGTACAATGTATTATGGAAGGATTAATAGGCCTGAAGAAGGGATGGGTGATGGTTTGGTGAGCAAAGTGAGGACCATTAGTTCAGATCCCTGGCACCCACAGAAAGGCAGGTACAGTGTCATGGGGGTCTGCAACCTCAGCACTGAGGGGACAGAGCCAGGTGGATCCTGGAAATGTTCTGGCAAATCAATGTGGCAGAAACAGCAAGCTCCAGGTTCAGAGAGAGACTTGGCCTCAAAAAATAAGATGGTGAGTGATTGAAGAAAACACTGGATGTCTACTGATATCTGCATGTGCATGCATGAGTGCACACACACTCTTGCACATACATGAAAGAATTCATATACCACACACATACACACAGAAAAATAAGGTTAAAACTAAAAGAATTAATAAAAAATAGTTCATTTCAGAGTGGTAAAGACTTTACCAAGCAAAATAGCGATAATAATATTCCAAGAGAAAAAAATTAATAAGTGTCTTGCCTTAAACATTCAAAGCCAGAAATGAACAAAACCAAAATATAAATGTCAACCAAAGAAAATCTTTATGAAAAAATATAGCAAACAAAAAAGCAAGATCATTAAAATAATTCTCATATGAGAACACGCAACATTCAACCTAGAAGTCTTCTTCTACAATAGCAGTAGATCGACAGGATCCCTACAGGATGTAGTCTAGTGCAATTGAAAAGTAGTGAAGTGGACAGCAGTGGCCAGCCATAATGCAGAGTACCAGAGACTCAGCAGGGCTCACTCAGAATCAGACCAACCTAATCTCCCCATCCTCAGATTTTGGGGACCTTACAGATGAGAGGGTGTCAAGACTATAATAACCTGAGATGGGAAGGTTCACCCTTGGACAAGACATCCCACTCAAGGCAGGATGTTGCATCTATAGTGAGACTTGTCCTTACCAGAGCTGCATAATCACGGACATACCAACGAGCCCACATAGACGATCAAGGAACTCAAGAGAGATAAGAACATACATTGGAAACCTCAGGGTCTAAAGCTGGATGAGTGAAGGGAAATGCCCCTGTCAGTGGGAATGCCCAAAGAGAGGCAACTCGGTGTACCACAGAGGCCTGAACCCCCACAAGAGTAGACCAGCCAGAGAGAACCCTGGGATCCATAGAAACAGACAGGCAAGAGGGTGGGATTAATGGAGGGATGGGAGGAAGAGATGATGGAGAGAAGCAGGGATAAGTACTCAATATGCTTGTAGAAGTGTAAAAATTTAAAAAAAGGGTAGACAAACTAGAGGAAATCCTGGGGTCCATAGAGGCAGACAGGCAGGAGGGTAAGAAGGAGTGGGATGGATTATTGAAGAGAATGGAGAGGAATGGGTGGGAGGGGGGGGATGGAAGGAAGCAGGGATAAGTACTCAATATGCTTGTAAAACTAGAAAAAAATAAAAATGAAAAGATTATTCTCATATGAAATTTGTTGTTTTTTATGTGTGAAAAAAATTTTTTTGTGAAATAAAACTTTAGTACCATAAAAGAAAATATAGGCAAATCCCTAAACAGGCAATTGAGAAATCAAAATTCAAACAGTAACTTTTTTTAAAATTGTATTATTATTATTATTATTTATTCAACTGTGTGCATATGCGTGTGTATGTGCGTGCGCGCGTGTTTGTGTGTGTGTAGAACCACGGATGAATTCACGAACCACCATGGACGCCTCCACCTCCTTCTGTCCCGGGATTCACAGGCTCCGCCCTACCAGGACCAGAAGCGCAGGCCGCCCCCGCTTCCGCCTGGCGTCTATACGTGGGATCTGGGATCCGAACTCAGGACCTTCCACCTGCAAGGTGAAGGCTTAACCCCTGAGCCACCTCTCCAGCCCCTCAAACAGTAACTTTTAAAAAATGTTTTATCCTTGCCAGATACCAAAAATAAGCCATTTAAAATTAACAAGAATCCAGGCATAGTGGTACATCTTTGCAGTCCGAGGAGAGGCAGAAGTATCACCATTAGTTTGAGGTCAACCTGGACTACATAATGAGTTCCAAGAGAATGTGGAGCACGGGAAGACCCTGTCTCAGAATGCAAACCAAAATAAAAACCAGTAAGAAAGATACTGTTTGCCAAGAACTTAAACTGCAAAATAGAAATTGAATTTAAGAATTCAAGTAAACAATCTAACCTGGAAGCAGCTTGAACTTTGGGGATTTTTTCAGTCTCCAGAGTTACTGTGGGTTGTATTAAGTACAGGTTTTTTCCATTTCCTGATTTTGGGTATTTCTGATCTTTTTTTTCTTTTTTCCAGCAGTGGCCAGTAGTCAAACAATCAGAGGCACAGACCATAAAGATGGCATAATTCAAAGGCAAGGTGAAGTGTCAGAGCCCTGAACAGGCCAAATTACACTTGTATAGAAATATAAAGAAATGATGAATTCGAAATACTTCCAGGGAGTCATTAGTTTAAAATATGCAATTAATGTTTAGCATGGTTTATTAAGTTACAAAATTGTCCTACCTGTATTCTCCAATTTACCCATGTGTGAATATATACTCATAAGTGTGTGTGTGTGTGTGTGTCTGCATGTGCATGTGTGTGTGTGTATGCATGCATGTGTGTGGAAGGGTGAGATATAAATGAGAAAGTTCAAGAAACACATTGAAAACTTTTTTAATTGGTCCTAGTTTTGATGGAGACAACACAGATGCACTTTTATCAATGTCCAAGTCAGCAAGTATTCTAGAGTCTAATAAATGAAATCCCATTCATTGTTAGCTAGTAATAAATAATGGTGGGAAAAAACAGTAAAGACTAAAACATCAGTGTAGTAAAATAAGTGAGCTCATCTACAAGTAGGTAGAATGAAGACGCTCTTGCTGGAAGGATTTCAGAAGAGAGAAGCTGCGAAGGCTACACTGCAGAAGAGCCTTGCCCGACTCTTCCATCTCTGCACTAGTTTGCTTCCTACTGATAACTCACCAATGCACGATCAGGTGTGTGCAGGGCACCTGCTCACTGAGTCTTCCCCTCTCTACCACCCTCAAATCAAATACTTCCTTGGAGACCAGTTTACTTAGGCAGAGAATGCAACGTATACATACTTCAAACTTTAGAAATCTTAGATGTAATACAAAAGTAACATTTGAAAATTCAAACTGGGGTTTACAAGATAATTCAGCAGATAAGGTGCCTGCTCACAGACTGTAACCTGAGTTCTACCTGGGAACGGTGGAATACAGATCTGAGTTCTTAGTGTCCTCTGTCTTCACTCATGCACTATGGTACATGCATGTGTGAGCGTCCTCCTGCTCTTTCAAATATAAACAAATAAAGAATGTAGGAAACAAACACTCCCCTTCTTCTCTTCATCCCACATTCTACCATTAGCAATTCGTGTAGACGTCGTCTTAGATTCAGTGTCTTAAAGAAACTTGCACCAAGTCCACCAACGTGTCATTAGCATGTGATGCTCTTTAGTTGTCCCAGGATTCTCTTCTGCTTCACCTCCCAACATTTTCATTGACATTGTCCAAGTTATTTGCAGCTGGAAATAGACTGTTGCATCTTCCCAAAGACCTGATGAGTGTGGGCCCTTCTGCCTTCCTGCAGTGACTGCAAGCTTCAAGCACCTGCTGCATTAACATGCAGGCTGCTTGTTCAATCTCCATCTATCTGCAGCTCTGGGATCTTCTGCTTAGGAGAGCAGCACTCTCTGTGCCTTAGAACTTGGGGTTCTACCCACTCTAGGTCTGTGTCTAGACTGATGTCAATCCTGGGGGCCTTGACCGCAGGCTTGAACCTGGTTTCTTACTTCTAATCACCCTGCGTACCCTTCATCTGCCTCCTCTTCTGGTTGATGTGCAGTAGCCAAACGGTCATTTCTATTCTGGTTGAAGTGAAGACCTGGGTCGGCTACACTTGTAACCGCAGCTGTCTCTTGGCCAGGCGTCCCAGTGATTTGGGAGCACCCTTTGGGGCTTCTGCTCTCTTCAAAAGGGCCTCCCACCCATCACCTGGCAGGTTACTTAGATTTACTGATGGTGGACTCAGAGCATGGCAAGGCTGTGACATTGTCCATCTCAATCTTGTGTTCTGGCTTTCTAGTTGCTCTCAGGCTCTGTGTCTGTGAATCCTGTGGAGGTCCTGCTGAGCTCCGTGCTGCCCTGAAGAGACACTGAAAACTTAGCACGATCGTACTACTGTTGTCTAAAGACCATCCTCACTTCCTGTGTTCTGCTTCTTGCTGCTTTCTGACCTCCGTGTATGTAAAGTAGAAAATATGGCACTTCCTGCTTTGACAACATTTTTTATATTCTTGATTATTTTCCCTTGTTTCTCTTCCCTTTGCGAATGAAAGGTTGCAACCAAAGTACCCACCCCTGACACAGGACATGTGTCATCTATACATCTCTCTGGTTCTTTACAAAACAGCACATCTTTGATGTTGACCATCACCCCCAAACTGTTCGTCTAACCTTAAAGAATGACGTGTTCTTGAATGAAATGGTGAGTACTCTTGCTGTCACATTAACTGAGATTGTCTGACTTGACGATGCTTGGAGTCAGTGACAGGAAAGCAGCTATACACATTAATTGTCAAATTCTTTGGATCTGCTTTAGATTCCATGTGCCAGATGTAGTAAAGAAGCAGGAAGCAAACTGAAAATAGATATGGCATTGGCTCTGCCTCTGTATGTATGACCTTAAAAATGTTGTGAGTCTTTCTGGGTTACGGTTTCTTCATTCAAATAAATATCTTACTTGTACCTCCGTGTGTGCTTCCAAATGTATACTTCCATGTGTTACCTCCAAGTGTGAATTGCTACATGGGTACTTCCCATGTGTGCAGCTCTTTGTGTGCAGCTGTTTGTGTGTACTTCCTGTGTAATACCTCCTCTATGCACCTCCACATGTATAGCTCTTTGGTATACACCTCCTATGTATATATCTACGTACACGCCACCTGTGTACCTCAGCTCTGTGTGTGAACTTCTTATGTTCACTTCCTGTATGTACTTCCATATGTGCTCTTCCACGTACGCACTTCCACATGTACAGCCCTATGTTCATGTATTTCCTTGTGTACTTCTGCATGTATACCTCCACTTGTGCTCTTTAACAACCGGTTAATGAAGGAACAAAGGCATCAGTGAGCTTATGGAAGGGTCAATTAAGATTATCTAGATTGGGAAACAGAAAGGAAGAAACAGAAAAAATAAGTACAGTCTAGGAGATCCACCAGACAATACCAGGTGCCAAAATCAGTAAAGCACTATGAGATAAAAGATTAAAATGATATTCAAAGACATATGTTGTCACCCTTGATGTAAAATTTACCAAAGCCTTCATATACAAGAAAAGCAGTGAACTACAAGGAGGATGAGCTCAAAAGTATTCACATGAACATACATTGTATAACCAAACCTTTGGAAGTAACGACAAAGAGAAAATTCTGAAGCAATACTGTTTTAGACAAGCAGCCTGTGCTAGTTAGAAATAGGTATCAGTCTGGCAATTGAAGGCTGAGTTCTGAGCACATTAGCGAAGGGTCGCTAACTGATGCAAACACTAAGACCTGCAGGAGATGGACTGATTTGTGAAGAGGCAGACCATAGTAGGTGGATCATTTTCTGGACAGGTAGATAAGATGGAGGGGGATGGTTCAGTACTTTGATACACCTCAACATACTTTGGCAGAATTGCTATCTGGAGGTTTGCCCCTTTCTCAGCAATTCCTATGGTGTGACTGGTTCTCTCATCTCCTTTGCTGGCATGAATTTCCCTGCCAAGTTGGACTATGAATTGTAACAGAGAATTATAAGCAAGAAGAAAATCCTGTGTTCCCCTAGGCTGTTTGGTTGGGAATTCTTTGGCAGAATGCACCAAAATTTGGTACCAGAGAAGTGGGTTGTTGCTGATAAATTTAGCTATGTGGCCTTTGTGGATTTTGAATGGTTTTATTGGAGATATATGGAAATATTGGAAATTTTCAAGACTATGTGTTACAAAAACCTTTGAGCAGAACCTAGTGGGCCACTTGGATAATAATAATGTTGAGAGATATAAATTATTTGAGCCTTATGATAGGAGAATAAGAACTTTGGTGAATTAAATTTAGATATGATGGATTTGGGGCTGCAGAGATGGCTCAAGGGTTAAGGGTCTGTCTTCCAAGAGCAGAAGGACCTGAATTCAGATCCATCTCCCATGTTCAAACCAACCAATCAACCAACCAACCAACCAACCAACAAAACCAGGTGGAAATGGTGGCAGCCTGCACTTCTGGCCCTGGAAGGCAGAGCCAGGGAAACCCCAGAGCAAAGCAAGAAGGAGGCAGAACAATCAAGAATGATTCCCAAAGTCACCCTTGGGCCTCCACAGGCACTCATACACAGCACCCTCTGATTAATACTGACACAGACACAAATAAAAAAAAAACCCACTGGTTTACTTGCTAGAGGAGAGTTTTGTTGGCAGCCTTGAAGTTTTGGAAGAGGAAAAGGAAAATAGCAAAGTGGCTCAGAAGTTTGGAAAAATTGACATCACTGAAAAAAATAAAAGAACCCTAGTTCTTTGCACTGAGACAATGGGAGACATGAATATTGTCCCGTGGAGATTTTCTGTTGAGAAAACCCAAGGTGTTTAGTGGAATAAACCCTAAGGTGAAGCAGTTTAGAAATCCCTTTGAAAATTTTGGCTAACTAGAAAAGCATTTTTCCAGGGCTATACCGTACAGCTGTGATTTGAGTGGGCCAGGCTATGACTCAACCTTGCTGCGGAAGTTGCAGTATAATCCAGGTGGTATTGGTTTTGATTCAGACTGAGGGTTTGTGAAGAGTGACTGAGGCTTGGCTTTATGCGGCGTGTTTGCAGTTCCCGTAAAGGAAGATGAAACTTATGCTTCTGATATCTACTGCCACAACCATGGGACTTGCGTAGAGAAAGACTGTGAGTACGTGTGGATGTTGACCGCAAGAAAGCTACTTGTCCTGTGACCAGAAAAATAGAAGCCATGGAACTTTTCAGACTTTGTTTTTCAAAATTGTCACCAAACTCAAGTCGAAATTAAGACTAAAGTTGGCGAAGTAAGTATCATATCTCGTAGTCCAATGTCTATCTTCTATTGTTTGTTAAGCTCTCAAAGTCTGAGAAATTCCACAGCTTCTGTATTTTCTATCATAAGTGAATGTCTCATCCACAGGAACAAGAGGTAAAAGTTCACAGTTTATAAAGGTTATAATTTAGGTTATATATCTATCAATACACTGAAATCAAAACAGTTCCCAGATCAGTTTCCTAATGTCTCAACTTCAGAAATTAGGAAAAAGGTACAAAAATTAGATGGAAATAATAAACATAATTGTGATAGACCTCGTGGAGGATATAAAAATCCTAGAAAGATTCAATGAAAAGAAAACTTTCTTATTTGATTATTGAAATCAGAAACAAAAGTAAATTCATTTTGACTGATCTTATAGAAACCAAAAATACATAAGGATACAAACGAGATAACTAAATGACAGGAACAAATGTGTAGATATTACCAAACTGATTACCAAAACTGACCTAAGAAGAAACAGAATCTATAAAAAGCATAAAATAAGTATCAAAATATATTATCAGAAATAACTTTCAACAAGGAACAGCTAAGAAACAGAAGGCTTTATTGATGAAGTCTACAAGAAGTTTAAGTAGGAATTAACATCAATAATTTTCAAATTGCTTTAAAAATGCAGAAGAGTGGAAAGTTCCTAGCTCATTTTGTGAAACCAGTATTAATTATCCTGACCCAAAAGTCAAACCAAGAAAAGATAACAAAAAGAAAGAGACAAGAAAAGATAACACTAGACAGACATACTTATGAGTATGACTGCAAACCAAATACAAGAGCAGAGAGAATGCATTTTACACTCAACTAGTGAGGTTTGTTCCTAGAATTCTAGATTAATGTAAAAATAAATAAGCAGAATTAATGGCAAGATTTATGTGCTATTAATAAGCACTAAACATAATTGATAAATTTAATATTATTTTGTATGGAAAACACCAGGCCTGATAGAAATAAAGGGGGTTACTTCAACTTTAACACATATACCTGTAAAAACCCTCGAGCTGGGATCCCACTTGTAAACAACTAAAAACCTTCATTCTAAGAACAGTATAAGACAAAATGTCATTCTTACCACTAAAGATGCCAGATAAATTTGGACATAAAAAGAAATTAGATTTATCCAGTTTGTAAGGGGAGAAAAATGATCTCAGCTTGCATATAGATGATATGGGTTCTTACGTAGGACTCTGCTGAAAGTAATGGATGAGCTCAGCACATTTGTAGCATACAAAGTAAAAAAACATACAGACATCTTTGAACTTCCATGAACTAGCTATAAATAGTCAAAGAAACAGTGAAGAAATTCTAATTACTATAACATCAAAAACAACACAATATTTAGAAGGAAGTTTTTCTAGGGAAGTACAAAACACACTGAAAAACAGACTAACTGCTGAAAAATTAAGGATATAAAGAAGTTAGAAGATAATCCATTTTATAGATGGTTAGATTTAATATTCTTACAATGACAACATTCCCCAAGGTAAACTATGCAGAATCAATACATTCTTTATGAAGCTCTCACTTTAACAATGAAGATGGTGATCCTAAAGTTTATATGAGAGTTTAGGATAGTCAGATGTCTTGATTCAGAAGAATAAGGTTGAAGGATAGCTACTTCCTGACTTTTTAATGTTAGAAACTAAATGATCAAGACAGTGTGGGACATGATATAATAGAGACACTAAGTAAAAAATAAGCCTATTCATGTGTGGACAATTGACTTACAATGTAGATGACTATTTTTTAATGAATTAATTAATTAGGCTAACTTTCTGGTTCCTGAAGATGTGAGAATGTCTAGTTGAATGATGCTTTGCATTCCTGTTTCTGATTCCAAGTTGGCAAAGGTCATCTGGGTTTTGATCCATAGCTATATTCAGATATCAGTTATTTGTCTTTAATTCAATTCAGCCACTTTTTGTTTGCTAGCTGAAAGGATACATTTTTTAAAAAAGTCTCACCAAGAAGAAAAGGTCAACTTCAACAACACATTTAAGAAATACTGATTACTTAATACAGGCAGCCACTTACATTCTAAAGTTGTGCGCCCATACATTCAAATAACCAAGGAGCAAAAATATTTAAAAGGTTGCATCTCAACTGAACAAGCATAAACATACTTCTTCTTGTTATGCTATAAGCAGCACAATATGTCAACTATTCATATTATATTTATACTGTATTTGATATTACAAATTATCCAAAGATGAATTAAAATATCAGGTAGGATATTTTATAAACTATGTGGAAATTTTTCTTGTGAATATGTGTGCACATTTTTTTGCCTGTGGGTACATGTGTATAGAGAGGCCTGAGGCTAATATTAGTAATCACTCTCCAATGCACTTCACCTTACTGCTCTGAGGCTAAGTCTCTGTGATAGATATACATGTCAACTTGACAATTGTGTTTTTGTGTCTTTGACATCAGGGTGAGTTTACAAAAAAAATAGGTTCTGGATTTATTTTGAAATTTTCCTCTATTGGCTCCATGACTTTGATAAGGTATATGTCTACTCAAAGCCTTGCTGTGTTTTGTGTTTTTACTAATATTGGATACTCAGATCATTGGGTATAGCTGTCCATAGTATCTGAGTACCCTTGAACTCTTGGTCAAAATATTCCTACTTTCTTGTCCCCGTGATTTGGCTCTCCCTTTCCCTCATGATCAAAGATTTGTTTTAACAATTTCCTTGAGATCTGTAAAAATAAGCACTTTCTCCATTCTGCTATTTCTCTCTTCTCAGTTTGTCCTGCTGTGATCTTAGTTATTTCCTTTTTCTAGCCATTTCCAGTCACACAAGGTGAGAAGTTAGGTTTATGATATAATAGTTTCTCTTCTGATATGCTATCAGGCTACAAACACCCTGTGATCATAATTTGGTCACACTTAGTACTTAGTTGTCTTAAGGTGTTGCCCATGTGCCCTTGTGAATTCTCATTCACTATGTTAGTGCTTTGGGCAAGCCGCTTAATTCCAAATACTTGCTACCTTCCATTTTACTTCTACTCTTTAATTTCTAGCTTCATTTCATTGACTGGAAATGTATGAGGTGTGGTTTCAATCTCCTTAAGTGTGTTAAAACTAGTTTTGTGCCCAACAGATTATCACAAAGGCTGTTCCATGTGCACCTGAGAAGAATGCATACTGTACTGTCCTGGATACATGTTCCTTGCATGCTTGTTCGTATTTTCATATTCTCTGCTTGTTTCTGGACTTTTTTCAGGCTATTGTGTTCATTATCAAGAAGAGGATATTAAAGTCACTTGCCATTTTTTTTTACTTTTTGCCCATTTCCCCCTTATAATCTTCATACATTTAGGAGCTCCAATGTTGGATGCATTTGTAATCTAATTAGTATATCCCCTTGGTGAATCAATCCTTTTTGCATGTGTATATAGTGTGCACTCACATATATTCAGATGCATGTGCAGGTATGTATGCAGATGGAGGTGTCTTTTATCACCTGATTGTCACTTTTATTATTGGAGCAGCTCTCTCAGATGAACCTACAACCTCAAGTGCTGGGAAAACAGGAGGGTGCCATGCCTGCCTGGCTTTATGTGTATTTTGGGGATCTGAACTCAGGTCAACATGCTTGTGTGACAAGTACCTTATCCACTCAACTACTTGCCCATCCTCTGAATTAATCTTTTGTTTTATAAATTTAATTTGTTATATTTCATAGCAGTCCTTGACTTAAAATTTATATTTGTAGTTTTTATATATTATTATATTTTATATTATGTAAAGTCTACATGATACGGTAGTCTGATTTTTATAGTCTGATATGAATGCATACAGTTCTGTTGTATTTTGAGTTGTGATTCCTATGGAATATTTACTTTTCATCCTGCTGGAGATTGAATCCATGGCCTCTTACTTGTTAGGCAGGTGTTCTGCCACTAAGCTATATACCTGACCCCTTCTATTCACTTTTTGGGTCTAAAGTAAGTTTTGATTGTGGAGTTTAATCTATCCATACTTAACCTGATTATAGACAGGGAGAATTACTAGTGTCCTTTAATTTTTTTCTTTGTATATTGTAGCTTTTTGATCCCTCCAAGAAGTTTTGATGCAACTCCTATTTATAATTGGAATGCATCACATCTAGTGCTCAAATGGAATGAAATTAAGTGAACCTATGATTTTTACAGCATCTATAATCCTTTGCAGAACATATCTGTGATAATTCTGTTGCACAAAATATTTGCTAGAAAGATATATTAAGTAGAGGTAAACAGTGGTTTCTGAAACTGTTTGGGATGACAACTGCTCCCTATCAGTGCCCAGCAAGATATGCTTAAGAACAGCTCTGGTCATACAAGTTGCTCTAAGCTCACTTTTTTACCCACTAACATTACATCCAGAGAAAAGTAAAACGGGGACATAATTTCAAGTTTATTTCCTATACAGAGCAACTTTGAAGAAGACTTCAGATAATTTTATAAAAATAAAAATAAGGTCATACTAAAAAAAAAATATGTTCTTCAGTAAAATATGCATGCCACAGGATAAGAGTCTGAAATAGCTCGGTAACTGATTAAAGTACAAGAATGTGTACCAGAACTAATTTTCTACTCGATATTATTCTAAATATTTTTAAACTTAGAATGCTAATTTTTGATATATTGTACATACATATTTAAGCTTTAAATTTTTATTTATGAAAGTTTGAATAAAACAATTTTGATAGTCTGTTAAGACAATAAAATTAATTGGTTGGCTATTAAACACATATTTTCAAAATCATTTAGTTCTAAAAGCAACATTGTGACACTAAGCTCCACATTTTCTTGCTATGCCTAGCACAGGTGGACATGCTGAGCCACTCAACTCCTGATGCTAAAAGAAAAGTGGAACTTCAGTCAATCACTTACAGAAGTGTACTATGGGATGCCAAGGTAGAGAACAACCAGATAAAGGGCTCAAATACTCTAAAATGGCCAAACGATCACAATATGGAGGGAAACTTTTTTCTCAAGTAATTGCCTATGAAATATTTTAAAAAGTAGTTTGGATTTTAAAAGAGCGATGCAGAAAGTGACTTAGATCAGATCAAGGTTCAGGGGAGCTGTCTTGCAGCAATATCTGGTCTCTCCAGGGGAGGGCAGTGGGGAAAGGTCGTGGAAAAAAAGAAAAAGGGGGAAGAAAAGGCTAAAAAAAAAAAAAAGGCTAAACAGTCATGGCTTTGAGTTGGAAAAGTACTGTGCTTAATTAACAACAGGAAGAAAACTTTATAACAGACTAGAATGTTCACAATAAACAAGCTTGGGAGACACTTGAACGCACTGGTCAGCTAAAGCCCTGGGTACTTCAACAGAGATCAGCATGTCCTGGCTTGGAGGAAGCCTGTGGAAAACTTGATGCTGGTTGGGGATGGAGGAGGAAATGACAAGCGGCCCTCAATCCTACTTTGAAGTGGAGCACAGAGATGGCACAGGTAATCAGATCTACGCTGGGAGTGATGCAAACACATTATTCTCTCCAAATTTAAACAGTCTATTCTTGTTCAGAGCTCAAATATCTTTTTCCCTGTAAAGGTCAAAAAAGAAAAAAAAGCATATGGTGCTTGAATTTGAATATTAAGCCAGCTGTCAGTCACTGGTGGTGACAGAGGCAGGAAGACATTTGAGGCAGGAAATCAGCCACAATTAACATAATAGGGTCTTTACATCTCTAATCAGGTTTCCTCTTTCAGAATATTTCATCTGTGGTCAAAATCATGATGCCTTTTATAGAAGCTTGTTCTTTCCAGCAGCGAATCTAGCAAGCAAGATGTTTGTTTTCTCCTCACGCTGATGGATTTCAATAGTCTTTACCATATTTGTTAGTGACAGTGTTTGTCCATATTATAAATTAAGTCCAAAGCAAGTTCAAAGGCTAATATAAAAACTATACTTCATGTCTTTTACTAATAAGTTTAGACATGAGAGGATCTAGTGCTCATCTAACATTTTTAATAAAGCACTCAGTTCATTTATTCATAATTTTTTCCTTACACATTTACAACTATTCTCCTTCAAGCACATATTACTTGCTATATGACATAATTCTATTATTGTTTATTTCTAGTTTATAATTTCCACCTGGTTTTTCCTCAAGGACAATTTATTCATAATAGAATAAAATTTCACATTGGCCAAGTTTATTGTTCTCATTATTTGATGTTTATTACATCACGAGTCTTTATCATGGGCTGTACACATCTCACTTTCCTGGCTGTGTCTAACCTAAGTAGGACTGCGGAGTGCACACATGACAGAACTTAAAATCTGAATAACAACAGAGAGTGCTGATGAAGTCTTGCGCTTATGATTTGATGATTTCAAAAAATTCTTGCTCCTTCTACTTATGGCTTTCCATTTCTTGTGCATTACAAGAGACATGAAAGTCTTAATCCCAAAATGGAACCCACATGACCATTTTGGAGTTGCACAGGGAACTCCAATGTGAGATGAAGTTGAAAATCACTGCTTTAATAAGTTTAAATTACATGCTAATGACAATACATATGTCTATTCCTCGACAATAACTTCTTCCTGAATCTCCCTCTCCACCGTCTCCTCCTTAAACCACCCATCTCTGAACTTCTCCAGAACTGGGATCAATGCCTGTTTTTTGCTATGACTCTGCAGTAATGCTTCTGTCCACACTGCACTGTTCTTTTTGGCATTATCCTTAACGTCCAAAGAGTTTCATGTCTAGTCAACAGTGTACTGAGTACAAGGTATTGTTCTTACACTAGCTAGCAGTAGAGGTGGTAGACAAAAGTCTGTCCTGATACATCTTACATAGAAAACAATAACATAGATTGTGAGAAACCAGTGTTAGGGAAATATAGTGAGTGAAAGCGACCAGGAGTGTTGGGGTGAGTGGAGGAAGCAGAGATGCTAAGTAGGGTGGCCTTAGGTATTTGGACATATTCTTTAAGGTGAAGAAATATCTCAGAGATTGTAGGCACACTGACACAGCACCTGTGCCACTGGCTAAGAGAAGGTCTCAAACAGCACATCCTAAATGTAACTGATTAGGATGTTTACTAGGCACACCACATTAGGATATAAATCACACCAGTGCTCACAATTTTCATCACTTCTTTGCATGGTGCTACAGCTTGTCTGAATGCTGCCGATACATTCATAACCAAACAGTCTAGGGGATGGGGAGTTTTATTCTTGCTTACACTTCTCCATTACCATTCATGGTCCAGCTTGGCAGGAACCAAGGGAACTGGCCACAGCACATCTACGAATTGCATTGGGGCAAACCTCACTTGCCAGACTGTAAGTCTGCCAAAGTATCCTGAAGTGTGCCAATCTACTGAACAACCTCCTTCCATCTTATCTTCCTGCCTAGGCAATGGTCCTACCCACTATGGGCTGGTCTTGGTACAAATAAATGCTCTCTGGAAGGCTTGCTTAGGACTTGCCTTAACTCCTAACTCTCCACAAATGTGACCAGAGGCATAGCCCTCAACTGTCAAGTCCATACCTGTATCTCACTGGCACACACAATTTTCAGATGCTCAACATCAGAGGTTTTGTTGATGAGCAGGCAGGCACTGTGCACCCCAATACACTCCTTACCAACAAGGAGAACCTCATGGAAGAGCAAACGGACACTGAGGCTGCAGTTACACGGGAAGAATTGTCCATTTGTTCTTGACGTTGTCACAATCTATATCCACTTCTGGGACAATCAATGACTACGATCTCTGTCATCTTCTAGAAACCAATGTTGCAGCATCAAAGTGAACCTGAGGAAAATGCAGCATTTCATTTCTTCAGCTTCCTAGCCTCAGAAAATACTCATGTGTCTATAAAATTAAGCATGTGAGACATATATAGGTAATAACTGTTGCATGGTGGATGCTGGAATACAGTTTAAATCCCATGAACACAGTGCTGAGGAGGATTGGTTTTTGTCTGAGGTGTGGAATAATCAATTAAATCGTTTTCAGCTTGGAGCTGAATGTGGCTTGGTTGACACTTGCTTGCCTAGCATGCATGCGGCCTGGATTTAAGCACCAGCACTGCAGATACCAGGCATGCGGTGTAGGCCTGCAATTTCAGGACTCAGGAGGAACAAGGCAGAAAAATCGGAAGCTCATGGTCATTCTCAGTACACAGAGTTTGAGGTCAGCCTGGGAAACATAAGATCCTTTCTCAAAGGAAAGATATTCACTTTCAATGTGAACAGTTTGTTCATTTTAGTGTATTCAGTGTCGTGCAGCTATCACACCTGTCCACTTTTAGATCATGTAGATCTAAAGACTAGACACATTACTACTCGGAAAGCAACCTCATATCCAGTAGCATCACTCTACCCACCCTACTCAGGCCCTAACAATCTTTGATCATTCTGTCTCTATAGATTTGTCCACTTAAGATATTTAATATATATGGGCTCAAACTACATGTGGCCTTTTTTGTCTGTCTTTTCGTGGCATTTTACAATAATGGTGGCATACATCTTGGTTATAGCCAAATATTCTATTGCACAGATATACCATATTTTGTTCATTTATTGGTTGATGGACATTTGATGTTTGTGCTTTTTGGCTACTAAGAATAATGGTTCTCTTGAGGTTAAGCACCATTTTCTATTTATTTGGATATAAACCCAGGTGTGAGTGAATTGAAGGACTTGTTAAGGATTCAGTTGGTGTAGGAAGGAAGTTCAAAAATTTGATTCAGGGTTTTGTCAATCCCTTGAGTAGATTACAGAAGACGTGGTGATTAACCTTGGCTGCAGAACTGATCTGAGATCAACTGAGAGATACACTTTTGGGTGGATCTGAGTGCATTTCCATAAGAATTAACTTAGGGGGTGACCCTTCCCTACAGTAGGTAGCACCATTTGGTAGTCGTCCAGACAAGAAGTTGTCTGAGAGAAAAGCAGGGCTGCTCTTGCCGCCTGCCTTTGCCCTATTACTGCTGCCGTCCTGAGCTGAGAACCAGCTTCTCCAGCTCTCCACAATGGGCCGGTGCAGCTTTGTAGGAAGTCCTTGCATCGTCAGCTAATGGAGGCATCCAGTCTAGTAGATCTAGTCGCTACCAGGTTCTCAGTCTCTCCAGTGTGCAGTGGCCACTGTTGAGCTGTCCTGCCAGTATCATGTAAGGAGACCTAATAAAAGGCTTCTCAACATGTAACCCATCATCCCCATTCCTCCCGAGAACCCTAACATGGAAGGAAAAAATAAGTTCCCAAACAGTAAGTTACAATAATGGGTGACAAAATGTTTATTTGCTTCAGTTTAAGTACATTTTAACATTATATAATTACTTGGAGAGAGATTTAAAGACATCAAGAAAACAATATTCTACATATTTTCCTCTTTTAAGGTATAATTTTTAGTTTCTTTTACAATAGAAAGTAGCAAAACTGCTGATTGTTTTGCTGATTTACAATTTGAAAATATATCTCCATAATTGTACTGAAAACCCTAAGGTCTTAAGAACTATAAGGTATCTGAACTGAAGAATGCTACTGAGACTAAGATGGCTTAAGAACTAAATACAGAGATGTTTTTCTTAACAAGAGGCCGCAGCCCCCACAGACGATACACTGAAGGAGGCCTAATCTGGCTACCTCCATTCCCTCCATCCCATCCAACACGACACAAACAACTTGCTTCTTTCATTTGAGTTCAGAAAATGGTCATGTTCTAAATTCCTAACGTAAAAACAGCACAAAAATAATCTTCTAGGGCTATGATTGAACAAAAATTGAAATTCAAGTTTTTCTACCTTTAATCTCAGATATATGATAATTATAGTTTTTAGACACAACTTATTCATAGGTTGATAGAACTGTTCCCAGCATAAATGAATGTAATAATTTCTCCAGATCTCAAAGGATAAAATAATAGATGAAATTACCATTAGAAAAGTAACAGGCATGGTGTGCTGGCTGCCATTCTTTCAGCCTAGTTTTGCGTGAAAAATTCTTTCTGCACAGTGAGAAAGATTGCTTTCCACCCTTCCGTAATTCTCAGGCGAGACTTGTCTGGCACTCCATGATTAAAAGAATTAAAAGAATCAGTTTTGTACAACCTATGGCTTCTTATCATTGTGCAAAGTGTATAAAAAATACCAACCACTGATTAACTTCTATGCTTCCTACTTCCAGATGAATGTAATAGGAAACAGAAGCAACAAAATAAACTCTGGCATTCCCTCAAGGCTGTCATCTCAATACTTCTCATGCCAAGAACTATTAATATTAAAGAAGGAAAATGGTCATTTAAGTGCTTCTTCAGCTCTTGAGTTTTTCCCATAAAGTGTGAGCTCTACCTTGTTACAGAAAAGAATTACTTTCTTCTTCTCATAAACTTTTTTGCTTCTTTCAAAAGCTCTTCCACATCTTCCTTGTCTTCATGTTCCTTTTCTGGTTGCCAGTCAGAATCTTCATCTGTCGACTCATACTCCTCTTCCTCATCTTCCAGGTCATACTCACTGGGTTGCCCAACATCATCACCATCTTCCTCCAGGCCAGTTCTGGCTGGAAAATAAAGTGCTGTTAAACACCACCATCAGGCACTGGGATTAGTAGGCCTGGGATTAGAGCCGTCTCCTGGAAAAGTCTTACTACATCAAGAATTCAGCACACAGCTGACTATTACACATTCACAGAAAGGATTTGAAAGATGGGAAAGCCAAGTATGTCAGAATTTTCTGAATTAAGAAATTTGAAACTCTAACACTTCATCTAATATTTGAAATCTGCAGACCCTGCATCTATACATTTTAGAGGGGAAAAGGTCTTCTGACTATGTTGGTACATAGTGACTTGTGCAAAGCACAGAGGAGACACGTCTTGAGATCCCCCATAGGAGCTGAAGATCATAGTACTCACATGAACATACATCAACTAACCATTCTGTTAGAATGTCCACAACCTGTGGTGTAGGGAAAGTTCCTTCCATTCTGTTAGTGTCCATGGCTTGTGGTGGGGAGGAAGGTTCCTACCATTGTTAGGGTGTCCACAGCCTGTGAGGTGTGGAAGGCTCCTACCACTCTGTTAGGGTGTCCACATCCTGTGGTGTGGGGAAGGCTCCTACCACTCTGTTAGGGTGTCCACATCCTGTGGTGTGGGGAAGGCTCCTACCACTCTGTTAGGGTGTCCACAGCCTGTGGTGTGGGGAAGGCTCCTACCACTCTGTTAGGGTGTCCACATCCTGTGATGGAGGGATGGCTCCTACCACTCTGTTAGGGTGTCCACATCCTGTGATGTGTGGAAGGCTCCTACCACTCTGTTAGGGTGTCCACGGCCTGTGGGGGGGGGAAGGCTCCTACCACTCTGTTAGGGTGTCCACGGCCTGTGGTGTGGGGAAGGCTCCTACCACTCTGTTAGGGTGTCCACGGCCTGTGGTGTGGGGAAGGCTCCTACCACTCTGTTAGGGTGTCCACGGCCTGTGGTGTGGGGAAGGCTCCTACCACTCTGTTAGGGTGTCCACGGCCTGTGGTGTGGGGGGAAGGCTGTACCACTCTGTTAGGGTGTCCACGGCCTGTGGTGTGGGGAAGGGTCCTACCACTCTGTTAGGGTGTCCACGGCCTGTGGTGTGGGGAAGGCTCCTACCACTCTGTTAGGGTGTCCACGGCCTGTGGTGTGGAAGGCTCCTACCACTCTGTTAGGGTGTCCACGGCCTGTGGTGTGGGGAAGGCTCCTACCACTCTGTTAGGGTGTCCACGGCCTGTGGTGTGGAAGGCTCCTACCACTCTGTTAGGGTGTCCACGGCCTGTGATGTGTGGAAGGCTCCTACCACTCTGTTAGGGTGTCCACGGCTGTATGTGTGGAAGGCTCCTACCACTCTGTTAGGGTGTCCACGGCCTGTGGTGTGGGGAAGGCTCCTACCACTCTGTTAGGGTGTCCACGGCCTGTGGGGGGGAAGGCTCCTACCACTCTGTTAGGGTGTCCACAGCCTGTGATGTGGGGAAGGCTCCTACCACTCTGTTAGGGTGTCCACATCCTGTGATGTGGGGAAGGCTCCTACCACTCTGTTAGGGTGTCCACATCCTGTGGTGTGGGGAAGGCTCCTACCACTCTGTTAGGGTGTCCACATCCTGTGGTGTGGGGAAGGCTCCTACCACTCTGTTAGGGTGTCCACGGCCTGTGATGTGGGGAAGGCTCCTACCACTCTGTTAGGGTGTCCACGGCCTGTGGTGTGGGGAAGGCTCCTACCACTCTGTTAGGGTGTCCACGGCCTGTGGGGGGGAAGGCTCCTACCACTCTGTTAGGGTGTCCACGGCCTGTGATGTGGGGAAGGCTCCTACCACTCTGTTAGGGTGTCCACATCCTGTGGTGTGTGGAAGGCTCCTACCACTCTGTTAGGGTGTCCACATCCTGTGGTGTGTGGAAGGCTCCTACCACTCTGTTAGGGTGTCCACAGCCTGTGATGTGGGGAAGGCTCCTACCACTCTGTTAGGGTGTCCACAGCCTGTGGTGTGTGGAAGGCTCCTACCACTCTGTTAGGGTGTCCACAGCCTGTGGTGTGGGGAAGGCTCCTACCACTCTCTTAGGGTGTCCACAGCCTGTGATGTGTGGAAGGCTCCTACCACTCTGTTAGGGTGTCCACAGCCTGTGGTGTGGGGAAGGCTCCTACCACTCTGTTAGGGTGTCCACGGCTGTATGTGTGGAAGGCTCCTACCACTCTGTTAGGGTGTCCACATCCTGTGGTGTGTGGAAGGCTCCTACCACTCTGTTAGGGTGTCCACATCCTGTGGTGTGTGGAAGGCTCCTACCGCTCTGTTAGGGTGTCCACAGCCTGTGGTGTGGGGGGAGGGAGAGAGGCCCATTCTGTAAGAGTCACAACCTGTGGTGTGGGGAAGGTTCCTGCCTTGCTTCAGATCAATCACTGGCTCAAGGGGCAAAATGGGATCTAGATCAGTAAAAAGGGAATTTCGCTATTTCTTTTAGTAATCCTGAGAGTTAAAGTTGTTTCTTTTTAGTTTCCTTAGATAAACACAGGTGGAAAAGGGTGTAAATAAATATTCCTTTACTGGGAAGAAATATCCCTCCAAGACAGGATGATGGAAGGGAACTTAGTTGTAGGGATGCTCCTGGTTATCATTAGCAACACAGTAAGCCTTTAAGGAACCAGCCCGGCCCTCTGGACTCTGCAGTAGTCGTAGCTCTCACTGTTGTTCACGCTAATTTGACATTTTGTTTTCAGGTACTCGTAAACCAAAGAATTTCAACAGACAAAAGATAATCATATGCTTTCGGGAAAAACTGGGAAAAATATTTGTTATGCAAAATTTGCATTTTCTATTTTGTTTGGGACATT
Source organism: Typhlomys cinereus (assembly GCA_023101885.1). Taxonomy (NCBI): domain Eukaryota; kingdom Metazoa; phylum Chordata; class Mammalia; order Rodentia; family Platacanthomyidae; genus Typhlomys; species Typhlomys cinereus. Next base: position 10,171,834 of record JALPQD010000034.1, on the reverse strand, counting down.
TGTCTTTTTTTGGAACAGTATTGTTGTGTAGCTTAAGTTGGTCCCAAACTTGAGGCAATCCTCCTGCCTCAGCCTCCCAAGTGCTAGAACTCCAGATATGATCTATCACACCCAATTTCTGAAGGTTCATTAAAAAATGAATTGAATTTTCACTAAAAATACACTAAGAAGCAGCATTCAAATCAACGATAGCTCATAAAAGCAACATTTTTAAAAGATTGCTTTAGGAGAACAATCCACAGGCATCATGTTGTGAAGAAAAGAGACTTACCTGGCAGTGTACTGTGTCTATATTCTATCTTGTGCTGAGGGTTCTTCCTGAAAGGAATTGAAGCAAAGAGAAGTTTTTGACTGGGAAGTATGACTATTTAAACTGAATCTGCCTGGTCGGTCATCTGTGAGTAAACTCTGCCTAAATGAGTCTCATATTAAACTAGATTTGTCTGTTTTTCTCTTCATCTTTTTCTCTTTTCGACCACTCTGTTATTGTGTCCTCCTCAGTCCCAGACTGAGCTGGCATTCACGATTTTAGTAGCTTGTTTGATGTAAATTTTTTTTTCTCTGTGTACTGTCCAGTGTGTAGACTGAGCCAAATAAACTGAATTTTTAATTTAATTTTGATTAATTTAGGTAAATTATCGTCATATGTGTGGCTACAACTTGAACACAGGTTTAATTAAGAAACAAAGAAAAGATCTTCCTACCAACCAAGAGTAATTTAAAATTATTAATAAAAGCTCTACAACATCCTCTTCCTTATGGACTGACTTCCTTATAATTTCCAAAAAATAGTAAAATAGTTCTACAGGAAGAAATGTTACTGCTGAGAGTAGAAGGTAGTGATTAGAATGAGCAATGCTAATTAAAGGCTGCCTTGCCACCTCCCTCAGCTGTCTCAGCTTATTTTCCATTGTTAAGAACAGATGACATCAGGACATACATCCTAAGAAGCTCCTGTGACCCTCTGGGGTCACACTCATGGCTCATGGCTCGGGAGGTAGTGGGTCACCAATGCTAGTTACTGGTTCATCCATCAGTTTAAGAATCAGCCACACTTCTTGCTCAGGCCAGGTATGAGTGACAGTCTACAGTGGTTTTCATAGCTTCTCCTGCAGGTGAGTATTAAACAGAATGAAAGCACAACTGTACAGTTAATTAGACTCATAACTCAACAGTTTTGAGAAATGGAAAAGAGATTTTACACAAGATTGTATACTTGAGGTAATTAACCCAAATCTAACCTTCCGATGGAAAATAAACTTCAAGCTTGAGAAAAATGAACCCGACAACTTAGCTGTGATAAAGAGAAGCTGCAAATGAGCGAAGCTTTGGCAATGGTCTGTGGAAGATCTTTTCCAGCTGCGCACGCTGGTACAAGCCAGGGATATGCTAAAGTTAGTCCTCATTAAAAGCACAGTTAATGCTAGACATCGGGTAAGGGAACAGAAAAAGCAAATGGATATGAAAGACATTCTTCATATTTAATCTAGAGAAAATATTACTAGGCAGTTAAGGTATTTGGGGGGTCTTTTTCATTAAAAAACAGAAAACAACTTCAAACCTACCTAACTGTAATATACTGAATTTTAAATTTTATTTAATTTTAGTTAATTGAGGTAAGTTATAGTCATATGTGTGGTTACAACCTGAACACAGGTTTAATTAAGAAACAAGAAAAGGAGATCTTCCTATTAATCATGAGTAATTTAAAATTATTAATAAAAACTCTAGAATGGGGTACCTATCAAGTTTGTATGAGTGGAAAAAATTAATTAATTAATTAATAAAAAAATAAAACTCTACAACATCCTCTTCCTTATGGACTGACTTTCAAAAAACAGTAAAAGAATTCTATAGCAAGAGATGTTAATGTTGAAAGAATACTTAATTTAGAATACTAAAATTCAGTATGCTTAAGTGGAATTCTTCAGATTCTTTACCCCTAAATGCCAGTGCTGGAGATCAAACCCAGGGAATTGGGCAAGATCTTCATCCACTGAAATATACCAGCTGTCAAGGGATGAGAATGACTTATTATCACTGCTGGCAGCCACTTGAGCTTTAACATTAGCTTTTTCTTTTACAAACATGTTTGCTCCTGACACCAAGTGGTTTTTCTCCCATCTTACCCTTACCAGTAGAGTGGGATTGCTGAAAAGTGTAATATGGTGTTAATTGCTTCTTGCTGGAAACTCATTCAAATCTGCTTTAGAAACTTCACATTACTAATTGTGAACTGCAAAACTAAGAAATGAAACTAAGGCAGCTACTGTGATGTCCAGACTGAAGTAAAGCATCGAGCTGAGGGGATTGCTGATGTCAGCTACGGGACGGGACAGTAACCGAAAGGAGCTGAGCAGATGGCCCATCACATATTTGAGGACCCGCGGCCAGCACCACGGTTCCACAGCACAGCTCCTGCGTCAAACTCCCTGCCCCGCGCCTCTCCCCTCCTGGGACGCACAGCCTCCTGCATCAAACTCCCTGCTCCGCGCCTCTCCCCGCCTGGGACGCACAGCCTCCTGCTTGATGACCTGATGACAGAAGCAGTTCCACTTACTTCTTTGAATCAGGCCATTTCTCCCTGAAGCGTGACCAGTACTGCAGTGCTGCCTGCCAATACTCTGGACCAGCACGTGACTCTTCTTGTGGGTTTCTGGAAGTAGGACCATGCAGGGACCCTCAACTCCTAAAGCCACAAACACACAGGAACCTTTCAAAACGCCTTTCCACCATTATGACCAAATGCTGGGAAGAGGAGGAAACTTTCCCAGAACGTACAAACTACATGGCTCTAAGGCGGTTCAGACTGCTAAAATACTCAGCACCGAGTCCACTGTGACCCGAAGATAGCACTACACCACAAGCATGCTACCACGGAGCCAGCTACCCAGTCCGCAATAGTGATATTTTAACAATAGTAATCTTCCATCTCATGAATGCATAGTATTTTTATTCACCACTTAATTTAAATTTATTATTATAAATGTTATTGTTTGTGGCTATTTAAAAGAGGGGATGTTTTCTTGATTTTTTTTCTTTTTGGGATATGTAATTCATTGTTGATGTTTACATGTGATATTGACTGTTTTTAATACTGACCTTTTATTCTGCAACTGGACTGAATTAATTTATTAGTTCTAACAGGGTTTTGTGAAGTCACTAAAGTTTTGTCTATATAAAATTATATTATCTGCTACTACTTTAGTAAATAGAAAAAAGAGATACTTGTTTTTGCTGTGCTTTTTCTCTTTACGTCATACTGCTTACAAATGATATAAAATTGCTAATAGTTGATAATAATTTGAGTGGTGTCAAAAAAAAGAAACAAAAAAATCACTTATGGTTTGAGAATTTCATTTCCTACACAACTTTTTATAAAGTGCTCTCATCCTATTTAAATCTTTTGAAATAATAAAGCTCTGATATTTAAAAATACAAAACAAAATATAAAAGGAGAGCACTAACTTCTGGAAAAATCTGGTATTTTCATTTACATGAAACATGAATGTCTAAGACTTAGTATGAACTGGTGGACATAGTTAACCTTACATTGTTACACTAACCTGCAACAATGGATTCCACTGTCAATGCTTAATTTAGGAAGTACAAACAAGAGCAATACCCTGCATAAACACCTGTTACAAAAGAAAGTGAACGAGTCAGATGCAGGGGCAGCAATCAGAGGCTATGCTGGACATCATGTATCTAATGTCCTAATTCAGACGAGGACTTCAAACTAATCCATTAACTGGAGTAGGCGACTTCTGACAAACAGCATTGCACAGTGCAAAACAAATAAATCAGGCAAATAGAGAAGATGCTTAAATGACACCCACTAGTTCTTTCAAATTACTTATTTTTCAAGTAGAATTTAATTTTGCCAGATTAAAAAAGTATAACAAGTCAGAGAAAACACTAACCATGACTGAAGTCTAGAAAAAAGTAAAATGTAATAATTACATCTTTTTTACTTAACATTCACATTTATGAGTAGGGCTGGGAAAATACTTATTTTTATGAAAGAATATATTTATAGATGTTATTGATGTCATGTTTTTCAATGCTGTCATCCAAGGATGGTATGGCTAGAAATGAAATACACCTATACTGTTCATAATCTGGCTCCATATGACAGTACTTGGAAACAATATTACATGCACTGGGATAGCTGAATTGCTAAGATCATTTACTATGCTGTCCAACATCTGCAATCACAGTTATGTCAACATAAAAGCACAAGACTAAGAATACAATAACAACCAACATCATCGCAGTATCTCAGTAAAGACATTATTGTTACTTGAGAATAGTTCTTCATGTTGAGAGGACAACTTTTTAAGGATAAAGGCAGAAACAAGTATCACAGTGATGAGTTTCTCCCTTTTCTCCCATCATCTGTCATAGAAACAGACTTCTCACAACTCTACTTTTGTATAACTTTCCCTAGTTTTTTAAATGTAAGAATTTGTTGTTGATTTGGGTAAATTTATGAATTGTGAATCTCTAATATTTTTCTTCTTCAGTTATTGGGAAAATCTGATATATTGTTTTTATGCAAACTAAATGAGAACATTTTATTGTTATACAGAAGACTTATTTTCCATCCCCAAATAGTGTATGGTTGTTAAAATACTCTCTACTATCTAAGTAAATTATCATAACAGTAAATCGGTGTTATATTTCTTGGGATTTTTTTTGAGAAAAATCCATTTTGTATATCATCCCATTTCTTCAGTTTCAAAACTGTCATGACTACTCCACGAAAGAATGAAGATCTCTACTGGTTTCTCTTTCTTCACACAGGATTCTTCTAGGTGGTTAAGATCTTGCTCTTAACCCACGCTAAGAATCGGCAAACTGTCTTTAGAAAAGACTTGTAGCTGATTATAGATCACACAAAATTTTAGATTTTACATAATTTAATTTTCTCTTTGTTACCATAATTATGCAATAAAATAGAAAAAATATTTTAAAATCCCCGTGGATGGTTTTTTCCTAGTTGTCACAAGAACTATGGTTCACCTTGCTGATCATAGCTTTTCTAGAGACAGCACCCATGTATCTCTGTCCTTAAGAAGAATAAAGTACAAAGAATTGCTAATACTATGATACCAAAACTTCTTGTCTCTATGTCATGAACCTCTTTAAAGTCTACTTTATTTGAGAAAAGATTTGTGAAACTGAAGGTCTGTGTCTATTGCAATTAGCCTGGATGGTTGCTGATAAATGACTATCAAACAGCTTAAGGGAACAGGGGTTCATTATCTTTTATAATTATCTGATTACAGTTCTTAGTCCAGCTTGATAGGAAAGCTCATGCCAACACCAAGGCCAAAGGAACTGGCCACACCATCTCTATGTAATGGCTGAGAGAGGGACTTACTTGCCAGACCAGCATGTCTGGTTTCAACCAGCTGTCTGTATTTTATTCCAGGGTCTAATCCCACCCTCCATGGGCTGGGCCTCCCCCATCAGCTAGACAATCTCTTGCAGGTCTGCTCTGGGCCTAACTCAACCACTAATTCTCCACAAATGTGCCCAGAGCTCAAACCTCAACTGTCAAGTTGACACCTGTGCCCACCTATGACAGAGTCTGAAATTTCAGAAAGGGAGAGTAGTTTCTCATTCACATAGTGTTTCAGAGACAGACTCTTGTGACGATGTCTATGTCGAATATATAACCTGTTTCCCCAGAATCTGCCACACTTTAAGATGTGTGAATGATAACAATGTGTAAATTCAGTATCTCCAAGGGAAATATTCAGAACCAAGAGACTAAAAAGCCAAAAACCAAAACAAAGAAACCATGTTGAATGAATGAGGATAAGCCAAAGTGAAACTGAATTTTACTAAAACTCCAATCTAGCAATTATCTATCTGTGACTGGAAAGAGGTTACTATTCCAGTCAAACAGGGGAGGAACCTACACTATCTATTTTAATGCTCATAAATAAACATTAATCACTGTTGCAGTTAGTCTGCATCAAACGGCTTCAGGGAACAAGGGGTTTATTCTCTTATAGTCCAGTTACAGTTCTTAGTCCAGCTTGACAGGAGAGCTCATATCAACATCAGGGCCGAGAGGACTGGCCACACCACCTCTGTGTAACAGGGATGATCCTTACTTGCCAGACCAGCATGTCTGGCCAAGTGTACAAAAGGATGTCAACTCTCTCAACCAGCTCTCTGTATTTTATTTCAGGGCCTAGTCCCACCAATCATGGGCTGGACCTTCCCCATCAGCTAGACAATCTCTTGTAGGTTTGCTCTGGGTTTAACTCAACCACTAATTCTCTACAAATGTGCCCAGAGCTCAAACCCTCAACTGTCAAGTTGAACCTGTGCCTAACTATGACAATTACCAATTCACCTACAAAGGGAATAACATGAAAATTGTATTAGATTGTTCATCAGCAATTTTAAAAGTCAGTGAAGCATAATGACACAATTCAAGTTCTGCAAGTAAACAAGTACCAACCAAGATTGATTCATTTAGCAAAATCATTTTTTAAAATTGATAGAGCAATATGGATAGCTGAAAACAAGCACAAAATAAGTCAGTTCTTGAGTATGAAGCCATTGCTAAGAAAATGCTGAAAAGATAGAATACACAGAAGAAACCCTCAGCAAAAATAAATTTCCTCAGAAGAACAAATGCACTAAGAGAGCAAAGAAATAATGTACCCTGTCCAACACAGTAAACAAACAAATCCTTAATACTAACATTGAAGAACAAACAAACCAAAGCAGTAATCAGACCAACCAGAAAAACAGCCAACAAAACCATAGGAATTAGCAAACCACTATCAATTTGTAGCATATAAATAAATGCAAATGGCCTGATCTCACAATTTAAAATACTCAGACTGACTAGATTAACAAGCAAGATCCAACTCTGCAGACTCCAAGAAAAACTTGCAAAGATACATCCAGTCAAAGGATAGAATACACACTGTCATGCAAATGGAAGCTGAAAACAAACTGGCAGATATTCTAAAGTTGGATAAAGCTGACTTCAAACACAAAGTAGTCAGATGAGATAAATAAGGTCACTACATACATGAAAAGAACAATTTATCAATAAGGGCACAATTGTAAACACTCATGCACCAAACGTTAAAGCTGCTAATTTTATAAAGCAAACAAGGGCATGAAAGGTCAGAGAAGTCTCATATGTTAACAGCTGGTTAGATAGACTTCATTCCAGGGACGTAAAGTTGGTTCAACATACACAAATCAATACAACATACAAATAGATTTAAGAACAGAATTCACATGATAGCTTTAACAGTTAAATGGCTTTCAAAGTTCAATTTTCCTTCATTAAAAAAAAAAAAAACTTGAAGAAACTACGAATCAGAAATGCATCTCAACATAGTAAAGGCTATATACAACCCAGTCTATATCTATCTTTATTTAAATGGAAAATATAAAAACAATTCCTCTAAAAATCTAGAACAAGATAAGGGTGTCCACTCTTTCTGTGTTTCATATAGTACTATTCACAATAGCCAGAAAATGGAACTAGTCTTATATCCATTAATAGATGAACGTATAAAAAAGTAGACACAGTTCAATTTTATTGATTCACAAAGAAAAATTACATTATGACATTTGCCAGAAAGTGGATGGAGCTACAAATTATTGCACAATGAAAATACAGACTTGGGAAAACAGATACCACATATTTTCACATATATTCATGAGTGTTTGTCATGGTTAGTATTATTGATCTGACCCCTTGGAGGCGAGGCTTCTTGCTACACCTGAGATGATTAAGGTAGACTTCTAGGCTTGCCTGTGAGGAGCTGTCTTGATTGCATAATTGCTGTGGGAAGATCCAGCTTCCTGTGGGCAGGACCATTCCCTAGGCAGGTTGTCTGGGACTATGTAAAAATGTACAGAGTAAGTTAAGAGGCACACACAGTTCCCTACTCTTGTGTAGCTGCTATGTGACCAGCTGATCAAGTTCCTGCAGCTGAAACTTCCTCATGATGATGGACTATAACCTGGGACTATGAGTCAAGTCAACTCCTTTTCCCTTGTTTTGTGAGAGTACTGAGGGTATGTTAATGACAACAGCAGAGAAGGAGCTAAGACAATGTCTGTTGAAGTCTAATGCAAACACTGAAAAAAGATAAAGGGCATATAACTAAAACGCTGGACCAGTGAGATGCTCAGCAGGTGGCGACCTGAGTTAGTTCCCTGGAGCCTACATGGTAGAAGAGAGGACCAAGTCAAGAAGATTGCCTTCGGATCCCCACACAAGCATCGTGGAATGTAGATATGGACAGTGCACATACGCAAAAAATAAAAATAAAAACATTCAGATGGAATTATGTTTCCAAAGAAGTTTGCAAAGAACGAAGAATAACAAGTATGGGAATGACCATGAAAAAAGCAAAATTGAATGAAAATCAGTTAACTGTATTAAATTTAACTGTACTAAGTATTCTATCTAGAAGAGCATATCAACTGGATTAAAGTTAAAAACCAACAAGTCACTACCTGGTAAGAAATGAGTTACAAATATTAGGAAAGAGAATATAGCCAAAAGGATTACAAATTTTTCAAAACAGCAGTGCACAATTACATCTGACAAACATTAATGGAGTTCCACTACATTAATGACAGAACAGACCAACATTCCTGCAGTAATAAATACATCAGGCACTTTTTCACCCCACCCCGCTCCACCGGTCGGGACACGCGCGCGGTCCAGCCGGGCCTCACCCCGCGCCCTAGGTAAGTCCCCGTTCGGGCCCCGCCCACCAGGACCCCAGGTCAGCCCACAGGGACCCGGCTCCGACTCCCACCATCCAGCCGGAACTGCGCGGGGGGGCCGAGGGACCAGGAGGACCTCCCCCTGCGCCCGGGCCCCGCCCCAGCTGCCCTCGGGTTAAATAGCTCCACGCCGACGCGCCCATCCTCCCTTTTTCACCCCCCCCCCCCGCCCCCCGCTCTGCCGGTCAGGACGCGCACGCGCGGTCCAGGCGGGCCTCACCCCGCGCCCTAGGTAAGTCCCCGTTCGCCCCCCGCCCACCAGTACCCCAGGCCAAATAATTCAGTTTAGTGAAATTGAGAGATCTTAAGAGTTAAAATGACAATGCCAAAGTCAAAGTGCAAATCCATGAGAAGCAACACTTAAGTAAACAAATTTCCCACTGAAGAAATTAATCCCATAATGTTAGACTCCAACAAGAACAAACCCGCGGAAAAAGGCCAAGAAAGCCTCACCCAGGATAAGGTCTTTCAAAATATGATCATTACCATGTTCAATACTATGAAAGAGGAAATCCGGGAGGAATTACATAATCGAATCAATCGCTTTGAAGAGGAACACAACAGACATCTGGAGGAGTTGAGAAAAACAGTGCAAGAAACAAAAAGTGGCATAGAGCAGTTAAAACAAACTCAAGCAGAGTTTAAAACTGAGCTAAAAGACAAGTTATCTTCAACCCAGAACGCCACAGAGAGTCTTACCAACAGAACTAACGAAGCAGAAAACAGAATTTCAGACCTTGAAGATAAAGTGGGAGTACTAACCAGCTCAATGGAAGAGGTTGTCAAAGCCAAAAAGATACTTGAGAGAAATATCCAAGAGATATGGGACACCCTGAAAAAGCCTAACATGTGTATTCATGGAATACCAGAGCAAGAATCTCAAAATACCACCCCTGAGGAAATTTTTCAAACGATCATCAAGGAAAACTTTCCTCATCTAAAAAAAGAGAGGCCCATCCATATACAAGAGGCATTCCGCACCCCAAACAGATACGACCAAAATAGAAGCACGCCGCGGCAAATAATAGTTAAAACACTCCACATTCAAGATAAAGAACTGGTGCTGAGAGCTTCAAGGGAGAAAAAAACAAGTCACTTTTAAAGGTAAACCTATTAAAATAACAAATGACTTCTCAGTCAAAACAGTAAAAGCAAGAAGAGCTTGGAGAGACATACTTCAAGTATTGAATGAGCAAAAATGTCAACCCAGGCTGATTTACCCTGCAAAACTATCTGTCATGATCGAGGGAGAAAGAAAAATTTTCCAGCACAAAGACAACTTTAAGGGATACATGTCCACCAAACCAGGCCTTCAAAAAATGCTAGAAATGATACTCAAGCGTGAAGAAAAAAACAGGCATATCCAGGAGAACAGAAGGCAAATATAACACCATTAAAAGCGAAGCAATATACTTATAAAAGCTACTAAACATAATAAATGTCTGGAATTAATAGTTTCTCCATTATAACACTAAATGTTAATGGACTTAATTCACCGATCAAGAGACACAGATTACAAACTTGGATTAAAAATCACAATCCATCAATCTGCTGCCTGCAGGAAACCCATCTCACCACAAAAGATAGGCACGCTCTAAAAATAAAAGGCTGGTCAACAATTCTACAAGCTAATGGAAGCAGAAAACAGGCAGGGGTAGCCATTATGCTATCAGACAAAGTGGATTTCAAACCAAAGAAAATTATAAGAGACACGGATGGATACTACATTTTAGTCACAGGTACAATTCACCAGGAAGACTTCACAATACTGAACATATATGCACCCAATACGGGCCCCTCCACATTCATTAAGAAAACCCTACAGCGTCTAAAGCAAGAAATCAACCCCCAAACGATAATTCTTGGGGACTTCAACACCGCCCTCTCAACATGGGATAGATCAACAGGTCAAAAGCTTAACAGAGACACTTTGGAACTTAATCAAACCCTGAAAGAAATGGACCTTACAGATCTCTATCGAACTTTTCACCCACGCACCAAAGAATACACATTTTTCTCAGCAGCACACGGAACTTTCTTCAAAATAGATCACATATTGGGCCACAAAATGAATCTACGCATATACAAGAAAGTTGAAATTCTAACCTGTGCCCTATCAGACCACCACAGCCTAAAGCTGGACATCCACAACACATCAAACAAGAGAAAATACACTAACTCCTGGAAACTTAACACTATGATGCTGAATGAGAACTGGATTCAGGAAGAAATTCAAAAGGAAATTCAAGATTTCCTGAAAGCGAATGATAATGAAAATACAACTTACCAAAATCTCTGGGACACAATGAAAGCTGTTCTAAGAGGTAAAGTTCATAGCTCTTAATGCCTACATCAAAAAAATGGAAACATCAGAAATAAACGACTTAACAATACAGCTTAAAGCTTTAGAGAAACTAGAGCAATCTGATCCCAAAAGTAGTAGAAGAGAGGAGATTAGCAAAATAAGGTGAGAAATATCTGAAATCGAGATTAATAAAACGATAGAAAAAAATCAACCAGTCAAAAAGCTGGTTCTTTGAAAAAATCAATAAGATTGATACACCCCTAGCTAAACTACCCAAAAGCAAGAGAGAGAAAACCCAAATTAACATGAAAAACAATGGAAGTCTTCATAGGAATCAAAAGCAGGCAGAAACTAAGTCAATATGTGAAAAAGAGCAACAGCTCTGAGTTTTCATTTTTTCCATAAATTCTGTTTTTCTCTCTCATTAAAGAGTTTTTCTCTTTGTATGTGTATTGTGTGGTGCATGAACATGTGTGGTATGTACATGCTCGTGTGTGCATGTTCAGAGGTCAAGAAGACGTCACATGTCTTCCTCTATTCGCGGCCTTGGGCTCTTGAGACAAGGTCTCTCACGGAACCAGACGTTCACTACGTGGGCTCGTCTGACCGGCAGAGGCTGCTGGGACGCACCTGTCTCGTACCCAGTCCTGGGGCCACGGTCACATGGAACCACCACAGGCTTTTATGTGGACGCAGGGGGGTTAAACTCAGGCCCTCACATGGATCTTACCTCGACTCGGTTTTCTATTTTTTATGGTTTCTCCAATGAGGATAAAATTCGGGACAAGTGGCTGTGAGAGGGCAGCAGAGAGGCATTCTTACTCTTGGACTGTGAGGGAGTTCGGGTGTTGGCAGGAGGGATGAATTAGTGCGTCATGAAAGCAGATGGGGGCAGATGGGGATAGCACAGCATCTGAAATGCATTTACATATAACACCTCCGAGCCGGAATAGAGTATGCACAGGTGTTTTCTGAGAGAATCAGGGAGACAACTCAGTGTGTAAGGTACGTGCTCGCAAACCTGGCGATCTGAAAGCCCATGTGGCAGAAGGAAAGTTGTCCTCCATGTGGTCTAATACACCTTCCCTCTCTCTCTATCTTCTTCTTCTCCTCTCAAATAAATAAATTGATTTTATTTTAGATAGCGAGAAATATATTTCTACATATTAACAAGTGAACATCTATAATCTACATGAGTTTGATAAAAAAACAAGCTACAGGCTTCAAATAAGAAGCTGCTCAAGCTACTCAGTTTCTCCTGGGTAAGAATTTGGGGACAAGAAGCTCCATGGCTCATCTTCCTCACCTGTAACAAGAGGCCCCATAGGGACACTCAGGCTGGTTGCCAATCCCACCTCGACCTGTGACCTGCAGACCTCCATAGTCGCTGTCACCAGGGTGGCTGAAGTGTTCAAAATGGACGGGATTCTTCCTGTCAGGGTAAAACACATACTTTCAGAAGAAAATATGTGGGAAATTCTAGATTTTTAATGGCCATAGGAGAGATGTAAGCAATACACATCCGATTATTCCAGAGCACAAATCAATGTTGAAGATAGGACTCTATGTAAAAACAGATGGAAGCAAGCTTGGTGTCATCTAGTCATAACAGATCTCTATGGAAACAATCATTTTGTAGTGTCATATAGCAAGTATCAAGCATCATAGCACACAGAGGTATGTAATAAATGTCAACATAAATAGCTTTTAAAGATCTCGCATCTCCTGCTAAGATAAAACAACATCACAAACATTCTTGGAAGTTCCCAAACTTCCCCTTCTAACTATGAAACCCATTTGGATACCGAAGTGTGAACTGCCTTGTTCTTTTTCCCTCTGAGAGCACTGGGGATTATATCGTAAATGCCTTACCACTGAGTCACTGTCTTGAGCCTTCTAATCTGCTTTTTAGAATGAGTTCTCACACTACAGTTTCTAACTTCTCTTACTCTCTTTAAAATTATTAAACTTTGAAAGACCTTTTGGATATGTGGATCATTTACCCTGTTAGAAATTTAAAAAGACAAAAATTAGAAATGTACATATATTTAAATTAATAGCAACAAATCTTTTTAGGTATCATTATAAATATGTCTTAAAATACTCTTAAGCTCCAATAAAATGGTGCATTGAGATGCAATGCCTGCTTCAGAGAAGAGATCTGCTGTCCTACCTACTTTAAGTTTGGTCATTAACCTCAACTATACTCTTACGAGTGGGGGGACAGTGAAAGTGGAACACATAGTACTATTTGAATAATTTTGAATTGACAGATTTTTAAAATTTTCCATGGGGGTTTCTACAGGTTTCTTGATCCTAGTTTCAGAAATGATAGGAAATAACTGATCAGCATTGTTTTTGAATTTAAATAGAAATTCATAGTACTTCAGGTCTGATATTTCACATGGATGACTACAGTTACAGAAGCTGTTCCTTCTCACTGTTAAGGTATATTCATTTCACTTGTTTACTCTTAGCTACTGACTGCATGATTCTGCAATGGTAGACACACAGTTTCCTGATGAAACAGAAGGGCATTACAGTTCTGAAAATATTATATGGTTTCCAAAGACACTATATCAGTGCTCAGTTTGTTAGCAGTTATTAGAGTTCCTGGTTTTCAACCACCTAATCAACATTTGGTGCTGTCAGATTTTTGTATGTATACAACAGTATTTATGATAGAACTTGCAAAAAGGAGATGGTAGGCCAATGTTATAGGATGCTCTAGTTTCTCCACATCCTCACCAACATCATTTCACATTTCCTACTGTGTTTTGTGACGTGATATCTCCTTGTGGCTTTGATTTGGACTTCTCCAATGATAAGTTATGCTTGAGCTTTTTATCCTATACTTTTGACATATTTGTATATAAGTTAGAGAAATATTTAGCCAAGACTTTTTAAATTGATCTTTTTTTTTGTTTTTGAATTTAGGAATTTTTAAAAAATATATTCTGAATATTTACTTTTTACCAGATATATTATTTTAAAATGTTTCTATTTATTTTTATTGTATTGCTATGTCCTTTAATGCAGTTTTTTATTTTATGTAGACTTATCTTTTTATAGTTTAATAACATATTTAATATGAATACATTATATTTAATAAATAAATATATTTAGTATATATTGCATTACCTTATATAATATTTATGTACTTTTTGTAAATGCATTTGTGTGTACTAGAGAACATTTGCATGTGGGTGCCTGTGGAGACTCAAGGGTGACAATGAAAATCATTCTGAATTGCTCTACCTCCTTAATGCATTGCTCTGGGGTTTCCCAGGCTCTGCCTTCCAGGACTGGAACTGTAGGATGGCACAAGTTCCACCTGGAATTTTTACATGAGTCTGAATCCAGTTCTTCTGTTTTCAAGGCAAAGCTTTAACTCCTCAGACTCACATGTATTTTTTGAAATACACGTAATTTTGAATGTTTACTATGAATCTAGCAACTATGCTATATTCACTTATTAATTCAAAAAATTTATCTAAAGATAATTATGAATTCTCAGAGTATACAGTTATCTATAAATAACTGTAGTTTTCTTTCTTTTATGGCTTATATTATTTCTCTTTGTCACCTCATTTAAAGGCTGTATTGACAGGATACTGCTCAGGCACAGGTATTTTTAGTTCCTAACATCCTGGGATACTCAATGTTTTGTCATTCATTCTAATGTCAGTTGTTGGTTCTCTGACACTCGTCCTTAAACAGATGAAGGAATCCACTCAGATGTCCATTAATAGTTGAATAGATGAAATGCAGTACATATACACAATACAAGGATACTTAGCTATGAATAATAATAAAATCATGACATGTGTAAGAAAATGGATGGAACTGCAAATCATTATGTTAAATTAACCAGATTCAGAAGGACAAAAATGTCATGTTTTCTCTTACATGTGGAAAGTAGGGGAGGTGTGTGTTGTACATTTGTAGGTGATATTAGAAAAGAGATAAGAAGAGAGGATGTATCTTGAGGGCAAGAGAAAGGAAAGAAGCTGTGAACTGAAAAAAATGCACAGAAACTTCATGGTGCAATCCATTACTGTGCTGTTAACTTAAAATTAGTACAAGTACAAGACAGAACAGCAAATAATGTAAACTTAGAGGAAAAGGGAAAGAATAGAAACATGACAGGTTATTCAACAGGCAGAGAGAGAGAGAGAGAGAGAGAGAGAATATACATATATTTGCCTATATATATAGCCAAAGTGCTATAGCTGAAGAAAAGCTAGATTTAAGTGATTTCATATACACATATAAATATATGCTGTTTTCTCCCCTTTCTTATCAACATAAACATCTCAATATATGTTACTGTCTCCTTTTGTTACAAATAGGAACATTTGCTTTTAAGGTTTTAGCATCAGAAATATGTCAGACATGAATTATGTATTTAAGAAGTGATGAAAAATTAATTAAAGGCTGATTATCAAATATGAGAGATGAATCATGATTTTATAAGATATTCGATCACCTTTTAGCAGAAGCAAATTCAAATATTGGAATTACTAATCTCCAATATGCCTTGGGGACAAGACCCTGAGAGACATAATTAGGGTCACTTGAAGTCACAATCCCAGAGCACTAATACAATGACTGGTGTCCTCCTAAGTTTAGGATGTAGAAATATGGAAGGAGACAGGTCATGTAAGGACAACTTCAAACCAAGAAGAGAGGCTTCAGGAGAAGCCAAACTCGCAGATACTTGGATCTAGTATCTCCAACATACCAACATCTAAAACTGAGAAAATAAATTTCTGCTATTAATTTTTTTTATTATTATTTATTCAATTGTGCGCGTGTATGTGTGTGTAGAACCACGGACGAATTCGGGAACCACCATGGACCGGCTCCTTGTTTACTCTGCCCCGGGATTCACAGACTCCGCCCTACCAGGACCGGAAATGCAGGCCACCCCTGCTTCCGCCTGGCGTCTATACGTGGGGTCTAGGATCCGAACTCAGGACCTTTCGCCTGCAAGGCAGAGCCTTAACTCCTGAGCCACCTCTCCAGCCCCAAATTTCTGCTATTAAAGCAATCTACTTCTGTGGTAATTTGTTATAGCTGCCTTAGAGATCTAATATAAATACCAAATAAGGAATTTTCAAAAAAAAAAGAAAGGAGTAAACGGTCTTCCACACTGTGTTCTAGCATAAAGATACTGCACAGACAAAAATCAGGTGCCAATGAAAAAACCAGAACTGCTAAATTGAAAAATATGGTCACTTAAGTTCTAAAATGATAGTGTATTTTAAGGAGAAAGTGAGTATCAAATGACATAACATGTAAAATCAGTAGAGAACATAGGAGACACAACACTGGAATGCAGCCATAACTCAACGAGGAATGACAGAAAAATACCTTGAAATAGAACTGTGTGATTATATCCATCCACTACAAACATTACAGATGATACTGTGGCCTAACAGCAATTTATTGTAACTTGAATTCATAAAATATAAATTCACTCACAAAAATTTAAATTTTCTAATTTTCGAAGTAAAAAGATACACTTAATAGACTGAGTACAAAAACTATTTATTTATCAGAATATCTGTAAAATGAAGACTTTAAGCAAGCAGGTATTTAAGTCTGTGTGATTTGGTCTTTAAATTGCCAGTACTCAGACCTTTGCATTAGTCAGCATGTCTACATAAAAAAACATTTGAGTCCCTGTTGTAATTCCCTTAAAAGCTTCTGGCAGAATATGCTGGAATTCAGGAGAAAGTGCAAGCCAGTACAGACATAGCAAAGCTCTTAACTTTAAGCCAACAGGCTTATTATTTGTTTCTTCACACAGAACAGCAGCTGGCCAGACAGGTTGAAGCGCCACCTACACTATGTACCTGTAGCAGCGGGCGCCATACATGCAGGAGGCTCTGACCTTGTTTCCTTCTAAAGCTCCTGGCGCGGAAGCAGCTGCATTTGAGTGCAAAGTTTCAGGACCAGAAGGACCAGAGCTGGACTCATGACACTCCTGGGGGAATGCGTAGCTGTGGACACTCTCAGGACTTCCAGAACAATCCACTGTCTTGCCATCATTACCGGGCGTCACTTCAGTGGTGGATTTATGTTGAGGAACCTTATGCAGTTCATCCGGTGGAGCTCTGTTCTTCTGTGTACTAGTCGTCCTGGCATTCACATCTATGCTACTTATTGAGGTTGCAGAAAACGGTTGTGGCACTTCCTGTGAACAACCAGAAAAAATACCATAAATCAACCAAACATTAAAAAAGAAAGATATAACTTAAAGCATAATAAGATGAGAACAAAAGATCCTTTATACGAAAATGCTTAAAACTTCAAGCTGTGCATTCTAAAGCTATAAAATGTCACTATTTTTTATTTTTAGTTGACAACCTTGAGAATTTGTACTTATCAAAAATCAGTTCATAGCTACAATAGTCTTTATAATTCAGACAAGTGAAAATTCAGATTTAGTGAAAATAACCAGAAAAAACATAAATGAAGCTTGAGAAAACATTTTTCTTTATTTTTACATAATCTTTTTCTTTAAAGCCAGGTGAACAACACTGTCTTTGTAATTTCTTAAAAACTTTACTTCAATGAGTGAATGTCAGATGTCCTTTTAGTCAACTGGCCAATAGGGTCAGCCTCCTCTTACCTGAAGACTGTTATGCCAAAGAAGAAACAGTGTAAGACAGAAGTCCCTGACAGCACACGTTTATGTGGACATGTGGAACAACTGGAATTCACATTCTGGTGCAAATAGGACCGCTATGGTGCCAAGCAATTTTGAAAGTTTTAAGTTTAAAAGTTGTACCACCCAGTGGTTCCTCTCCTAGATCCATCCCAGAGTGAGGAGGGACATGTGAACTACTTGTTCCATCACTGCTCAGGGGTTTGGAAGGAGCCCGGTGATAGCAGCAAAAAATGGCAGCACAAGGACTTGGCTCTTCAGAGAGTTTGAAGCTTGGTGTGACCCTAGCACGATGCGTGATACAGCAGGAAGACTGGAGGCAAAGCTAGCCTGGGCCACAGAATAAGTCCTAGAGAGAAAAAAAATGTTATGCCCTTCAACTCATAAAACTGAGAAAGTTGCTGCCACTTCTGAGAAGCTAATGTGCTGGGCTCATCACCCCATCTGTGTGTTTCAGTGTGGGTGGGATTTCCAGCCTCACAGGGCGATGGGGAGTGGAGGGAGGCAGGCAAATGAATTGCATGAGTAGTACTGAGACCAATGTCTGGCAGGTAAGCATTCTTGGGGTATTAATAGAGCTAATATTTTGCACACGTTGGATCCAAATGACAAAATAATGCGTGGAGTTGTGCAGTGGTACGAGGTATGTGAGCCACTTTACCTTCTTGGACAGCAGATGTACATGGGGGCTTTACTTGTGTTTTTTAAAAAGTGATGTAGACGTATCCGAAAGTCCAAATTTAACAAGTTACTACAGTGGGTTCATTTCAATTGTACATACTTAAAATGCATGTAAATAAAAAAGATGGAAGCATGGGAAAAAAACAACTTTACTTCAACACTTTACTTTTGCCTTTAAATATCTGTGATTTTTCTTTGGTAGAATTATAAGACTGTTTCCATGCTCACAGAGAAATTTTCCTGAGAGAATGTTACAACCATTTCTAGAGAGAGCAGGTTTCCTTTGAGATGACCTGAATAATCACTTCAGTTTAGTCAATTAGTGCTTTGAACAAAAGCAATACTCTCATTAGTGCTGCAAACCTGTTAATTTCATACTTCACTGCCACACAAAGAGAAAGTCTCCTTATCACTCTCTGTTTCTGCAGAGGACAAATACTGCTCAGTTACACATGGCATCTGCTGAGGAATGCGAGGAGCACACGAATATGAATATTCAGCTCTGATTACAAACAAGAACTCAGTCCTATGGGGGTTTGCTGGAAAAAGCTAGCTTAATACCAATGGGTATTTAATTGCTCAATTTCTTAACATGTTATTCACATGATTTCTTTGGACTGAGTATCTCAGTGTTTTCAAAACAAACTGTGTCATTTCAAAACACTATTCACACTGACAAATCAACCCTCCAGATAGTAACTTGGGTCTTCTTACAGCTCTGCAAATTATCCAGGGAAAAGCGGTCATGTGGTTCTCTCTGCTAGCTGACCATGGATGGGGGCCTTCAGATGACATCCTTCCATCTACAAACGTTCAAGCTTCACAGCCAATCTCCCCTGCCTATGCTGAGGACCATCTAGCACTGGTCAGCAACTGAAAATATGGGATGTGAATTGAGAAATCCTGATTTGCCGGCCTCTGAGCGTTCTTATTTAATTTTTTTTTTTTTTTTTTTTTTTTTTTTTTTTTTTTTTTGCTTTTTCCTGTTTAGCAAGACCACTTGCTAAGCAGGTATCCAGTAAAACACCTTGTTCCTGTTGCATTAGAAATCCATTAAAAATCCACTACCTGCAGTAATTTATAAGACTCCCCAAGGAATTCTACTCTTCTCAGTTTTAGGAAGGAAAACCTGTATTCTACTGTGAATTAAAACTTCCCAACCTGTATCTTCATGCTGTCTTCAAATAAAGACTGAGTGAGAGGGTGAACTTCTCACATCTGTCAATAAACCCCACTGATTGCAGTTCCTTCCACACATGGGACACTGAAAATGAATCCTTTTTCAGTCAGCAGTCACTCAACAGCCTATCATATTTGCTATAGAAAAAAGAGAAGCGAAAAAATAAGCTAACATACATATCTATTGTGAAACACTGTGCAGATGTTGAGCTAATAAAGATATATTTGAATGTTTTAACTATTAAAAACAACACACGTCTGTGATGCTATTCGATTTTTTAAATAAAAAACCAAATTCCTTTAGCCAGGTATGGTGGCATGCCTATAATCACTTGGAAAGCTGAGATAGGGCTGAAAGTTGGAAGCCAATTGGGCTACACAGTGGGATCTTGTCTCAAACAACAAGACATCTTTTTATATTTATGTGTACATTTACTTGTACAAATCCAAATGAAGTTTGGAATGATACAAAAATACTAGGAAAATAATGAGGTTGAGGATGACACAAATAGAAGTTCCAATTTTTCATCAATCTGCTTGCATTAAATATTCTGGTTTATCTGGTAAGTATGCACAGCATTATAATTCTACTCTGTAGTTCCATGAAATATAAAAAAGAATCAGCATTATTTAAAAAAGTAAAACTTTCATTTCTTCGAAAGAAACATGCTTAATATGTGAATGTATTCTAAATGAGATGAAGGGATTTCAAACAGGAGAGGAACAAAAGTTGAAATCTGTAATGCTCTTTATGGAACATCATGAAATATTAATATATAATAGGTCTTGGCATTCAAGAATTTAACATTCCTGGCTTCAATTATTTATAAATGATCCAAAAAATCCATTACCTGCAGTAATTTATAAGTTTGCTGATATGGAAATTTGTATTGTGCCAGTTGCAAGCTTGTAAGAGTGAGACACTGACTTGAGAGTAAGGGAACAGAAGCGACAGAAGATTGGAGAAAGTGGACTTCAGTTTTTCTAAGTATCCCACATGGATTATTTCTTAAGAGTTGATGGGCACAAGAATTATGGGAGTCTAGCAATTCATGATGCAATAGCCAGATTCCTTACAAATGTGAGAGGCATCAGAGACCAGAAAGCATGGGGCTGGGGAAAAGATTTTGATCTTAGAGGAGGTCAGAATATCTTAATACTGTGAAGGTTACGTAAATAATCTGTCAACATGTCCACAAAGTGCTTCCTTGTTCCTTAACCATGCAAAGTTTTAATGTATGGCAGGGGACCCGGTAAAGAATTTCCCTCCAGTACAAACACAAAGCCACTTGTTATTTCCAAGTTGCTCTTGCCAAGAATATCTCTACTGGTAAGCCATTTTTTGGGGGAAGGAGTACTAAGCTTTTTATTTTACTAGTAAAACAACTGTTCGATTGTCTAACCTAAAATTCTGAAAATAGGGGCTGGAGAGGTGGCTCAGGGGTTAAGCCTCCGCCTTGCAGGCGGAAGGTCCTGAGTTCGGATCCCAGATCCCACGTATAGACGCCAGGCGGAAGCGGGGGTGGCCTGCGCTTCTGGTCCTGGTGGGGCGGAGCCTGTGAATCCCGGGGCAGAAGGAGGTGGAGGTGGTCCATGGTGGTTCGCGAATTCGTCCGTGGTTCTACACAGACACACACACATGCGCGCGCACATACACACGCACATGCACACAGTTGAATAAATAATAATAAAAAAAATTTAAAAAAATTCTGAAAATACATTTTATGTTAATTTATTTTTTCCTAAAATAAACATATTGAGTACTTATCCCTGCTTCCCTCCATCCTCCCTCCTTTCCATTCTCCTCCCTTCCCTTTATCTGTCTGTCCACTTCTATGGACCCCAGGCTTCCCTCTAGCTTGTCTACTGTTGTGGGGGTTCAGGCCTCTGTGTCACACCAAGTTGCCCCTCCTCAGGCCACTCCACTGACAGGGGCGTTTCCCTTCACTCATCCAACTTTTGTCTCCAAGGTTTCCACTGTATATCTTTGATCAGCTGATTTTAACAGTCCTGCATCCAGATAAGTCTCCTCCCCAAGCCACAGACTGACAAATGAACAGTGTTTAAACATTTCCTATTCAGTCAGCTACATATCCCCAAATGACCTGTTTTCTGTACTACAGTGTTTGTCAGCACCGAAAGTCTTTTTTTCACTCCTCCTTTCCCTCACTTTCATCAGCTCTGGTCATCAAGCACTGAAATTTTGCTTCCTAGATGTTTTCATAATTCAGTCCTTCCTCACCACACATAACTGGTTCGGAGGTTCTGCATTTCTTGGACATGTCAGTACCATAGAAAC
Source organism: Typhlomys cinereus (assembly GCA_023101885.1). Lineage (NCBI taxonomy): Eukaryota > Metazoa > Chordata > Mammalia > Rodentia > Platacanthomyidae > Typhlomys > Typhlomys cinereus. The sequence goes on along the minus strand of JALPQD010000034.1, from coordinate 10,149,907 downwards.
ACTTTTCTTATGTTAGATGTTTTTACATTGTTTTCTTTCAGTCTCCTCTAGAGAGCTGCAAGGACCACTGTGTCTGGAACAGTTCAAGGTCCTCCCCTTTGAAGGTTCCCACTGCTGCTGTCATTATTTCAAGTCACTGCCCTTCCTTGCACCCAGACATCCAAGAACAACAGGTCTCATTATATTCCTTACCCAAAATGTTGGGATCAGAAATGCTTCAGATTTCAGAGTTTCTGAAATGTGGAATATCTGTATAGACTTCCAGTTGAACATCCTGACCTGAAAATCCAAAATTTGAAATGGTCCAAAATTCTAAATCATTAATAACTAGCCAGGGCAGGCAACCTAAGGATAAAATCCCTTTGTTAATGAACCTTCAAAATATTCTTTCCTTTATTTTCAGCTAAAAAAATGTATACACTGAACACACTCAAAAAAACCTCTGTCCATTGCTTGGATCTTTTACATATGTGCTTAGAGACTTGAGCTAAGCATGTCCTCCCCAAATGTGTCTACTAACTTTTCTGTTTAAATTAAACTGAGCATGTTCAGGAATGTACTTATAAACTGACCATGCTCAGGAATTGGCCACTCCTAAATGAATATGTATAAGCCCCCTGAATAAACCCCCCCCATGCTTCCTTTGTTTTGAAGAGCTTGGCTTTTGGGGATGATTTCCTGTTCTCCTTGATTGCTGCAGGTAATAAATCTTTCTCCACTGTTTTTTGTCTTGGCTCTTGGTTATGTTTCTTTTGGTTTTATACTCAGCAAGATGAGAACCCACTGTGTTCAGTTACAAAAATACTTGGGCATCTTGTTAAGAAGCAAAAAGTTTAATTTTTAAGGCATTTCTATTTTTTAATTTTTGGATTAGGGATTCTTAACCTATATTTGTATGCCCTTCTACCTACATCCCATCTTCTGGAACCTTGCAACTTTGTATGACTAAAGAAAGTAATACATATGATATTGTACTAATTCTAGTGCTAAGTCTAAAAGATCTGGTGGCTTCTACTTTCATTTTCTTAGGATCTAACTGGTAAAAACTGAAAGAAGAAGAAGAAAAGAAGAAATGGTCTACAAATACTGTAAGAACCACAGCAGAAAAGACTGTGTTCCATTACAAACACCTAACCCGTCATTTCTCTGAGTCCTCTTCATACTTAGCAAGAACAGGGGGTTGCCAGACAAGGAAAATAAATAATCAATTGACACATTTACTGACTACCTTGGATGAAACAGTGAGTCCTTCTGGATCAGAATGTTGACATTTTTTCCTGGGATTTTGCAGAACAGAGATGCTTCCTGAATCTCCTGATGCACTTAATCGTTTTCTTCCTAGTCGTGTAATGTTTACTGGAGTCTTATTTTTGCAGATTCCTCGCTTTACACTTTCCTGAATAATGCTATTACCTAATACACATAGATATACACACACAAAAAAGAAAGAAAATTATCTTCTGTACCTTTAAAAGTCAATATTTCACATTGGGGGGGTGATAGATAAACAAGTAAAATCAGGGGCTGGGGAAACATTCAGTGAGGGCACTCGCTATGTCAGTGTGAAGACCTGAGTTTCAATCCCCAACACTAATGTAAAAATAAAAACAAGCAAATAAACAAATAAAACAAGTAGGCTATATACATTAATAACACTAGCACTGGTGGCGAGAGGGGAGAATTCTGGGGCATGTTGGCCAGCAGGTCTAACTAAAATGGTCTTGTGACAGACCCTGTCTCAAGGCAATAAAATGAAGGGCCATAGGGCAAGAAACACAATGGTCCTTCTGACTTCTGCATGAGCACACATGGGTACATGCACTTTTACACATTATGCATACATGGATGCATGCACTTGTACACGTGTGTACATCCAGAGCGCATACACGTGCGCGCGCACACACACACACACACACACACACACACACATTACACACCACATACACATACAAAGAGCAAGTAAAATAAAATTACAGTGACAGTAATGCCAACCCGGAAACATCTATTTACAAATTTCAAAAATATATGAAGCATCATAGGCTATGAACACTAGGCAGAAAGTCAATGTAAACTCCCCATGGTAACTATTTGACTACAACTCTCTGAACTTTGCATATGCAAAGCTGGAATTATGAAAGTCAGAGTCATCTGAAGTAAATGAGGTAATATACAAGAACTGATAAAAGAATGTGACATATTATTCATATATTTTAGTCATAACACTGAGTTTCTCAAAGAGAAATTTGGCACGCACTAGTGAATATTACATACTGAGTAACTATCGTCTAGTGAGGAATCCAACTTCCATGAATACTGTCAAGAACTCTTAAAGAGCTAGACAGAGAACGACCACTCCAGGGCTTCCAATGAAAGCTGTCCCAGTAACAGTGAACGCTGCGTCCCACATATTCCCTCAGTCTGATACAGATGACAAACCTAGGTCAGCATCACATTTTTTAAACAAATTTCTAATTAGGAAAAACAGTCAGTCTGTCAAAAGAGGAAAACGCTCGAGATCATCCGGCTCCTCTAAATAAGCAAAGCTTCCCAAGGGAAGGACTTCATGTGCTTGCTCACAATTTTCTCCTTGTGTTTCCATGTGACTTATTTAAATATAATCAGAAAAAAAGTAGAAATAAAGCAAAAAGTCACTTGTAAAAAAAGGTGACATTTGTGACTAAATGATTATGACCATAAACCAGAATTTGTGTAGAGTTTCCTGAGCATCAGGATATAGGTATGAAAACAATCTAACCAACAAATAATCTAATTATGATTAACCTGCTTTTTGTGTATGTACATTTATTACATAGTGTGTGTGTGTGGTGAATGCACATGTGTACCAGCGTGTGCACCTACGTGTCATCATTTTAATGCTCTCAAATAAAGCTTAGTAAATTTTTCTAGAAATGGTCAGAGAGTATATAGCTCAAATTCTGGGGGTCACAACTATTCAACTCTGCCTTCCTGACACGAGAGTGGTTGTCTACCAGATGCACACAGATGGCCACGCTGTGTTCCAATACAAGTCCATGAAAGTACAAAAAAGCAGTGACCCAAATTCTATTATCGGCTACAACATGGATGAAACTCTCTCTCTGTCTCATATATATATTAAATGAAATAACCCGGGCATAGAAAGATGCCATCTGTGATCTTACTTATACATGGATCTGAAAAGTTGATGCTAATAGAGAACAGAAAGACATCTACCAGAGGATGAGGAGAAGGAGACGGATAGAAAAAGAGAAACTGACCCAAGGGTACAAAATTTCTGTTAGCTTTGCAGAATAATATCAGTGAGCTATTGTATTGTTTGGTAACCAGAGGCAATAAGGTATATAAATTTTGAATTGCTACAAGAATAAATTAATATTTGTTCCACACACAAGTGATGTTAATGAGGCCTCCTGAGCCACTCCACTATAATATATAGAGATCAACAAATCCCGCGAACTCCATAAATATACCATTGTTAATTAAAATAAATTTAAATAAAGATGCTATAGAACAGAACTGTAAAGATCTTGAAAGTATATACTTAAGCATTCTTTATTGACTTTGCATGTTGGAATGTGATAACTTTCATTCATATTCTCTTAGAAACCTTGCACTTCAAGGACCTGGCTCGGAGTGCACCAAAGACATTTCTTCTGTACTCAGAATCAAGAAACAGGACAGCGGTCACAGCTCCTTGAATATCACAACATAAACATTGTGGATCTGGCACTATTTTTACTTAATTAACTTTAAATAATCTTATGCTGCTCTTTCACCTCAGATATGATTCAACAGGTGCACTTTAAAAGCTACAATATTGCTATTTCTAGCAATAATATCACTTGTTAAATAACACTGTTCAGTAGGGTGGTACCTTAGCTTCTTTCCTGTTGCTGTAATAACATACACTGACGAAAGCAACTTAAGAGAAAAAGTTTGGGTTCACAGTTCAACCATCATTGTGAAGAAGCAGCTGATCATGTGGCATCCGCAGCAAGCAAGGAGCTTGAATACACGTTGCTTAGCTTGTTCTCTCCTTTTACTCTGTTCAGGGTCCCAAGCCTAGGGAATGGTCCTTACTACTTTCAGGTTGGGTCCTCTCACAGCAATTAATGCAATCAAGACAATCCCTCACAGACATGACATGCCCAGAGGCCTAAGGTAATCTATACAATCCCTCACATGTCAGAGTGACAAGCAAGGTCAAGCTATCACATACATGGTTTGACAAGTGACACAAAATAACAGCTTATATTGTAAACTAGATTCTACATGCTCATCTTAAAACTAAATCAAACCAAACCAAACAAAAAAACAAAAAAACTTTAGGGCTTGAGAGATGATGACTTGTCTCTCAAGGAAAGGACCTGAGTTTGGACCCCATATCTCACATAAAAGGAGCCACTGGAGAGGTGGCTCAGGGGTTAAGCCTCTGCCTTGCAGGAGGAAGGTCCTGAGTTAGGATCCTAGATCCCACGTACAGACGCCAGGTGGAAGCGAGGGCGGCCTGTGTTTCTGGTCCTGGTAGGGTGGAGCCTGTGAATCCCAGGGCAGAGTAAACAAGGAGGTGGTGGAGGCGGTCCATGGTGGTTCCTGAATTCACCCATGGTTCTACACACACGCACACACACACAATTGAATAAATAAAATTTTTTTAAAAATTAAAAAAAAAATGCGGGGATGAAATGGTGTCAGTCTACAATTCTAGCCCTGGAAAGTGGAGCTGGGGAAACCACAGAGTAAAGCAAGAAGGAAGTAGAGAAATTGAGGATGATTCTCAATGTGACGTTTGGGCCTCCCCAGGCACACATACTCAAGTGCTCTCAGTACACACACACCACACACAAAGAAAAATCTTAAGTTGGCAAACATGGTGGCAAATATGTACAAATGAAGCACTTAGGAGGCTAAGGCAGGAACATACCAAGTTCTTACCAAGCTGGAGTGTACATATTGAGATCATGTCTATAAAGAAACGAACACACAGAAGTTTAAGTCTCAGGCTAGTTTATACCGTGTATAATTGCTACTTTGAACTTATTAGCTCAGAAAAACCTTCAAACTGTACTTTGTCTAAATCAAACATTATAGGTAATGAACGCTTACCTCCAGGGATGACTGGTGCTATAAGATTTTGATCAATCAAAGTTTCTTCTAACATCCAAGATGGAAGGATTCTTTTCCTCTGGTCAGGATTTGAATGCTGTTCATTTAAGTCTCTACATTCACCTGTGAAAGACTAAAAGGGTAGCCATGTATCCTTAATGGATTTATAAAATTATTTGTTATGCAGAAAACTACCATTAACATACCTACCCACAATTGTGACTGAGACAAATTTCATAAAGAAATTAATTTTTCTATTTGTTGCAGTTTTGGGCAAATGCATACTGTCTAGAGCCTTACTTTAATTAAAAACAGCAAAACAAACATTACTGTTGTAGTTTGTCTACATGGTGGCAATAAATTCACAATCAAATGGTTTCAGGGGGAGCAAGGGGTATGCTTTTCTTTCTTAGGATTCTTGGTTATAGTGCCTTGACTTGGTAGGCAGGAGAGCGCACATCAATACCAGGGGCTGAAGGAAGTGGCCATACCATATCCATATTTCCACAGGATGCTAAGAAAGGGGCGATCCTTACTTGCCAGACCACCCTGTCTGGCCACATATGCCAAGAAATGCCAACTCCCTGAATCAGACTCCTGCATCTTATCCAGATGCCCGGAAAAAAGTCCTACTCACCATCAATTAGATAATCTCTTGTGGCTTGTTAAAGAATTAATTCAACCACTAATTTTTCACAACTCTGCTTAGAAGTTAAATCTTCAATTGCAAAGCTGATACCTGTATCTAACTAGGTCAATGCCAGCAAGGCATGTGGCATGTCTACTTCAGTTGTCTTTTTTCTACCTGGAATAATTTGAAGATTATGCTATAAACAGATGAAGTCATAAGTTCCTCACCATACTGTAAATGGAAGCAACACCGGTTTTGGTCACTTCTGGGCTTCTTTGCAGACGTTAGACTATCAGGTAAGTTAACGGGAGACTCTGGAGTTCCAGTTTATCATCTTCATTGAGCATTTCTAAGAAATAAAATGGAAAATTATTTTCTTTCTTTTTTTAATAATATTTTTATTCTTTGATAATCTCATATATGCATATAATGAATTTTGATCATAGTTACATCATCTTTCTTCCCACTCTCCCTGGACATTCACTGAGCATATCTACCTTCCATCTTTATGTCCTCTTTTTAAACTGCATTATAATACAAACTAATATAAGAATAATGGAAGTTTTGTCAGTCTCCATAGGCTAAGTTCTTGATGTGAGGACACAGAATCTGGTCCACAGGAGACCATCCACATGGTGAGCACGTGGAGTCCCAGCCCAAGGAAGCCATCTACACAGAGTCTGTATAGACAAAATGAACTACTTTTCAAAACAAACTTCTAACCATATAGATGAAGTGAGTCACTTCTTAGAATAGACCATAGCACTGCACAGACAAAGTGAGCCCACCAGTGCATGACAAACTTTGCAAAAACGTGAAGTTTCCAGGAACCAGTACCCATTTGTTAAAATCATGTAATAGTTCCACAGTTTTGGACAAAACTCTATATGCATCATATCACAGCAGAAGTAGTCCTCATGAAGGAATCATTCCACAAAATTATTAATTTTAAAAAATACTTCCCAACAAAATGTCTTGAACAAAGTCTACATAAAATCGTTACTTCAGAAAAGTAACTATAAACTAATAATGTACCCTAAGTTTAAGAAAAGAGGCTTGCAGTTTAGAGCTTCGTTTAGAGATTTCATTATTACTTGCAAAGTGTACCAAAAGCTCACAGCAATTTCCAATAACTTATTTCATCATTTGCATAAACCTTTCATTACTTGTGGAGGTATACCATAATGCTATTGCAATTATTCATTTTTATACACTTAGACATTGAAAGAATTTATGTAAATTGGGTAAGTCACTCTCTGAATAATCAATGTTCAAATGCACACTCAAAAATAAAAGCAAATGAACATGTGGGAAAAATATTCACTAAGAATACTTACACAAAATCATTCAGAAGCTGTGAATAACACAAACAAATTTTCTAACCAACAAAGTAACATATTCAAAATAAAACCATGATATGTAGTAATGTTTCCTGTGATAATACATCTTGAAATTATTTTCTAATTTGTAAAATTTTTATTCAGTGTGTGTACGTGTGTTCAGGGTATGTTGGGTCTTTCCTTTCTTAAACTGTATTTTCCAGAAAGCAATGACAAGCTTTTCCTATCCCAATTTTTCTTTATAACATTAGGAAGGAAAAAGTAACTTAAAGATACAAAAGAGTAGTGTGACCTCTAGTGGGCACGTGGTTCCATGGCGAGTTATTTCATTAAAATCTCTGTCCAAACCTACGTGTTCTTGCTGTGTACAGGTTGGGCACCCGTAATCCTATCTCAGGAGGCTAAGGCAGGAAATTTTCAAGTTCGAGGCCAGCCTGGACCATGTCTTTAAAAAGCACGTAAATTTTAAATTTCCTAAATTCTAACATACCATAATACTCCAAGAAGTCAAAGAAACCTAGAGATAAAGCACATAAAACTATCCACACCCTACATCTAAAGCACAACCAGAGAAAGAAATTGCTAAACACTTGGACAGGAAAAGAGAAAGAAAAACGCCAAGCATCTCGAGCTCTGTACTCTCTACTGGAACGCATAAAGTCAGGTGGTGACCGTGAAGAAGGGGTGAGAGTGGAAGGAGGGCAGAGGCATGCCAGTCAGCTGGGAAACGCTGAACGACAGGACTACTGAATCCAAAAGACGAGCCTTAAAAATACGACACCAAGCATGGAAAAGGGACCGCTTCCAGGTGCACAGGGAGAGAACCATTTGTCTGAAAGATAATTCTGATCTCAGCCGCTAAGTTTCCATTCAGAGACTGACTTCAGGACCAAGGGAGAACAAAGAATACTGTGGACTCTAGGACACTGTGTGCCAGAGGACAAGGAAACACTTAAAAAGTAGATAACACTACGGGACACTATTGCTGGCCAAATCTTGAGCAATTTAGGCATCAAGGCAACTGACAGAATATAATAAATACCCTGAATATCAAAGCAATTAAAAGTTCATCCTAAACTCAAAAAGATGGAGCTGGAAAGAATAGCTTTTCCTAATAACAGGATGCCAGATAAATAGGAATCATAGAATCCCAAGATCAGTATTTTGTAACAATCAGCATAATCATTTGTAAGAATCAAAGGATGCTAATCTTCAGGAAAGAATATTCATGAAGTCTCAGACTGCCACTTTATAGCTTATCTACAGAAGAAGCAAACTTCAGTGAGATGCTGGGCAGATGGATCCACACTTTTACATAATCGGTAAACACGGGATAGACAGAGGTATGGGCTGAGGTGATGTTCTTAGTCCACATCACCTGTATAATATACCTAAGGAAAGGTTTAACCTGGGGACCTGGAGAGAAGGCTCAGCAGTTAAAGTGTTTGTTGCATAACTGTTTGTTGCAAACTAGAGTCTGATCCCTAGATCCTATACAAATGCTGGGCTAGAGCCAAAATTTGGAAGCAGCTAATGTCTCCAAGTGCTTACATATAAACCGTGATACACTCAGACACTGAAATATCTTTATTAAAGTAAAAGAACAAGAAAAAAGGGAACAGTTATATGCATAACTAAGTAAAATTTGAAAAAAAGGCTATGTACTATATAATTCCAAAATACAACACTATGGAAAAAACAAAAATACTGAGACAGAAGATTTAACAGATTCCAGGATTTTGGGGGTGGGGATAAACAGGCAAAAGCCCAGAGGATTTTCAGGGCATCAAAAATATTCTGATACCGAAGGTGAGTGTGTCAGTCCTGGTGTGAATGTGAGCTGCCTGTGCTCAGATGCAGGTGTACGAATCCTTAGATGGTGTAAATGTTTAAAACTACTGTTGCTGAAGGAAGGGACGTCACAAGGGGGAGGGGGCATGAGGTTTGCTAGCCCCGCCCTACTTCTGCTGGTTCTCTTGCTTGCCTTTTGATGCCTGCAGCCACCTGAAGTGCTTCTTCCCCAGCTAGGCACTCTGTTAAGTGATTCCTACTACAGTGAACTACAATCCCCTTTGACCCATAAAGCAAACAATCCTCCCTTTCTTCTCGAAATCACCAAGTCTGAGGACTGTCTCACGCAAAGGGAAAAGTAACTGCAGTGATGCCAGAACACACAAAATTAATACCAAGATTGCATCTTAAACTATGAACTGAGGATAATAATAAAATAAAAGCATCCGATTCGTAAAGGTTTGAATTATGAAATCTCTTTTGGGCAATGATTGATTCATCACCCAAGTTACTTAGAGTCAGTTATTATTACTACTGAAAAGACTGTTGTAATAAAAGTAAGGCCCACCAGCCCAGCAGAGGACATAAATTAGCTTCGGGGTGGTAAGACTGCTGTGTTGACAAATTTTTCCTGTAAAGGGCCACATAGTACTGCAAACATATGAAGCTTTGTACACCAACATGCAATATCCTTAACCTTTGGAGCAACATTCGCTCTGAAAAGGAAACAGTTATTTTGTTTGACACTTAAAATCCAAACCAGCCTAAATTTGGACCTGGTTTGCCAAGCTGACAGAACGATAATGAAGACAGTCTGTGCTTTTCACAAGCAACACAGATATGTTTGTGACTTTACTAGATGGACTGAAAACTGCCGCGGACTTCTAGGTCCTTACCGGCGGCCCACGCAGAATCTCCAGGGCTCGTAGCAGAGCCCGGCAGAGAAATCTTCACTTACGCCTAGTAGCGACTGGCGGCCGTGGCCACAGTTCGAAGCCCACAGGCCAGTCCCGAGGGCCGACCTGCCCGCTACACCTCTGCCTGGCGCAGAGGGTCTTCGCGTGTCCCGGCCTTCCGCGCCCTCCTGCCTTTCTTGAGCCAAGATCGCGGCTCCGGAGGCAACTCCTGGTCCGCCTGCAGCTCCACTACTACTTAGACGCCCCCGCCAGTCCCCGCCCATGAACTCAGGGAATCTTGGATCTTGTAGTCCTTTATGCCTTTCTTCTTTTGCTCTCCTAGAGCTAGGAGGTCACGGAAAAACTACAAATCCCAGATGACAATGCGCGCCCCTCCGCGCCTACGCGAATATCGAGCCTGGACCTGGGTTGGACAGTGAGGACTTTAAATGCTGGTAGGATGATCTCTAACCTGTTTTCTATTAAAATGTGAATGAACTTCCAAAAGCCCTTATGGAACCTAATCATTCATAGAACTGTCCATACATGTGCCCTTTTGTGCCTAGCTTCTTTTGCCTAATGTATTCCCCAGCATAATGTCAAAGTATGTAGCGATACATTTCTTGCTTTTTCTTGTTTTGTTCTTGTGTCAGGAATGGAACGCTAGCCTTGCACACACGTTCTCAAAACGTGTAGAGGCTGGAGAGGTGGCTCAGGGGTTAAGCCTCTGCCTTGCAGGCGGAAGGCCTGCGTTTCTAATCCTGGTAGGGCGGAGCCTGTGAATCCCGGGGCAGAGTAAAACAAGTAGGTGAAGACAGTCCATGGTGGTTCCCTAATTCGCCCTTGATTCTACACACACACACACACACACACACACACACATACATACATACATACATACACACATGTGCACACACGCACAATTGAATAAATAAAAAAATATATATTGCTAGTAGAATTAGCCATAATGCTGCAAGTTGGAAATAACACAGGCATATCTTCGGAGATGAATGGATCAACAAAATGTAGACTCTGCATGAAGAAAACGGCTAATGCATAAGACAAGAAAGGGACATAACAGGGATTCAAATCGGCAAGGAAGAAGTCAAGCTATCCCTATTTGCAGATGACATGATCTTATACCTGAGGGATCCCAAAAACTCCACCAGGAAGCTCCTGGAACTAATTGAGAAGTTCAGCAGGGTGGCAGGATACAAAATAAATGTAAAAAAATCAGTGGCCTTCCTATATGCCCAGAATGAAAGAAGTGAAAAAGCCTTGAGAGAAATAATCCCATTTACTATAGCCCCTAAAAAAATGAAATACCTTGGTATAAACCTAACCAGTTGAATGTGCTATTATAACAAGACTCCAGTTTAACAGCTTTTTGTCTCTGACCAGGGGGTGACATACAGTGCCCATCAGGATGGAGTGAAGGGCATTGCAGGAGCAGCAAAACTGCAAAAGAAAATCAACAAACCACAATTCAGAACTTCAGAGACTCTATATCAACCACATAGAATTAGGCCAGCCTAATCTTCCCCCAATCCTGAAGCTCAGGGACATTTGCGAAAGAGGGGGGTGGTAAGATTGTAAGAGCAAAAGGATGGGAGGAGCAATGATTTGCAAGATTCTCCACACTAGTTAGGGCCAAAGTAATCATAATAGGACTTTGCATGCCCTGCGCAATGTCCAACACACTATTGACCTCACAAAGTCTAGCATCAGCTAAAGGCACCAAGATCCTTGGAGGCAAGGGATTGACAGCCACAGTAGTGTTCCTATGCTTAAGGGGAACACGAGAAAAGGTTCAGGGAAATGCCACTGGGTCCTTGTACGTCACCGGAGAGGAGGACCAAGAGGAGAGTTAGGCATACACAATAAAGGACTCTCTGGGAATTGGGGGGGAGGCACTGGGGGAGGGGGAGGGAGGGAGGGGGAACAAGGGGTTCGGGGGGAGGAGGAGGGAGGGAGGGAACTGGTCTACCTATTAAGTTTGTACCTATTAAGCGGAAATAATAAAAAATGTATTAAAAAAAAGAAAACGGTAATGGGCTATGAAGACAAATGGAAGGACTTGGAAAGTAACTCTGTAGTTGAATGCTTGCTAGCTTGTAAAAGAAGCCATGCAGAAAGGGCACATATGAAATATGGATACAGACATGAATGCCCTGGTTCTACAAATATTTGAGTATAAAGAGTAATTTAGTGGATGTGTAACACTAGATTTTTTAGGGGGAGGAGAATTTTTTTAGGTTAATGAAAGTGTTGCAGAACTCCTGTGGTAACTGCATTTATAACTTTGTAATGTATTCAGGAAATCGAGTGTTTGCTTCAAATTCAGTTAATTTTATGTTATGGGTGATACATAACCCAATAAAGCTAAGAAATAAATCCTGAGCATGATGACCATTCCTTCAGCTCTTAGGATGAAATGAAGAACCTAATTCGAACATAAATACTTCCCGACAGGCAGATGATCACCGTCACTTTTTCCTTTAGAAAAGGGAAAAGCAATTCTCAGGAAAATAGTGTCTACCATTCTAGAAATTACTGAGCATGCATCTATTTTTCTTCCCTTGGAGAATATTTCCTGTGGAATTCTCAGTGCTCTTTTGTATTCTGGTTATCTTGCTTTCTCATTCACTCTTCTGTCTCACTTTTCTCCTGTTCTTCCTTTGTATGTGTAGTCTATTTTTTCTTTCGTTCTGGGTCCAACTTCTTTCTGTATCTTTGGCGCTAACATTTTGTTTTTTCCAGTCTTTCCCTCCTCTACCTCCTTATATATTTTCTCTTCATGACTACCAATTACCCATATTTGACATGGTTTTCATTAGAAGTATGCCTTTTTGCAAACGGCAGCAGATATTTATTCCCAATTAAATTAATAGAATGGTCCATATAATTTGTAAAGCAAGACTATATTTCAGTGAACATGGTATCCGTGCTACTGCTTCTTCCCAATACATAGATCTGTCTCTTTCTGTGAAATACAGCCAGAAACATTAGAAAGATATTCAACAAATTCAGAGTGTGATATATGCTGCTGAGATTATGTATAGTTAAGTTATATTTAATCATCAATATATCTTCATGTATTCATTAGTACATCTTCATCAGAACCTCATTAGTGAACAACATTGCATTAACTAGACGTAGATTTTTTACTCTTAGTGTACCTATCCCTCTCATTCTATCCATAACTAAAAATGCGTGTGCATTTCCTTTCTTCTCTACTTATTAAGAAATGAGACATGGAAGAAAAAATTTAAAAATCATCTGATGAAAGATTCTAATAAAGTTCAGTCAAGAGGTTAGCATGAGATTCATTTCTAATGAATCTAGAACATTTCTCTTCCATTCCAGTAAATAATTAGCTTATCATCATTGTGAACAAACTTTGAAAATTAAGAAGACATGACATAGCTAGAATAAATAACTGTGGAGCATTGGCAAAGAGTTATGCAAAGAAGCCTGCAGGCCCTCCGCAGCAGGGCACGTGGACCTGGCAGGAGTGTCTTCCACTCAGAGCAGCTCTGCTCGTGAGGCGGCCAAACACTTGTTCCATCAGTTGTCCTGGTGACCCGCACACTTGTCGGCATCAGTGTTGCTGACCCTGCAGCCTCTGCTGCGGTCCTCTCTACTAGGGCTGTGAAGAAGATTCACAGCCTCTGGGATTCCAGCAGCGGGGTGATAGTGTGGCTTCAAGTCAGAGCATGTCAAACACTTCTCAGCGCCCAGTGTCACAGGAATCTGTAGCCCTAACTGCAGTCGTCTTGGCGAGGTCTGTGGAAAAAATTAACAACCACTGGGTTTTCAGCAATGGGAGGGGCGCTATAGGGGAGGTCTCAGAGCTGACAGCATGTCTTTAGGTCAGAGCATATGTCGGTGGCCTTGAATCTACAAGGACCAGCTTTCCAGAAGCAACCTCCACATGCAGTTAGCATTACCCCTGTAAGCAGAGTTGCTGGAATCTGCAGTCACCACCCACAAGAAACACACAGGTGAGTTGTGTCATGGGAGCAGTAGGCATGTTTAGGGTTCGGGGGTCAAGGCAACATACATGTTTGTGAGCTGACTAAAGTGGATTGAAATCATACTGCCCCAAACTTCAAAAATCCTGAAGGCAAGGTCTGGCTTGGCCCGCGTGCCTAGGGCTGGAAGCACCGCCGCAGTATAGCAGGGTCGCGCAGCAGCTCCAGGCTGTTTTTCTCAGGTGAGTGGGCAACGTTCCCTGCACAGTCGCAGGCCAGAGATTCCAATGTGGTGGGAGTTATTTGGTGGCCGCCCAGCCCCATGCCGTGGCAGCCTCTGAGTCCACACAGCACAACCCACACACAGAGCACTCAGGTGTTCCTTGTTAGTCTGCACCTGCCCCACACCCACACGCCTCAGCCCATGCCATGCGGAGAGTGCTGGGCCTTGTAGTCTGCGGAGCTTTCCTGTCTGCTCTCCCGAGTAGACACCATGGAAAAACTACCAATCCCGATACAGTGCGTGCCACCCGTGTCAGCCCAAGCTCGTGGGGCGGAGCTAGCACGTGCGGGGGTCGGGGGGCGTGGCGAGACTGTGGAGTGGCTGGAGGCTGTGCGCAGCAGGGCGCGGAGAGCTGGCAGGCGTGTCTCGGTCTGAGCCCCTGCCGCGGTGACTTGAGCGGGGTCAGCACCCAGCGTAGCGGATTCTGAAGCCCAGCCGCAGACCCCAGGGTTACAAACACCGGGATTCACGGCCTCGAGGGTTTCGGCCGCGGGTGAGCAGTGCTCGCAGACTGCAGTCTCTCCCAGCAGTTCTGGGCTCCAGACTTCAAACCTTCTAGCAGAGGCTTCGGGGTGGCCCGATGGTGGTCAGCACTGTGTCGCGGGACCTGCAGCCCGCGCTGCAGTCGACAGGATGAGGTCTTTTGAGAAGATGCACAGCCAGTTTTCAGCAGCGGAAGGGGCGATGGCGCGGGGGTCACGGACCTGAGTTACCAGGACCAGCACCACCTTCCGCATGGTCAGCAGCACCCAATGCCCATGCTGCCGCCACAAGGAGCGCCCCGGGGAGCCGTGCCCCGGGGGGCGGTGGGCATGTTTAGGGTTAGCTTTCGGCTCGGGGGGCCAGGGCAACCTCCATGCTTGCGAGCTGAGTGAAGTTGACTGAAAGCGCCGTACCCCCAACTTCAGAAATCCTGAAGGCAAGGCGGGCTGGCGAGGGCTAGAAACCCGCGGAGCTGCCGCACTCAGCGGTGCCCGGAGCGCGCGCAGCCGCCTCTGCGGCTCTGAGTTCCGGATGTGCAGATGTCCTGCGGAGTGGAGCGTGCTGACCTCCGCTCGCCACGCCGGCTTCCGCAGCCCTGGAGTCCCGCCTGTGCGGGGACACTGGGAATTCCCCGTCGGTTGGTAGCTGCGGCAGACCGTGGCTTCCAGGCCGCACGGGTGGAGACCACTGGGCCTTTGTAGTCCCTGGAGCTTCTTCACACTCAGTGAGGACACTGTGGAAAAACTACCGTCCCAGGAGGCAACAAGTGCACTTTGCAAATCAGCCTGGAGGGTGGAGCCAGAGTGCAGGGTGCTGGGTGGGGGTGGGGGTGGGGGTGGCGGTGGGGGTAGGGGGCTGGAGATTTGCCGCCTGGAGGTTTCCAAGGTAGCGCTTCTTCACTCAGCAAGTCGCTCTCCCGACACAGCCCAGCCCGGCTCAGCACCCAGTGCAGCTTGACTGCAATCTCAGCTGCTGCCCGCCAGTGAGGACTGCGAAGGAGATTCGCGGCCTGTGAGGGGCACAGCGGGTGAACAAAGCTGACGGGAGGGCTGAGTGCTGAGTGCCCAGTGTTGCTGCAGCTGCAGCCTTTCAGCGGCCTCTGCCCAGCTGAGATGCGGTGTTGTTGCAAGTGCTGCGTGGAGCTCCCAGGCCAGGCACATTGGTTGAAGGAGAAAGTCAGGGTCAGGGTCAGGGCTAGGATTTAGGGTAAGGGTCAGAGTCAGGGCCAGGATTAGGGTCAGGGTTTAGGGCCAAGGTTAGGGTCAGGGGTTAGGGTCAGGGTTTAGGGCCAGGGTTAGAATCAGGTTTAGGGTTTAGTGTTAGGGGTCAGGGTTTAGGGTGTAGTGTGGGGGTTGGGGTCAGGGTCAGGGTTAGGGTTAGGGTTTAAGGGTTAGGATTTAGGGTTTATGGTTAGGGTTAGTGTTAGAAGGGTTAGGATTAGGATTAGGGTTAAGGTTTAAGGGTTAGGGTTAGGTTTAGGGTTAGGGCTGAACATCCTTATCATTAGGGTACTGGATCTATCACCCTGACTTTCCCAGGTGGAGAGTGATGGGCTGAACATCCTTACCCTCAGGGTAGTGGATCTATCTCCCTGGCTTCCTGGGTGGAGAGTGATGGGCTGAACATCCTTTTCATCAGGGTACTGGATCTATCACCCTGGCTTCCCCAGGTGGAGAGTGATAGGCTTGAATCTTCTCTCAAAGTTAAGAAGGTGATGAGAAATTGCCAGAGGGACATAGGTGTAAGTCGTGTAGCAATAATGTGATGGAGAGGTGGAGAGGTGGCTCAGGGGTTAAGCCTCTGCCTTGCAGGGGGAGGGAACTGAGTTCGGATCCTTGATCCCACATATAGAGGCTGGGTGGAAGTGGGGGCAGCTTGCGCTTCTAGTCCTGGTATGGTGGAGCCTGTGAATCCCATGGCAGAGTAAACAAGGAGGAGGTGGAGGCGGTCCATGGTGGTTTCCAAATTCGCCCATGGTTCTACACACACACACACACACACACACACACACACACACATACACATACGCGCACACTCATACACATGCACAAATGAATAAATAATAATAATAATAATGTGATGGAGCTAGCTCGGCAGACCATGCAATCAAAACAAAAAGAATTTGAACATGGTAATATTCAATTAATTCTTTAAATTTCACTTACTGGGGCTAGAGAGGTGGCCCAGGGGTTAAACCTCTGCCTTGCAGGTGGCAGGTCCTGAGTTCGGATCTTAGACCCCATGTATAGATGCCGAGCAGAAGCGGGGTGGCCTATGTTTCTGGTCCTGGTGGGGCGGAGCCTATGAATCCTGGGGCAGAGTAAACAAGGAGGAGGTGGAGGCAGTCCATAGTGGTTCCTGAACTCACCTGTGTTTCTACACACACACACACACAGAGACACGCACAATTGAATAAAATAAAAAAATTTCACTTACTGTCACAAACTAAAAATAAAAACTAGCTTCAGCTAATTATTATAATGGAAAAGGAAGGAGGAAAGGAAGGAAGAAACAAACTTCCTCAAATGTTTGTATAGGATTACATAATTCTGGAGTAAAACAATGTGCCTCCCACATTCCTAAACCCTTTCCTGTTTTTGAGTCCTTTGTTAGAGTTGGCATCAATGTTAGACTTGGAATGCCAAGTTAGGGTTAAGTTACAGGGTCTGATACTATACTAGTTACTCTTTTCTGTTGCTGTGTGAGAACACCTAAAGTCAAGCAACTTAAGGGAGATGCCGTGTCCTTATCCAGCGATTTTTGTGGATAAGGTCCCAGCATGATAGAATATTATTTCAAGGAAACATTTTCTGGGAAAAGAACATGGCATTATTTGAAAAATAAGAGAAATAAGGAAAAATGGGAATTGTCAGGCCTTGGTGTTTCTGCCCAGTTCAGGCCTAAAGCCTGTTCCCTGGGGAAGGTCACAGTAACCCCATGGGTGGATGCTAGGCATTCCTTCCTAGGTAATTTAAGTTTTGCCACCGGCAGGAGGAATTCTTCTGGGAATTGGGAATGACTTTTACCTGTTCTTAGGTTTTTTTGGGACTAGCTTCCTGCTCTCTGATCTAGAGAAAAAGCCTGCTTTTTAACTTTAAGTCAAATTCTAAATAGAGATTTCATGTCTAGTCACTCACAGTAAGTAGACTTGTTAACCAGAATGTACACACTGATTTTAAAGAAATTAGAGAACAACTTCAAGAGTCTTAAAACATAGGTGGGTAAAATTTCCACATATGAACTAACTCAGAAATTCCACTATCTGTTCACTAGAACTTTAAAAGGAACCATGATACCCCTCTTACCCTGGCTGAAGACCAAGGAAGAGACCATCATGCCAGAAAGTCTAGATGCCAAAACTATCCACTGGAGATGGTATTTGCAATCCAAACTGGGAGAATCCATGTCGGTAGCAAAGGGGACCATGTCTTCCCTTTCCCAAACAGCACTCTTATGGGAAATCATAGAGATGGACCATCTGAGTGCACCTCCACCAATTATCACCTCCGCCCTGAAAGAGACACCCTTGGCGATATGGGGTCCGACAGAATGGACCCCAGGTTTGGAGAACGCATGGTTCACGGATGGGTCATCAACAACTTATGGCAATATACTTCTGGAATTCCTCAAAGGAAGACATAAGCAACCTTACTATTAAAGGAATGGGCGGATGCTATCGTAGGAGGAATTATTCTTTTAATAATTATATCGCTTAATTGTTTCCTTCAGCACATCTCTCAGCAGTGCTCCATCAACAAGACCATGCTACAGATCCTTAAAATAATGACAATTATGTGGGCTTAGCCTTATGGCTATCTGGTGGAGCATTATAGACTAAGTAGATTTGGAAATACTAGGAGAATGTTTCTGTTAAGTGTCTTTACCCTCAAGCAATGGGTTAGGTTCTTGAAAAAATGTCCTTCCTGAAGGTGATTGCTCACTAGGAAATTACATGTCTACTTGTAGGTGCAACATTCTTTACCCCAAATTTTTTCTGTATAAAAGCTGTCACAAAGTTTCAATAAAGCGGGTCCAGATTCACTTAGCCTAGAGAGTTGTGTGTGTTTGTTCTCCATCTCACACTTTTTCTCCTCACCCTAGTCCGGGGGAGCCCTGGTCTCGAGGCCGCGGCTCTGGTCTGCGGTGTGGAGAAAAGGAAATTTATTCAATTTACAGTTCCACAGGGAAGATACAGTCCTTCATGGCAGAAAAGTCATGGCTGGGTGGAAGAAACTGGAGGTGGACTAAGTCACATCCATCCAGGAGGTCGATAGTTGCAAAACTGCCACTGCTAGAACAGAGCTCTCCCAGAAGTAGGGTGGAGACAATCCACCTCAAAGCCCACCCCCCTGCAACTGTCTTCCTTTCATAATGCTCCACCTCCTAAACGTGCCATGATCTTCCAAAACACATGAGTCTGTGGAGGGACACATTTCAAACCATGACAGATACAATGGTTAAGATTAGGGATTGGAGTTTACGTGAGAGTTAGTGGGATAGGTTTGGAGTGTTAAGGTTTGATTAAGTGATAGGGTTTAGTTAAAGGTTATGGTTAGGAATTTAGGGTAAAGTTAGGGTGCGAGGTTGAGAGGTTATGTTAGGAAACAGGATTATGGTTAGTAGTTAGGGTTGCTATGGCTAGGGGTTAAATTTAGGGGTTAGGGTTAGAGTTACTGTTGGGATTAGGGTTAGAGGGTTTGAATTAGAATTCTGAGTTAAGGGTTGGAGTTGAGAATAGTGTATTATGGTTTTGGTTAAGATATTAGGGGTAGGGTTACTGCTTTACAGATACGGTTTAGCGATGTGATTGTGGTTGAGTTAGGGTTTCAGGTTAGAGTTTAGGGTTACAGATAGGAATTATTATTAGGGCTATTATGGCTAAGGTTATGGCTAGAGATTAAAGTCTTTTGAAATTAGATGCTATGGAAAGACTACCAATCCCAGAAGACACTTGCTATCTGTTCAAATCTGAGCCTGTGGGGCGGGACAAGAGCACAAAGCCAGAGTGGAGGTTCAGTCTGGAGGGTTTTGAACTGGTGAACAGTGCGCAAGGACCTACAGGAATGCATTCTTCTAGTCCTAGCAGGTCTGTGCTCCTGACATCGCCAACCACGATTTTCTTCTAGCAGGTGTCAGCCCCTCTGCACCCTCAGCTGCATCTTTAGGGTTCCGACAGTAAAGATTCACAGCCTCGAGGGTTTCTGCAGTGGGCGAGCTGTGGGTGTGTTCTGGCGAGTAGGTCCGAGTTCCCGACTCAAGCCTTTTTCCGTGACCTTCTTCAGTGACCTAAGTGGACAGCATGCTTGTCCACACCTTGGATCGTCCACACCTTGGATCGTGCACACCTTGGATCGCTGGAATCCGCAGCATTAGCTGCAGTCGTGGGAGGACTGTGGAGAGGATTCCCAGCCGCTGGTTTTGGGCCGGGGAACCGGCGCTCTAGGAGAAGCACGCGGACCTCAGCGCACGTCTTCCGGTCAGAGCGAGCACAAAGGTGCTGACACGTGCAGCCACTGCCCACGAAGAGCTCACGGATGAATACGCGTCATGGGACCAGGGGGTAGGTTTAGGGTTAGCTTTCAGTTAGGGGGTCGGCGTCGGGGCGATGTAAATAAATTGTTAACTAAAGTTAGTTGAAAGCATACTGCTCCCACTTCCAAAACCCTGACCTTAAAGGGGGCCCGGCTTGCCGGGGTCCTTAGGAGCAGCTCAGAATTCGCAGCCTGGGCTCTGGAGACACCCTGCCTTCCTCAGACGGCAGGGACGTCCCGCGGGGCCGAGGACCGGAGAAGCCCACGCGCTGGCGCGGTCCTCGTCAAGCCTGGTCAGCCTGGAAGCCGCGGGATTCCTTGGCAGGCTGCAGCTGGCCCAACCCAGGGCTGCCACGCCCCGGCCTCCGCACCGCTACATGACGGGAGATCGCTGGCCTCGTGGTCCCCGGATCCTTTCTCTCTTTGCTCTTCCAACGGTGAATGCTATGGAAAAACCGCCCATCCCAGGAGGCAACGCGCATCAGCTGTGCAAATCAGAGCTTGTGGGGCGGGGTGAAGCACGCGTGGGGCGACAGACGCGAGTAGATGTGCAGCTCCAGGGTTCCAGCCTCTGGGAGCCTGCCCCTGGCCGCAGTGTCTTTCCAGTTGGCAAGTCCGCGCTCCTGGCGCTGCCAAGCACGAGCCTGGAGCCATGGTGAGCCTCGCGCACTTGTCAGAGTGGTGCACGCACTGCTGTGCCGTGCTGATTTTATTGCCGTCCCCACTACGGCTGTGTCTTGTGCAGGAGAGGGACATAAAGAAGCCCTGGGAAGACCACCCAGGCTGACACAGTTCTTCCCCACCCATTCTCCCCCTCACCCCCGCAAGGCCTTCTGTCATAGTTAAGCACGGGTGTCAACATGACTGTTGAGGGTTTGAGCTCTGGGCACAGTTGTAGAGAGCTGATGGTTGAGTTAAGCCCAGAGCAAACCTGAAGGAGATTGTCTAGCTAATGGGGAAGACCCAGCCCCTGGTGAGTGGGATTAGGCCCTGGATAAATCACAGAGAGCTGGTTGAGAGAGTTGGCATCCTTCTGTTCACTTGGGCAGACATGCTGGTCTGGCAAGTAAGGATTGTCCATCTCTCAGCCGTTATGCAGTGATGGTGTGGCCAGTTCCCTCGGCCCTGGAGTTGGTGCGTGCTCTCCCCTCACGCTGGACTAAGAACTGTAACCGGACTGTCGTAAGAACGTAAACTCCTTGTTCCCTTAAGCTGTGTGATGGTCATTTACCAGCAACCATGCAGGCAAACTGCAACAACTTCCCACCTCCTTGTGCGGTATGCGACGCTTTGCAAGGTGCGGGGTGAAGAAAGACTCTGGTGGGAGGGGCGGGGAGGTGGGACGTGTGCGTGTGTGTGCGCGCGCGTGTCAGTCTGTCTGTCTGCTCTCAGAATTGCTGCCGGGTCCTGGTTTATGGTTGGTGGGTCCGGAAGGACCTTAGGAAAGGAGGCAATAAGAGCATCCGCAGGATTTCCATGTTCTCGTGTCCTTGGGGATGAGGAGTCATCTCAGATCCGTGGGTTATGGGAGAATTCCCTTTTTTCCTTCCTTCCTGTTTATTCTGCGACGGGCTAGGCTTGGTGGAGAGGTATTTCCACTCTTTCTGCCAAGCGGCTTCTTCCAACACACCCTCTTTCTTGCCCGCTACTCCCTGTCGGTCCCTTCCTGACAGCAGAATCCCACTCTTCTGCTGCAGAGTAACTTTCAAGGAGAGGTTTATTTCAGCTTACGATTCTGTCAACACAAATAACGTTTTTCAAGCATCGGGTCCTTTATAGTCTGTAAGGGAGGACGTGTGACTACTGTGAATTGGAAAGAGTTTTTGTAGATGGGGCTCCTAAGCAAGAGTCCTCACAGCCAGTATGTAGGACTTTGGATTGGAACGTGCATGAATGTGCGTGTGTGTGTAAGACTTGCTGATTCTGGAGCACAAGCAGGTATGCCAGGTTGAACAGGTCCTGTATTGTTCCAAGCCAAACTTTACCCTCTTAGTAGCTGTCAGGCCTATTTTGTGGCTGGCTCTCAGGCCAGGTCTGTTTCTCCAGAACGTGACCCTCCTCGTTTTTTGGAAAAAGTCATGCACATACGTGAAGGGCTGGTTCATAGATGTGAACCAGTGAGGAGGAGGGCTGTTCATAACTCTGGATTGCCTGATAAGGCCACACAGGTGCTTTTGACATGCGTTCATTTCCAAGTCCTAGTCCACAGCTCTCAAAGTTGTGGCAAGGATGGGTTACCATTAGAGTAAGTATTAGGGTTAGGAAGAGTGATTGGGATTAGGTGAAGGGCAAGGGAGTGACAGAGGGCTAGGAAAGCGTTAGGGACAGAAGTCAGGGATGAAGGGCTTGGACAAGATGCAGGGAAAGTAGATTAGGAGTGTACGGTTACTGTTAGAGGTAAGAAATTAGGGGGGCTGGAGAAGTGGCTCAGGGTTAAGCCTCTGCCTTGCAGGTGGAAGGTCTTGAATTTGGATCCTAGATCCCACGTATAGACACTGGGTGGAAGTGGGGGCGGCCTGCGCTTCTGGTCCTGGTAGGGCTGAACCTGTGACTCCCGGAGCAGAGGGGCAGAGTAAACAAGGAGGAGGTGGAGGCGGTCCATGGTGGTTCCTGAGTTCGCCCATGGTACTACACACACACACATACACACACACACACACACACACACACACACACACACGCACACATGCACACATGCACACATGCACAATTGAATAAATAATAAAAAATAAAAAAAGAAATTAGGGGTTATGTTTAGGGATTGGTTTAGGGCTTAGGGCTAGGGCTTAGGGTTAGAGGGTTATGGTTAGAGAATTAGAGGTTAGAGTTAGGGGTTAGGGTTAGGTTTAGATCATTTTTAGCTCTCTGTCAACAAGCTAAAGAACCTTTTGAAATCACTTAGAGCAGTCTGGGTTAGGTTATCAACTGGGGCAGGGACGACTTGGTATGGCTAATAGCTTCACTGAGGGTGCTATATGGAAATTTCTAATTACTCTTCCACAGCCTCTCTATACCCCAAATCCTCTCTAAATCCTTCAGTGCATGGGTAGTTAAGGCAGAATCATCTATTAATGGCTTCTAGCTAGGCAGCATCATCTATTAATGGCTTCTAGCTCTAGTTGAGAATCCTGTGTCCCTCTCCTTTTCCTGTTAGGCAAATGTCCTCTACTGCTGTCTTTCTAGTTTTATAGTTTTAGTAAGTAATCTAAGTTAAATATACATATATGAGGTATACATGTTTCAATCTAAATAATGGAGGGAACATGTAACATTTGTCCTTTTGGCCAGCAGTACAATTCTCCTCCTTTGGACTCTTAGAATCTTACTTTTCCTACTTCTGCAAGGTTCCCTTGGGTTGGGGAAAAATGTCGCTAGTGTGATTGGGGTTAAACATTCCCAGGTCACCCGTGCTCTAGACACTCTGGCCAGTTGTGTTTTCTGCCTCATTGATCTTCCATTGCAGTAGTTTGTATCTTGGTCAGTGCTGCGAGCTCTTCTTATCTATGGGTACAGTAAGAAGTGTTCAGATGATAGTTCACTATCAAGTATTTACAGTTAATGTTACCATATCTGTTCCTGTCTAGTGTCTATTTCTCTCTTCCACTGTTGTTTGAATAGGCTTACAGTATCAGGAGTGTGTTTCCTGACAATAAGGGAGAAGGGGGTTAGAACTCATCCAGATAATAATTAGTGACACAACGGCTCTACATACACCACTGTTGCTCAACTGGTTCCTTTTTTACCAAATTTGTAGTTTTAGTGGTTACATCATCTCAGCTGGATGAGAACGGTGCTCTGTTTCCCACCCAGCTACTTTCTTTTCCTTCTGTTTCTTCCATTGCACTTTACTAAGTCCTATTCCCTTTCCTTCATCCCTTAAGACTTGTCTTTAATAGTCGCCTTATCAACCTATTTGCCTGTCTTCATGTGTGTCTACATTCTTTTGGGTTTCCCCTCACTTTTGTTTCTCTGTAATTTGTGAGTGTTATCGAAGTTTCCTTTTGGGTATATCATCCTGAAGGCTCAATGCTACTAAGATCCACTTATTAGGGAGAATATATGACGTCTACCTTTCTGCTTTTGGGATGCTTCACTCACTAGTTTATTCCAACTTTATCTATTTACCAGTAAATTTCATTAATTCATTCTTTTTGACAGTTGAATATTATTTCATTATCCACCCATATACTGTTGAACTTCTAGGTTGATTATTGTGAATAGAGCTGCTATGAATATGAATGTGCATGTATCTCCGCAATAAGATGGAACATTCTTTGGTAATATTCCCAGGAGTGGTATGTCTGTCATATGGAATATCAATTTTGAACATTTTTCCTAGTTTTACAAACACAATGAGAGGTCATCCCTGCCCTTCTTCCCCCCTTCATTCTGTTTCCTCTCCTTTCCCTTCATCAATCCATCCAATTCTCTCTCACCCTCCTATCTATTCTGTGGGCCCCAGGATTCCTTTAGATGGTCTGCATTAGTAAGGGCTCAGTCCTCTGTGGCAGATTAAGTGGCCCTTCCTTGGGTAGACCCACTGATGTTCACCTGTGTAGCCCTAGCCACTGAGGTTCCACTACATGTAATTATTTCTGCTGAGATCATCACTGGTCTATGAGGGAAGGTTGATACCTCAGTCATTGTGCAGGTCTATTGAGCATAAGCCTCACCGCAGGGAGGTCCTGGATACAGCAGCTCTGTCTTGACTGGAATGAACTAACCGCTGTGGACCTCCCCATCTTTTTAGGCTTTACAGTCCCTCCACCCCCTCTTCTGCAAGATTCCCTGAGCTTTAGGATGGGAAGATATTTGGTTGTCTTGATTCCACCTGAGCCTTTCAGGATCACCAGTATCCTGCATTCTGGTTGGTTGCTGCTGTCTGTTCCACTGCTTTTCCATTGCACTAGGTCATGTCTTGTTTGGGTTTGACATCTTTTCTTAACTAAAGATAAAATGAGAGGTGTCTAGATAGAAGTTTGCTCTAAGGTTTTTGTGGTTAGTATAAAAACATCTGAGCCTATCTACTGTCAGTTTTCTCCCTGTCCACTGTCATTTAGACTGTTTACAGTGCTGGGAGTGTGTTCCTGTCATGGGGGGGGGGTAAGAGAATAATAAGCAGGTGGTTGGTTGCTAATCCCATTCTCTAATGTGTTCTATTCCCGTTCTTCCCTCTCTTTTAAGACTTTTCTTACATAAAAAGCATTTTAATGGTTAACCCATGTTCTTTTGTTTCTGTTCTTTTGGGATCTTCTTCCATCCCCATCCCCACTTGTGTTCCTTTGCCTTTGTGGGTATTATAAGAGCTTATGTGTGCTTACATTAAGCCTTCTGTTTACTGTCTTATAAGAGAGAACATAATTCCATCTTTCTTTGTCTAGGATATTTCACTCTGTATGTTTTCTTCCAGTTCCGGTCATTTACTGGCAAATTTCATTGGTTCATATTTCTTCCAGCCAAATAGTATTCTATTATATATATGCTCCATATTTTCATTAACCAATTATGAAGAGGGCTGCTATGAATATGGTTTACATGTGACTCTGTTAGAGTGTTCTTTGGAAATATTCCCAGAAGTGGTATAGCTGGGTCATACGGAATTTCAATTTTTACCTTTTTTTTAAAATTTTTTATTATTATTATTATTTATTCAACTGTGTGCATATGCGTGTGTATGTGCGTGTGGATGTGTCTCTGTGTGTGTGTGTGTGTGTGTGTGTGTGTGTGTAGAACCACGGACGAATTCGCGAACCACCATGGACGCCTCCACCTCCTTCTGCCCCGGGATTCACAGGCTCTGCCCTACCAGGACCAGAAGCGCAGGCCGCCCCCGCTTCCGCCTGGCATCTATACGTGGGATCTGGGGTCCGAACTCAGGACCTTCCGCCTGCAAGGCGGAGGCTTAACCCCTGAGCCACCTCTCCAGCCCCAATTTTTACCTTTTTTAGAAATCTCCAAATTGATCTTCTAAGGGGTTGTACAGGTCTACAAGCAGCAATGTATGAGAGTCCCCCTTCTTCCTACATTCACACCAGCTGTTTTTTGTGTATTGCATCATAGCCATTTTGACTAAAGTGAGACGTTATCTCAGGGTGGTTTTAACTTGCATTTCCCTAATGACTACGGAGGTAGAAAATTTTTTATGATATTTGCTAAAGATTTGAATTTTGTCTTGTGAGAAGTTTCTTTTCAGTTTCTGTGAAGAACTGGGTTAAGTTTTGATTGGTATGGGTTTGAATCTGTATTATGCTGTTGGTAGAAAGGTCTTTTTAACAATGTTAATTCTGCTGACCTAGGAGCATGGGAAGTAGTTCCATCTTCTCATGTGTTCTTTTCTGTGGCTTTAAAGTTTTCATTGCACAGATCTTTCATGACTTTTTTTTTTTATTCTAAAGTGTTCTGGGTTTTCGTTTGTTTTTGGAGCAATGGTAGATGCATTGTTTCTCTCAGGTCTTTCTTACTACTTTTTTATTATTATTTATTCAATTGTGCATGTGTGCGTGTGTGTGTATGAGTGTGTGTGTGTGTGTGTGTGTGTGTGTAGAACCACGGACGAATTCGGGAACCACCATGGACGCCTCTAACTCTTCCTTGTTTATTCTGCCAGGGGATTCGCAGGCTCCGCCGTACCAGGACCAGAAACACAGGCCGCCCCCGCTTCTGCCCGGCGTCTATACGTGGGGTCTAGGATCCGAACTCAGGACCCTCCGCCTGCAAGGCAGAGGGTTAACTCCTGAGTCACCTCTCCAGCCCCTTTCTCACTACTTTTTGAACATTAATTTTATACCCTGCCACTCTCCTGAATTTATTTATTAGTCCTAGGACTTTACTGGCAGAGTCTTTAGGGTCCTTGAGGTATAGGATCATGTCATCTGCGAACAGAGAAAACTTGGTTTCTTTCCCACATTGCATCCTTTTATCTCCCTCTCTGGTCTTATGACTCTAAATAAGAATCCAAGTACAATGCTAAATAGAACTTGTGAGGGTTGTCTAGTTCTGATCTGAGAGGGAATGCTTCCAGTTTTTCACCTTTTAGGATGATTTTCGCCATAGGCTTATTGTATTTGGCCTTTATATGTTGATAAATGTTCCTTCCAAACCTATTTTCTCCAATCTTTATCCTAAAGGGGTGTTGGATTTTGTCAAAAGCTTTTTCAGCAACATTTAACAGAGTCAATGTGTTTTTTGTCTTTGCATTTATTTATATGGTGAATTACATTTATATATGTACATATTTTTGACTCAATCTTATGTTTGTGGAATAAACCCAAGCTGGTCAAAGTAGAAGATATTTTTGATACGTTTTTGAATTTAGTTTGCTATAGTTTTCTTTTTGTTGTTCTTGTGTTTTTGTTTGGGTTTGGGATCAGTGTAATGATGGCTTCTTAGAAAGAGTTTGGGAACTGTGATAGTTAAGCCTGAGTATCAACTTGACACACCTGGTATTAACTAAGATGGGCTGAGACCACACCTGGAAGGATCAACTGAGACCATCTGAAAGGATTATACCTGCCCTAGATCCTTTAAAGATCTCATAGGATCCTCCCAGTACTGGACCCTATAAAAAGGAGCCACCAAAGAGAAGACATGCTTTTTGTAGCTGTGCTAGGAATCGCTCTTCCTTCCGGCCACCCTGTTCCTTTGCCTCTTCGACCCTCTAGCCTTCCAACCCTCCATTTGACCACTGGACTGAGCAGCTGCTGGCAGCCATTGTTGGACTACCTCAGCCATATCTGTAAGCCAACTCAATACATTCCCTACCTCTCTGTCTATCTATATCTATCTATATATAGAGAATATACATATATATTCATTGTGTCGATTCTGTATCTCTAGAGGACCTGACTAATACAGGAGTGTTCCTTCCTTTTGTATTTTATGGAATAATTTAAGGATTATTGGTGTTAATTGTTCTAATCTGGTAGAATTCTGAAGCCATGTGGTCCCAGTCTTTTTTTTTTTTTTTTTGGTAGGGAGATTCTTAATTACTGCTTCATCTTTATCCCTTGTTACAGGACTGTTGAAGCAATTCAGTTCATCATGGTTTAAAATTGTTTTGGGGCACAACGCATGTTTTCATGCAGTTATGGGGTGAGGAATTTGGTGTGTGAGTCATGATCTTCACTCCCAGTGTGCTTGACATGTGAGGCGATAATGGAGATGGGTGAGACTCCCAGACGCTGGCACCGTCTTTACCCTGGATGAAGTGCTGAGCACAGGAGAAAGGTGGGCGGACGATCTGCTGAGCTGGCTGAGGACAGAGTTGAGGAGGCAGAGGGGAAGTCTATATGCACTGTCATCATGAGAGCTGAGAGTCCGATGGGGGTGTGGTGCAGGGGGGAAGAGATGGTTTGGGTGTGGTGATGCAGGCACAGCCATCTCTCCTGCTGCTTGGGAGAGTTCAAGACATCTGTGTGAGCCCAGGGTGCTGCCCAGCTCCCCCTTACCCTTGGGGTCATGAGTTTCAACTGGTTGTGTGGTCATTCCATCCAGCCGGGAATTGGGGCGGGACCCAGGGAAGTTGAAACCAGGCCTCACTTAGCCTCAGGTATTCTCACAGAAGTTAGAAGTCCAGACACTAGAAGGGCATGAGCCTCCTATGTGAGTTTCGATGAACTTGGGCAGACTGTTCAGTATGCATGGTCTGAAAAGCAGTTCCGGTCAAAGTCTTCCCCAACAGAACTGGAAGGAGAATTGTCTGATTTTGTGAGATCTCATTAGCTAATGCTTTTGTAGCTGGGAATGTGTGCAACCTTTGACAACTTGTTCGAGGTTACCCTTACTGACATCTTAGGGTGGAATAGACAGAAACAACCATCTGGACTGGTAAATGAAACCCAGGGTAGGTACTCAGAAAGAACGAGTGCTGCCAGGCCACCTCCAGTAGATTCGCATTCTAAGACTACAGAACTGTCTGGTTGACAATGAATCCCTGGGACACCCGATGGATCCTGGAGAAAAATAAAATGGTTTTGCTCCTGACGTGTCCAAGAGGAAGAAGAAAAATGAGTTTGCTGCTGATGTTTTCCAATAGATGAAGAAAGAGTAGGTTTTAAAAGGAGAACTAGGACTGTTTATACTGCGGGAATGGTGAATGGGCACACCTGTATGCTTGAGTGTGTGTGTCACTATGCGTGAAACAGCTTCAAGCCCCGAGGGACTGCACTGGTGTCTGAGTCATATGATGAAATCAGTGTCTGTGGGATCCAATTGGGCCTTAAGCTGCGGTGTTGTGGAGACAGCTTCAGCCCAGTGAGCACTCCCCAAATGGGTAGCTGCAGACTGAGATGTCCTTAGCCTCTCAGAGGCAGCCTCTTACACATTAAAAAAGATTAAAATGGTGTCAGGTCAGTTTAAGCCCCAGACCCACGCTGTCCTGAAAACAATGCTAGAGAATTTGGAGGAAACTGTGGCCATTAGAGGAATTCCTATGTATTGATTCCTGGTGTGGGGTGGCATTGGAGCCTCCGGGATGGCTGTGATGCTGGTTCCAGTGCCTCCTGAACACTGTCTTAGTGGCTCACAGAGCTTCCCACCTCTGTCCTCTCTTCACTCCTGGAGAACTGGACTGAGACTTCACACTGAAAATCATCAAAAGGTCGAGTGAGGAGACCTAGAACCCGATTTTGGTTTTCTTTTCGTTCTTGTATATAGCTTTCATAATGTGGCCCAGTCAGAGCACAGCCATTAGTGCTAACTAGAGATAGGCTGAGAGCTTGGAATGCTTGGAATGCGGCCCCACACGCCTAGCTAAGTGCCTGAAAAGACCGTTTCAGCAGACTGGAGATGCCCAAGAGAGAATCTCAGGTGGTGTAGGTAGTAAGGTAGCAATTCAAACTGCTCACAGACAAGGGGGGGGGAACCAATCCCTGCGTGGGGAAACTGTTGGCTGTTAGCCAATCATGTAACTACTAAGTTGGAAGCCCCCTCCCCTTACCAGTAAGTTATAAAACTTCCCCTGGACAAAGGGCAAGCGCTTCCCTGCACGACATGTGGGCCGGTTGTGAGCCCAGGTTCGAATCTGCTAATAAAGACCTTCATGCCTTTTGCAGCAGGTGTTGGCTCCTTGTTGATTTCTGGGACCCCAGAATCTGGCCACAACACCAGGGTCCATAGCCTCCGCCCTGCCTCTCCCTGTCACAAATACTAAACTGTTCCAAACAAAGCCAGTAGATGCTACTGCAGCATCGAGCACTTCTGAAGCCAGTGTCAGGTGCTGCCACTGCTGCGCTGTCTGTGAAACTACTGAGTCCTGATGATTTTACTTTAATTGGGCCTTGTGTGTTCAAGGGCAAGGTCTCTGCCTTCTCATTCCCTCCGCACCAGGACTGTAATTCAAATAACAAACAAAGAAGAAAACTCCTAAAATTGGAGGGATTACAGAAAAATGAGACACTTCTCACCTCAGGATGACTGGAGCCTGCCAGGAGCTTCTACAGCCCGTGAACCTTTTTCCCCTTGTAGCTAAGGCTGCTCACTAGCTCCACTGCCTTTGGAAGGACTTGAGCTGCCACACACACACCAATCTCAGGTCCTGCTAAGTTGCTGCAACTCCAAGAGGCCATCAAAGACAAGGAGACAGAAGTAAACGATGACCCTTGGTTTTCCTCCCCTCAGAACCAAGGAGCCAATTTGAGAGTTCCTGAGAATAGCAAGTGCTTGCTATTTATGGATTCCAAGCCGTACAGCCATGCTTAAGGCTCTTTAGTAGGCACAATGGGCGTCTTGGAGTAAACCTTTGATATGGAAAGTGCTATTTCAACAAAAGGAACATTTACTATAAGCACTAGCCCTTACTCAGCCTGATAGGACAAGGCCTTTGTCCTGTCTGTTCTTGAGAAGGAAGGGTGAATCCCTGTCATAGACTGATTGGCTACATGTCCAGAAATAACATTGTCATAGCAGCCACACCATTGCTAGTCCAGGAAGCAGAAAAACTGACTTTGGGATGAGAAATAGTATTCATGTGCCACATGGAGTCATGCTCCTTTTCAATGCGACAACAAAAGATGGATGATGGGCAAACCCTAACCTTTTTTGAGACCCAGATGAGAGGCAATCTACACGTTAAGGTAGAAACAATTGCCACCTTAAATCATGGCAGCCTACTTACCTACTGAACCTACTTGTCAGAAGAAGAGGGGAGCCCCTTCACTCTGAGGATGAAAACAGGCTTTACAGATGTGTGCCTCAGAAAGCAATGTCAACACATGTAGTAGTAATACAGTAAGTAGTCTATACTGGCTCTGAATGGGCATTTCCCACTACGACAGAGAAAACATGGAAGGTGGCACAGTATTATCTCAGGAGATTATCCTCACTGTGGAATTCTAGCCACCATTGCATCAGATAGTAGGCCCACTTTCAGGGCCCCCACATTTCTCAGGAATGTAATTCAGCAATATTCTAGAGTAGTCAGACTGTCATAGAATTTATACACACCAATTGCTGTGTCCGTATCCAACCATTCTGGTGAATAAGGTCCCAGCATGGTAGAGTATTGTTTTGAGGAAACAATTTTTGGAAAAAGGATATGGCATTATTTTTAATATAAATAAGAAGAATAAGGAAAATATGGGAATTATGAGGCCTTGGTGTTTCTGCCTAATTCAGGCCTAAAGCCTGTTCCCTGGGGAAGGTCACAGTAACCCCATGGGTGGGTGTTAGGCATTCCTTCCTAGGTAATTTAAGTTTTGCCTCTGGCAGGAAGAATTCTTCTGGGAATTGGGTATACCTCCTACCTGTTCTTAGTTTTTTTAGGTAATTTAAGTTTTGCCACTGGCAGGAGGAATACTTCTGGGAATTGGGAGTGCCTTCTACCTTTTCTTAGGTTTTTTGGGACTAGCTTCCTGCTCTCTGATCTAGAGAAAAATCCTGCTTTTTAACTCTAAGTCAATTCTAAATAGAGATTTCATGTCTAGTCACTCACAGTAAGTAGACTTGTTAACCAGAATGTACACACTGATTTTAAAGAAATTAGAGAACAACTTCAAGAATCTTAAAACATAGGTGGGTAAAATCCCCACCTATGAACTAACTCAGAAATTCTATAAGTATGAGATCTGTTCACTAGAACTTTAAAAGGATATTTGATCCCTCTTGGATTGTAATTGATGTTATCATAGGAGGAATTGTTCTTTTAATAATTACATTGCTTAAGTGTTTCCTTCAGCACATCTCTCAGCAGCTCTCCATCAAAAAGACCACACTACAGATACTTATGGCCCTTGAACATTCAAGCTATGGCCCCCTAAAGACACAGTTCAAGCTTTGCAGAGATTCGTGAGGCCTTGGTCTAATCTACTACCCACATATCCTGGCATGCCTTCCAGAGGAGAGGTCCTTCGAGGGCTGGCAGCCAATGATGGGTGAGGGTCCACACGAGGGTGGTCTCTGACCTAAGCCAGGCATAGTCCATTATGTTGGACTCCCTCTGAGGTGGGGTCAACAAGGTCAGAGCAAAGAACTCTGGCTCCCACTGGCTGTCAAAAAGGATGGATATTTAGGAGGAACGGACCAGGCAGGCCTGTATTGTCTGTTTGGGCCACATGCAACTTCCAAGCTAGAACCTGTTGCCATGCCTGGTGTTGATGCCAACCCACCTGACTGAGAGGACCAGCTTGACAGGACAACAGCAAAAGCTCATGCTGGGACTTATGGGATGCTGGGCACACATATAGTTAATTATAATGAAAAGCACGTTCCTTATTGAGATCAAAAGGAGCTCAAACCTCCTCTGTGTATTTTAAAAGTGCAGTCTCTGTTAAAACAATGACAACTATGTGGGCTCAGGCCCATGGCTATTTGGTGGAGAATTATAGATTAGCTAGAATGAAAGAATGGTTCTGTGAATGCCTTTACTCTCAAGCAATGGGTTAGGTTCTTGAAAAAAATGTCCACCCTGAAAGTGATTTCTGCTGACTAGAAAATTACATGTCTATTTGTAGGTGCAACATTTTTTATCCCAAATTTTCTGTATAAAAGACTTCACAAAGTTTCAATAAAGGGGGTCCAGATTTACTCAGCCTAGAGAATTGTGTTTCTGTTCTCCATCCACCGAAGCCTTGCCTCACCCAGTCCAGGGGAGCCCTGGTTTGAAGGCCGCGGTTCTGGTCTGTGGCAACCAGTGTTCAAGGTGAGTGGAAACAATGGATAGAACTCTTTAGATCATTCTGGGAAAGTACTGCCAGAAAACAATTTCCCCTTGATATTCTTTAAAATCTGATGCACTCCCCGGAAGTGGGGCTTTTCTCCGTATGGATTTCTCTTCAACCAATTTCCCCCGTTGATACTGAGGGAGAGTGGAAACCCATGGGAGTTTGGCCACACGCATCTCCAGAAATACCTGGAGAATCTAACAGTCACAATTTAAAGAAGGTATCACAGAAATAAATCTGTACTTATCTACCCAGTTGAGCAAGTCCTTACACCACCACTCCCCTGGAGACTGGATTTAGAGAAGGGTCTCAGGGACAGTTTTGACCACAGTTGGGTGAGACACTATCAAGCGATACTGACTATAGCATCAGCTCTATAGAATTACAGGAATCCAACGCTGGATCAACCGCACCCATGTGAAGGCGAGAGACTGCACTGGAGCTGGAGAGCAGAGCCCCACGAGAGGATCCTTCCTGGAGCTGGAGAGCAGAGCCCCACGAGAGGATCCTGTGGTGCCTGACACCCTCCAAGACAACACCAGGCAAAACTGGGGAGCAGGAGGACTCCAGCCCAGCCCCAGTGACACCAGACCCCCAGGCCACCTCACCAGGGCAGAACAGAGTTCACAGCAGGGGTCACTTTAAAAAGAAAGTTACTATCCTGTGTAATGGAGTGAGTGCTGATACCTGTAGTCCTTGCTCTGGCTGTGGGATTGGCAGCCATAGCTCTTTTTGTGTGGTCTCCTGCAGAAAGACACCTTTTGATTCTTTTTCATTTGGCTTCACGAAGTCTATGAACCTCTGTAACCAGTACAAACTGCCCTGACCCCAAAGAGTATATCATCTCATTTGATCACTGAGAGCTAAGGTTATACATCAGTTCTGGGAACAAAATGGGAATTTATGTCCCAAGGGCCTACTTTCATGTACCACATACATCTATGAGCATGTGCTGAGAAAAATTGGAGTTAGTTGTGAGAGTAGGGGACATATGCACTTAAAAATTTGAGCATGCATGGATTTTGCCAGCCCAGGAGCATGGCTTGATGCCATGAATAACTGTCTAAGAGCATTAAATGGCCAGATTTCCTGGGACAGGGATATGAAAAACCATTGACTTTTCTCAAACCTGCCACTTGGGAACCCAGAAAATAAGGCTAGACCTGTACAGCTATCCATTTGACAAATACATTATTATAAAGTTGTCCATAAAAGAGGTAAACATTCCAGGGAGTGAAATCAATTCGATGGGATGGATGAGGCCTCGGCTCCCAGAGAAGATAACACCCCTGAGCAACAGGATAATGAAGCCCAAACAAACACCCTGTGCTTAATACATTTAAGAGCAAACTGAATGACTTACATGGAACTGGGGCTCACTAATGTAACCTGGATCAGTAGCACAGAGGGGAATTACTTCGATAGGTGAGCCACGACAAAACAATGGCTCTCAAGGGGCTTATTTTGCCTCACCTGATGGATTCACACTTGCTATCCACATGAGGTATGGAAAGTGGTTTTTCTCACTCCAGACCTAAATGCTTTACCAGGGTGAGTACAGTATTTGTCATATCTCCCAAAAGTCAACAAAAAGAAAGCTGGTTGGCATCCATCATTTCTACCGGGGTTGACTTTGACTGGGACTGCTTTTTTGACCATGTATACTGAACTGCATGAAAACTCACAGAGAGACCATAAGAGCACAGCTACTGAGACAGGGGTAGCAGCTTCTACCAAGGCAGTCCCTGCCTCATCTATGAGGATCATGAGAGAAGTTATATTCTAGTAAGAGGAGGGAGTGAAGCAAAAAAGGGATTAAAACTGTTGCCAGCTAGAAAGGGTTAGTGAATCAGTTTCCCTCCCCTGAGGACCTTCAGGATAAGAGCAGTCTTTGAGGAATCTGACAGCCTAAATAAACTCCCCACAGTTTTGAGACAACAAGCACCTTGGTTGTAAGTAGTTCGAAATGTAAACCTGCTTGGGAACTGTTATGTCCTACCCTCTTCCCATTCTGAATGTACTATATAAAATAAGTTGCAACTTAGAAAACATTGTTAAAATTCACTGAGATTTTCCCAAGTTAGCCCATATGGTTTTTGTTCTGCACACTTGTCTGATGGATTCTTCTCATTCTATGCACCCATGTGGACTCAGTTTCTCCATTTTGTACGTAGGTACTTTTATCACAACACAGTTGAAAATTCCAGTGGAACTCTTGTATTGTGTTTGTGCTAAATTCACTTAGAGTGTTGCTTGAGTTATTCTTCTTTTGCTGTGAGACAATAATGAGGGAGAAATATGTATTTATTTACCTGATAGTTCCTGAGGGACTATAATCTGGGATGGTAAGAATCACGTATCAGAAGGCAGGCAGGAAACAGAAGCACGATTCTAATTTCAGATCACCACAATCATAAGGAGGTAAAGAGCGCATGTAGCTACAGAAAGAAGCCATGCCAACAAACGCAAAGTTCTGATCTTGTGATGTCCTTCCCACTGCTTCTTAAGGGTGCCACAGCCTTCAAAAACATTCACCTCAATAAAGGAGTCAGATGAGTCTGTGGGAAGCAAATCACATTGAAGCCATTACCAGAGACTATGTGCCATTTTGCTGTACTGCAATTTGCCATGAGATAGTCTGGCCTTTAAAATGTGTACTTTGCAAATAGTGTTCTTAATTCTCAACATGGTTGCCACCAGGAGTAAAAAGGGATTCATCTCAGTTGGATGTATAAGCCACATCCCTCTTTGCTCAGGCTTTCTTGGGGCTACACAACCCTAGTTGTGGGGAACAACAAACATTGCTGTCTTATAGCCCTTGGGCTACTCTGTCTGTCTGGTAGATTGATTGAAGGAAAGAAAGAAAAGAACAACATATTGCAGCACAAATTTTAATAGAAAATACACCTTTGGAGATGGGCTCTTTGGCCTCTAGTAGAAGAAGCGAGTCTCATCTGACACAAACTGGTATAAGGGGCAAGAGAAAGGGAAGTGAGATAGGATAGAAGCATGCCTTTTCAGGTCTTCACATGAAGTTATTGGCAATGTTAGGACAAGAATCTGTGGGAATGTTAGAAAGGCCGAAGTTGAGAAGTACAAAGAATATGAACAACTACAGTAAAGGACAAAACCAAGAGTGAGAATAAAGTGCTTGTATTGTGTGGGTATAGGTAACACTGTCTACTGATCTCTGGAGGATTCTTTTTGACTTTACAAATCTAGGTGTGGGAGCACACCCTTACCAGTTTCCTGAACTGTTAAACACCAACTTGTTACTACTATTACTACTACTACTACTACTACTACTACGTTTTTAGTTTTACAAGCCCAATGAGTAATAATCACTACCTCTCTCTCTTCCCCTTCTTTCTTCCTACCTATCCTTCCTCTCTCTCTACTCCCTTCCTTTCCTCCCTTCATTAATGGATCCCGCTCACTACTACCTCCTGTCCCTCTACAAGAATGATTACTGGAATTCCCTGTAGATCATCTGTTCTAGTGGGAGTTCAGGTCTCTGTGGCAGATCAAGTGGCCCTTCCTTGGGCAGATCCACTGAGAAAGACATTCCCCTTCACTTGTCTAGTCCTAGCCCCTAAGGTTCCTACTGCTTGAAATTATCTCTCTTTAGATCATCACTAGTCTGTGGGGTAATGTCGATTTGTCAGCCATTATGCAGATCTCATTTCAGTAAGTTCCTAGATGCAGCAGCCCTGCCTTGATTGGAATGTTTTGACCAGTGGTGGACCTCCCTATCTTGAGCTCTTATATGCTTACTGTCCTCCCTTCCACAAGGTTCCCTGAGCCATAGGATGGGGAGAGATTTGGCTGTCTTGTTTCTGGGTGAACACTGCCGGCTCTTTGGTATTCTGCATTCTTTTTGGCTGTTGTTTGTCTATTTCACTGTTCTTCCTCTATACTAGGCTGCGACCAATGGGTGTTGAATTCCTCTCCTATCCTAAGATAAAAACTGTGGCACTACTGATTTAGGGAGGCCCTAGTGGGCTCCCCAATCCAGGAAGTCTGACTACAGACATGCCTGAACAAGTCCCAATAGAAGAACCATACAGGCAGAGGGATGGACAACCAATAGGCGGAGGGATGGACAACCAATGGGAAGGAGGGATGAACAATCAATGGGAAGTGGCCATCTAACCTGGACACCTAGTAAACAGTTAAATGATTGGTGGCTGCTTCCCCCTCCCCCGAGCAGAGGGGTGGCCACACCTGATTGGACCCCAACCCTATATAAGCCCAAAGAGTTCCTGAATAAAGCTGAGTCTGCAGTCAACTTGTCTTCTGCGTGCTGCTTCTCACCTGACTCCTGGGCTCTGGGTGGTGACCACGCATCAGCTCACCCATTCTCCTTGAGCCCACGAGGCCCCTGCCATTTCCCCTCCTTTTCCCAGATGGCCGGGTGGGGCTGCCTTCAGTGTGGATGAGATACCTACTCTGGTAAAGTTCGGTGAGCAGCCTCTTTGGTTTTGTGTTTCTGTGCTTACGGTGCCTGAAAGTGAGCAGGTGGCCCCCTCCTCTTCCCCTTTTCCTGTTTGTCCTTTGTTGTGCTTAGAAAGTTAGGAACATGGTTGCTCACTTGATTTACCGATGATCAAGGATCCCCAATCATTTGTTTGATTTCCTCATGATCAAAGAGCCCCTCTAAAACAAGGCTTTTTCCCAGAGAGTCACATGAGAAATTGGTCCCCTCAGAACTCGGAGCCCAGCTTCGATTACATTGAATCGGCCTGACCAGGGGCATACTGCAGGGGGAGTAACGAACCCCTGAAATCCCTCACTAAGCACAGGTCACTTAGATCTAAAACGCCTCTATATATGTCCTGTGCTAGGTCTCTCCTTGGATGTTGCTTCTCCTTTTAGGAGTTGTTTTCACTTTGACCTTGGTTCTAGTCATTGTTTTTCATTTCCTGCGTGTTTTCGCCTGATCTGCTTGCCTCCTAGTCATCTCTGCTCCATTAGGGAACTTTCGTCTCCATAATGGGTAATTTACCACCCCATCAGAAGGCACCCCAGCTGAATGCCTTGAAGGCTCTACTACACTTACGTAGGATCAAAGTGACGCTGAAGGACTTAGAAAATTTTTGGGAGGAAGCTTTAATCTTAGCTCCTTGGATTTCCCTAGAAAATGTCTGGGACCCACAGATTTGGATGGGATTGCTTTTCCTGGCCGGAAAGAGGGAAGTCCAGGATGGCCATATCCTTCCGGCCCCCTTTCTTCCCATCCTCCTAGGCATTGTAGCAAGCCTTAAAAGATCCTCTACTGAGGAAGTGATCAATTGCTACAATGTAACTTGTGGAGGGAACTCAAAATTAGTCCTTTGTTCTTCCTCTGGATTCCTTTCCTCCCCCTCCCTGGTTGAGGACTCTGCAGAGGGCTCACAGGTCTGTGGGGGGGGTGACTCTATCCCCCTGTCAGAATGGACCCCTACCGACCTCCCCCTCATACGTATCCATGGCAGACCTTAGCTTCCTTTCCCAGACACACCCTATGGAAGACCCTCCACTTGGACTGAGATCCTCCCTCACTGGTAATCATGCTATGCCAAGGGCACCGGGGATGCTCTAGGGCAACCCACCTACAGGCATGCCCATAACCCTGTGGCTGCCTTCCCTGTAAATGTGGAACATAAGGTTCAAATGAGGTCATGGGTTTCTACCCCCTTAGGGGACCTGGTGCTAATTAGAAAAGCTGTAAAGGAAAGTGGGGTCGGCTCCCCTTATTTTGAACAAGTCCTTTTACAATGGGCTCTCTAATTACAGACCCATTATAATTGGTATTCTCTCTTCAAGGCCATTCTCTCCCCCTCGGACTTTCTACAATGGAGAGCAGCCTATGATGACATGGCTGAAAGCCAAGCCCATACTAATGTACAATATGACATACAGATTACAATAGATATGCTTACAGGTAGAGGTCAATATAGTGATCCTGTTTCACAATCTACCATTGCAATTCCCATGTAC
Organism: Typhlomys cinereus; assembly: GCA_023101885.1. NCBI lineage: Eukaryota > Metazoa > Chordata > Mammalia > Rodentia > Platacanthomyidae > Typhlomys > Typhlomys cinereus. The sequence goes on along the minus strand of JALPQD010000034.1, from coordinate 10,110,736 downwards.
TTTGACCAGGTTAGACAAATTGGTTGTTCATCCCTCCTTCCTATTGGTTGTTCATTCCTCCTTCCTATTGATGTTCATCCCTCCACCTATATGGTTCCTCTATTGGGACATATCTGGTGTCCTTACTTGTCCAGGTTTGTCCTTAGCGGGGAGCCCGGGCTAGGGCCTCCCTGAATCGATAGTGCCACATTTATGCAGGTATTTAATTCCTCTCTAATTTCCTTTTATATTGTTTTGATCATATTAAAAATCAAGTTTTGAAGATCATTATCTTTTTTATTGATGTCTTGGCTAATATCCAAGATGTTATTCTGGTTAGAATCCATCATTATGGGCTTGACATTTCTTTTTTTTTTTTTTTTCTAGTAAGACTAATTTATTCAATAGCCTAGTAAAAGTTTTGATTATAAGTATCCAACAGTATAAAAAGTACAAAACAGATCTGTAGATTTCTACATACAGTACTTCCTACAGGCAGAGAATGGAAGGGGAAGAAGCCTGGTTGAGGTCTAGTAATAAATAAATACAGAAGTAGAGATGATCCATTTATGCTACCACCCACTGCAGCCAAAACGCACAGAAAAATCCCATGTTAAACAACTTGGGATGCCGGCTGGACTCTTGTACTGACCTCAAGGGCTGTGGTGAGCCAGCCGGCTACTGGCTAGTCTGTGCAGATGGTGGTTTGTACTAGGCAGGTTTTTTTTTACCCCAAGAGGAAGAGATACAAAATGTTTATAGACTAAGAATATAAAACTATAGGGTGCCGTAAAAAGTGGCTCACTCCTTATTGTGATATACTATGCAAATTAAAAATCCAGCTTTTAAAGAAGCACAAGACCTGGCATTCTAAGGCAGCTCATGCTATCCTTTGATTAGAAGTACAAGTGGCACTTCTATTTTTCCTGAACTTTAAAGAAGAGGCAACCAAAGAACTTTGGTCTGGGTTCAACTTGAGAAGGGTGTAGTGAGGACTTGGCCAATCTCCGCACTCAGAAACCCAACCCAAAGAAGTCAAACCCGAACCGATAGACTTAGCTTAACACATACCTCTTGTCAATGTGTCAACTTTAAATAGTGAAAAAAAAATTTTTAAAAACCCAAACCCTAATAGGGTCTTGCAGGGGGTAGAATGGGCCTGCAGCTAGTGCGATTGAGGGATTCTGGCCCAGCCAAATATCCTTCGGGGCTGGGCGGGTGATGAGTGTCGCGGCCTGGACCCCCCTCACCACCGGAGAGAAACACACCAGGCCGGGAGATCTGTCAAAGCAGGATCTCAACTTTATTGAATAGCATTTGAGTTAATATAGGGTCCTGCTGGGGGGAGGAGAGCTAGGTGGCCTGAGGGGTGGTGAAGGAGAAAGGCAGCCAAAGGGATGTGTCCAGGTCAGTGAGGGGAGGTTACAGCAGCACTACATCAGAGAGGGGAGGAGGGAGTCAGAGATAAGTTTCAGAACTCAAGGACAGGTCCTGAAACTCCAGCCAGGCTTAGGAATTTCCAGCAGGCCTCCAATCAGAGAGAGGTTTCAGAACTCAAGGACAAGTCCTGAAACTCCAGCCAGGCTTAGGAATTTCCAGCAGGCCTCCAATCAGAGAGAGGTTTCAGAACTCAAGGACAAGTCCTGAAACTCCAGCCAGGCTTAGGAATTTCCAGCAGGCCTCAGGCTTGGAGGCCCAACAGGGTCTAACATGTCAAATAGCTACTCTACAGATAAAACCTCCACAAAGGTCAACTGAGGTAATCCACAGCTAAAACTGCATTGTGCAGATTCCAATGAAGCTTCCAGACAGTGGTGTAACACAAACATGAGCTATTTACATACTGTAAACCCTTTAGAAATTGTGTGAGGGTCCACTTGGCTCCACGCTTCCAGGACTTGCACTCCCTACTTCTAGCTACCGTTTCTAACTGCATGTGATGCTTTGGTTCTGTCCACATGGGATCCTACAGGCCCCTCCCCAGGAGCTCTGGTTCAGCTGGACAAGATTCACATCTTTCATCATATGTCAGGCAAAGGGAGGAGACACAGGCTGTATCATTGCATCGTTGCATTGTGCACAGGGACCAGCTGTGCTCAGAAACTATTTCGTCCTTCAGGCTACTTGCACCAGGAAGTCCGGTCTGTCCTGCCATGGCAAGACTGCAGCATGTGTCAACTATCTAAGTTATGACAAATTATCATCATGAGGAAACAAGTGTAGCCAGACATCCTAAACCCTCAACCACTGCCTCTCCACACAGAAGGACTAAAACTACACATGGTTTATCATACAACAAATCCCATCTCTGTCCCCTGATTCCCCTAATGTCATTCATTAGAAGGGGATTGAAAAAAAAGATGTAAAGAGCACTTTACAGCAGCATTCATCTTCCGATGAGATTCTCAGCATCTTAAATATTACGTACACTTCTCCTTTTCTTGCAGTAAGCTAGACACTGGCTTCAGTCTGTGGAACTGAGGAAATAACCCATTCAAAACTATTCTAGAAAATGTCTTTTGGCAGAATAGCAAGTATCCAAGTCAAAAATAGGAGGTTGCTTTGTCGTCTCTGCAAAATGTCAGTCGCTGTTCTGCTCCCTTCCACATAGACTGAGTCACCACTCCTGAGTGGAGAGGGGCACCTCTGCCCTGAGCTCAGACGGGTCCTGCTCCTCGGGCTTCGCAGCTGTGTTCCTACTGCAGCAGGGCTTGAACAGGTGGGTGTCGATGAGGACCTCCCCAAAGCGGCCCTTATAGATGATTCCACAGCATATTTTCTGTCTTTTCCAGTATGAAAGATCTAAAAAGGAAAAAACTGATGTTCTATTGGAGCTGGAAGCCATCTCTATGTCCGAGCCAGCATCTGACTGGTTGCTGTAACATGGAGACTGGGCCGGAGAGGCACTTGAGGTGATGCTGTGAGCATTAGAATTGTGGCGTTTAAATTCCTTCGCAGTTTACTGATCTGGTTGCTTTTCATTCTGTTTCCAGAAAGAGTTTTCACTTTCTTTAGTTTCAATGTCGTCTTTAGACTGGGTCCTGCCCTTGCATCTACCACATGATTCCAGTTCTTTTTCCATCCCGCAGGCAACTTCTTCCATCTTTTCACTAGCAGCACACAAGCATTGCAGATGTCTCCTGAGCAGATTTCATGTAACACAAGACAGCTCTGGAAGTCCTCTTCATAACACTTACTGTCTGTGAAGCGAGAGCTGGAGGACTTGGCTCTGCAGATGCAGCAGCCTTTTATGCTCTGGTACATCTTTGGCTTGTGAAAACCAAACATCTTCTCTTCTGGCCAACAGCCGTCCTAAAGGAGCAGGTCCACACGCAACACCGTCCCCGAGGTGTGGACTGCAGCAGGCGCCCCTCTGCCCACGCTCGCTCCTCTCCACCGGGTCTAGAAACATTGTCTCCTCCACTTCTGCAGTTGCTGGCTCAACATTTCTTAGAGAGTCTTTTTTTGTTTTTGTTGTATCTTGTGGATTTATGGTGTGACTTTGTCATTTTGTGTTTGGTCTCAAGTATCTTTCTAAGGTGTGTGTGTGTGTGTGTGTTTTGTTTTTGTTTTACTTTTTAAAGTAAGATAGAATTACCACACTTGTACAGTTGCTGCAACTGTTTGGCTGGGTGTTAAGGGGGTCACTCTAGGGTTACTTGGTACTGTTTTATAAATAAGGTTATTGTAGTGCCAAAGGAGTATGTAAATCCCACTCTGGTTAAGGGGATAATGGAGTTTTAGTTTAATTTTAACTAAGAGGTGTAAGTGGGTACCAAAGCTTGTTAGGTAAGGTTTGGGTTAAGTATCAGAATTGTAAAATAGGGCAGGTTCACTGCAATGTGACTTGACCTGCATAAGGGCTGACATATAAACATGCTGCCATAGACTAGCATGGATGTAAGGAAAAATTGTTTCAAGCAATAGGATCCTTAAGGACAAGGGGTCAGACACAGGTAGGGGAGTATCCATATCTGTGGTCTGCCCAAGGAAAGGCCTCCTGGTCTGTCACAGAGGCCTGAACCCCACTAGAGCAAAGATTCAGAAGGAACCTATATAAGCCAATGGACAGGAGAATAGGAGGGAGCAGGCTGGATCCACCAAGGGAGGTGAGGGAGGAAGAGAAAAAGTAAGAGGAGGAGGAAAAGAAAGGGGCAGGGCAGGGGAAATGAGGGTGGCAAGGAGCATGTATAACTAGGAAAAAATAAAATTTTAATTAAAAATCTAGAGTGGGTTCAGTAGCCAGGGGTTAGTGATAAGTGTGATATGACAGCTTTTAGATCCTTAGAGGCAAGTTAGGGTGAATGGTTAAGACCTAAGTGGGTGTATGGGGCTTTGGGTATTCTGTATGGAAATCTGAAACTGTGGCGCCTGTCACTTGAAGTTAAAGGGAAAAAATGGATTCTGCAAGAGGGTATCCAAGCCACAAAGGCCTCCTTAAAAGGTCTCCAGCTTAGGGGCAGGGCTGCTGAGACCACTGACTCAGCTTGGAGGTGGGGAGCCAATACTCTGAGTCTAGGACACTGCCATTTCTGCCAGGTGATTTTTTGTGATTCCTGGGATCCAAACTCAGGGTGTTCTGCTTGGGAGGCAGAGTCTTAACCCCTGAGCCATCTCCCCAGCCCAGGAGTTGTTTTTTTTTTGACATGGGAGTTCCTATGTTTAACTTTCAACCCTGAGTCTCAAATTAATTTGTACCAACAGGATGCACATAGGGTGGACCAAAAGCACATCTTACTATGCTTTTTTATTTGTTGTACAGTTTTTAACCCGTATGGGGTTTTTTGATAGTAGCAGGCCTGACTTCCATTTCAAAGATTTTCTGCATTCATTTCAATGAAATTGTTTTCTAATATTTATGGATTTTGAATTTGAAAAGGTGGTGTTTATATTACAAAAGAGCCCACATTCTTACATATTACTCACCTTCATGAATACTATGATGTAAGTGGTGGTTTTAGAAAACTGCTCTTTTTACACAATTGAATTGAAATATGTGATTTTGTTCAGAGTACACCATTTCAGTAAAACATTAAGCAACACTTGTTACAGATATATGTGTCAGGAATCAACTGGCAACGATGTTCAATAAGATCTACGTTATGAAATAAATTCCTTATGGTTCTAAACCTTCTGAACTGTTTATATTCTTTGAGATACAATGAGAACTATTGTAAGCTTCCATGCTTCTTTTTTAATTTATTTTTTATTTTTTTTATTTCCACTCATATAAACTTAACAGGTACATTGGTCCCCTCCCTCCCTCCAACCTCCCACCACCCTGTGCCCCCTTCCCCTTTCCTCACCATCCCCCAGTGCCTCCCCTTCCCATCCCTGGAGCATCCTTTAATGTGCATGCCAGACTCTTCTCTGGGTCCTCCTCTCTGATGAGGTGCAAGGACCCAGTGGCATTTCCCAGAACCCTTTCCTGTTCCCCTTAAGCATAGGAACACTACTGTGGCTGTCAATCCCTTGCCTCCAAGGATCCTAGTGCCTTTACCAAATGCTAGACTTTTTGGGGTCAATAGTGTGTTAGACATTGCGCAGGGGATGCAAAGTCCAATTATGATTGCTTCAGCTCTAACTTGTGTGGAGTTCCTCCCATCCTTGTGCTCTTACAATCTTACCGCCCCCTCTTCTGCAAATTTCCCTGAGCTTCAGGATGGGGAAAGATTAGGCTGGCCTAATATCTTTAAAAATGCTCCATGTTCTTAGGCATCAGGGAAATGCAAATCAAAACTTCCCTGAGATATCATCTCACTCCGGTCAGGATGGCAAAAATCCACAATACAAACAACAATAAATGCTGGAGAGGATGTGGAGAGAGGGGAACTCTCCTACATTGCTGGTGGGTATGCAGGCTCATATAGCCATTCTGGCGAGCCGTCTGGAGATTATTGAAGAAATTAAAAATTGAAATGCCATATGACCCTGCTATTCCACTTTTGGGAATAACCCCCCTTACAGCAAAAATTCACCTCAATAGCACAAGCATGACCATGTTTATAGCAGCACTGTTTACAATAGCGAAGTCATGGAATCAACCCAAATGTCCAACAGATGATGAGTGGATAAGGAAAATGTGGTACATCTATACAATGGAGTACTACTCAGCCATCAAAAATGATGAATTAATGGAATTTGCCAGGCAATGGATGGAATCTATGCTTCTTTTTACATTGTAGGTATTTTCATCTATGCTTTAAAGCACAATTATGTATAATTTAAAGACACAATTTCTTATGGATTTTTTTACACTTGCAAGAATTCTCCCCTACCAATCTATAAAATGCAGTGATTTGTAAAGTTCACATGAAATCATTTTCACATTTATTTATAAGTCCTTTGACCTGTATGACTTTTTCCTATACAGTACAAAAGTTTTTTTCATTCTGTATCATCATATGACTTTCCCATCCATGTATTCACAGATGCCATGTGAATTCTTCAAACCCATGTGGTCTACTTAACATTCAAAAGTTTTGATAAGCAGTAGTGACTGCCCTCAAAAGAGAAATACTTCATTTTTCTTTCAGGGTTTGTCATGGACTGAACATTTGGTAAGTTTTTCCTGAAATAAATACATTTCTAAGATTTTTTCACCTATATGACTTCTCTGATAAGCATGGAATTGTGTTACCACCTTATATGACTTCTCACCAGTGTGAGGTTTCTAATAGAGCTTGAGATAAGTTCCTGAGTTTAAAGTTTTCCAACTTCTTGTACAATCATATGGCTTCTCAATTCTATGAATTCACTAAGGAACTCATGTTCATTAATAGTCTATTTCATAAAAGCTAGCTTTACCATGTTCTGTACATTGATAAGGCTGCAAACTTGTATGAATTTTGTGTTGCTGAGAGAAATTTGGCTTAGATTAGTAAGATTTCCCACACTGGTATATTTATAATACTTCTCACCAGAATGACATCTTAAATATTTAGTTAAGCATAACTTGTGGGGAAGGCTTGTCCATTCAATACTTACATGTTACATGTAGCCTCTCACATGCATGATTGCTGTGCTATCTACGTGGGATAATCACTGGTTTTTCTTAGTTGCATATTGTGAAAGATTTTTTCAATATTCTGCACATTCCTATATTGAGTGAAGTGATTTATTAGACAAAGATTTTCCCAGTCTGCTCATTCACATGTTTTGCTATATTAAATGATGCATGTATTGAATGCACTATATTTCATATAAATAAGATTTGTAGTAAATAACAAAGACATTAGAGATCTCTTTAGTATCAAACTTTTTCATGTGTCAATACAAATATCTTTATTGAAAGCATGTAACAATTCAAATATATTAAAATTTATAAAATAAGTTTTGATTACATTTACAGAAAACAAATCAGGGTGATTTGTTAGTTGAAATTTGTCAAGTTGTTTTGCTTTGTGAATCTTATGATAACTCACAATACTGTGTTGTGAGTTGGAACATTTTTGTGCATGTTTGTGCATAATCACATTTTTACAGGTTTGTGGAGGAACAGAGGATAATAAGTGTCTTCTTCGAATGCAATCCTTCCAGTTTTTTGAGAGAGAATTATATTGCCAAAGGTAACTACTGAGTAGAATAATCTGGCTGGCAAATAGAGCATGAATTTTGCTGTTCTTCACATTCCAAGTGTTTGTATAAATGGAACCTTGTTTTCCACAAAGAGCATGAATTTTGCTGTGCTCATCACATTCCAAGCATTGTATAAATCGAACCTTGTTTTCCACATGCGTGTGTGGACTTCAAACTCAAGTCTTAAAATTTTCACAGCAGCCCCTTTGCAAGTAAACTATTTGCTAAGTCCAAATTAACGTGTTGAGAAAAAATTCTTGAATATTTTCCTCACTTTAAATACATTTTCAAAATATAAGGAGAGTTCTCATTAACTATTTTACTTATTGCAGCAATCTTTGCTTATATGATATTTTGTCTGGATGGATCATAATTTGACACAAATATTTTCCATGATATTCTTGGCTAGGGTCAACTTTGGCAGTCATTTTATGATCATCTAATGAGCAAAAAATATCCTGATCAATAATTCAATTAAAATCATCATGTCATTACAGCCTAATTAATCTTATTCTCACAGACTTTCTCACAGATGTGTATAAAATTTTGACATATTCATTAGCATAATAAATCACACTAGCATATAGTAAAGTATTAATTCATATCTCATTGGTACTTTATTCACATCGCTGTTGAAGAATATGAAAAAATTGCTGTATTATTGCTCACCTAGAGTTTCTAAAAACCAATTTTCAACAGTCATTTCTTTTTTTAGTTATCTTATTTTTCTAGTTTTACAAGCATATTGAATACTTATTCCTGCTTCCCTCCATCTCCATCCCTCCCTTTCCCCTTCCTTCCCTTCATCTAGCCATCTACTCTCCTGCCTGTCTGCTTCTATGGATCCCAGGGTCCTCTCTGGCTTGTCTACTCTTGTGGGGGTTCAGGCTTATGGTGTCATACCAAGTTGCCGCTCTTTTGGCCACCCCACTGATAAAGGCATTTCCCTTCACTCATCCAGCTTTAGTCCCCAAGGTTTGCACTATATGTTCTTATCTGCCTTGAGTTCCTTGGTAGTCTGTGGGAGCATGTTGGTATGTCAGACATTATGCAGGTTTGGGAAGGACAAGTCTCACTGCAGTGAGTTCCTGGATGCAGTAGTCCTGCCTTGGATGAAATGTCTTGTGCAACGGGGAACCTTCCCATCTTTAGGTTCTTACAGTCTTGCCATCCTCTCTTTTGCAAGGTTCTCAAAGTCTTAGGATGGGAAGAGATCAGATTGGCATGATTTTGGGTGATCCTTGCTGGATTGCCTGTTCTCTGCATTATGACTGTTTACCAGCTCTAAGTGTGTGTGTGTGTGTGTGTGTGTGTGTGTGTGTGTGTGTGTTTTGTGGAATCTTTATGGTCTCTTATTCACATAATCATATCCTTGGAACACAGAGATTTTTTTTTTACTAGCTTTGCTATTCAAATCTTTTTATTTTCTTCTCTTCATTTCTCTACCTAAGATTTCAGGCACTATACTGAATAGATGCTGAGAATGGGCCTCTTCTTTTCCTGATCTTATTAAAATTTTGGTGCACTTAGGATAATTTTCCTGCTGTTTCATCGTATACACCCCTTACTATATCGAGTATTCTGTCCAGAGCAATCATCATGAAGGAATAGTAATACATTTTTTAAAAGTTTTTTCTGCATTTATTGAGATAATGATTTCTCTTTTAAGTCTATTTTTATGACAAATTTCACTTATTGGTTTACATAATTGAACTACACTTTCGTTTCTGGAATGAAGGCAACTTGGTCATGGTTGATGATTTTATTTATCTTTTATTAGATAACAACTTTTTTTGAACATTTTTGAGTAAATTCTCATTAGGAAGATCTGTTATTATACTTTTTTGTTGTTTATTTATCTGATTGAGTATACTGAGTGAATGAAAAGGGGCTAAGAGGAATTCATTCCTCTTCTAGAGTACTAGTAACTAGAGTAGTTTTAACTTTAGCTATTTACAGGTCTTGTAGAATTCTGTCATGAATCTATATATCGATGGCTGTCTTTAATTTTGTAGACATTATTGCTTCAATGTCATTGCTGGCTAAAAATCACTTTAGCTTGTTAATTTCATTATGGTTAAATTTTGGTAAGTCATCTGAATCTGGATGTTATGACATCTTTTATTTTTTCCCATGTATGACAAGATAAGTTTTTAAGGTATATTCATATGTTTTTCTACTTTTAAAAACCTTTTTTATTTATCTTAGTGAAAAAGGAAAGAGAGAGAAGGCTGTTGCAGTCCGCCGGCATGGTTGTTGATAAATGACCAGAACACAGCTTAAGGGAACAAGGAGTTTACTTTCTTACGATAGTCCGGTTACAGTTCATAGTCCAGCTTGACGGGAGAGCACACACCAACACCAGGGCCGAGGGAACTGGCCACCATAACGGCTGAGAGATGGACAATCCTTACTTGCCAGACCAGCATGTCTGGCCAAGTAAACAGAAGGATGCCCACTCTCTCAACCAGCTCTCTGTGATTTATCCAGGGCCTAATCCCACCCACCATGGGCTGGGTCTTCCCCATCAGCCAGACAATCTCCTTCAGGTTTGCTCCGGGCTTAACTCAACCATCAACTCTCTACACCTGTGCCCAGAGCTCAAACCCTCAAGAGTCAAGTTGACACCTGTGCTTAACTATGACAAAGGCAAACATGTATTATGTGGCCTTCTGGGAACTGAGTTTGCAATTTCATTGACTTTGGGTGAAATGTCTTCTTTTCATATCTAATTTTGTTAAAAAGAGGCTTTGCTCTCATCCTTTTACATACTATGTAAAATTTGGGTTATATCAATAAAAATAAGAGAAGCTATTCTTTTTAATTCTTGGAGTTATTTTCATTTCTTTATCAGTGATTTCTGTTCAGATCTTGATTTACTTCTCTCTGTCTATATCTTTTGATATTAGTTTGTTCCTTTTTTCTAAGACCTTAAGGAGGATCATTAGGATCCTCATTTGAAATCTCTCTAGTTTTTATGAAAACACTTTTGGCTGTAAAATTTTCTCTTAGGACTTTCATCTGGATAAACCTTGAAAAGAAAGTCCACACCTCAAACCTCTTTTCCCAGATTAGAGCAGAGGAAAAACTTGAAATGACACTCTAAATGTGGACAATTACATTTACTGCCACAGAGACTCATTCAGGGTCTCAAAAATATTCTATGGTTCTGTTTTCCTTTTCACCTATATTTTATTATTTAATAGAGAGATATTGACACATAAAGGATGACTATTAAGCCAGCACTATACCTACTGAGGTTCATTTTCCACTCTTAGTACCTTCTGTGCAGATACAAAATGGATAAAAGGAAATCAAGAAAAACAACAATATCTAAAATACCCTCTACAAGCAGTGTTAAAAAAAGATCTAGCTATGTTCTGTAATACTTGAACAGCTTCTCTATTTAAATTTGTAAAACATTCATAAAACATATCAAGCATGAGGTGTGGTCAGACAGCTCAGCAGGTGAGCGCTCCTCATGCCAATCGTGAGCTATTTTCTACATCCTGGAATGAGAGAAGCAACAAATATTATTAACAAAATTGACAAGGTATTGGCTCAGAACAGACTCATTAAGTAGAACAAAGGGTGGCCACAAAATATGTTTCCTCAATAAAGTCGTGTGTTCTTTAACAGTATTAAGAAGAACTCGTAATGTGATAAAGGTTGTGTTAATTATGGTTCATTAAAAGTAATCTGCACAAGCTGTTCCAGGTACATTTTCAGCTATAGTGAGGCAGCACTGATACACTGTGGAAGGGAAATATGGAGATCTACTTGGCTTATGGTTGAAGAGTGGATATAGACCTTTATGATGGGAATTACATAGTATAGGGCATAGTGGCAAAAGTAGGCGGCCCCAGTTCAGGTAACTGCAACAGTGGAAAGCAGAGAGAGCAAGAGGATCTCAGTAAGTTAGTACAGATCACAACATCTAATGTCACATGTCCAGTGACTTGAATTCTTCCAGCAAGTCTCCCACACTTAAAGCTGACACAATCTTACTAAACTTAATAGTTTTTGGATGAGCACATGTAGCCCTCCTTCTCCCCTGCTGACTCAAGGTATTGTCATGATGCATACATTTATGCATACATAAGACCACATATTCAACAAGAAACATTGGAAATTCCAAATGTATTTATTTTTTCCAACAATAAAACAGTGATAACACACACTGTAGATTTTGAGAAAATCTTTTGCCAGAAATTCATTCGACATATTACCATTCATATATGAACCTGGAAAAGTTGAAGTAGCAAATGATTCTACCCACTGCGATATATGTGATGTGATTGAGATAGCATAAAAGCATATGACACACTAATATGTTTGAATGACAAGAAGGACTACGATTTGAATTGTTGATTATATTTGTATGATTTATATGAACATTAAATGACTGTCCATCTTGACACCATTTGGGAATACCTCAGAAGACATTTGTGGCAAGTAATGACCGACCTAATCTGCTGCAGAGATTGTTGAAGCAATATATTAGATGATAATTCTATATCAAATGTAAAGAGTGGAATGTATTCATGGATGTGTTTTCAACATACTTGTTTGGACTGAGCAGATAGTTTTCTTGTAAAAGGGGATCCTGTCAAATATGAAGACTCGACTTTGGATTCCAGGAACCCATGCAAAAAGTGGGGTCTGGTGATATGCTTCCTCATATTAGGGAGACAACGACAGAAACAGATTTGGCACCCAGATTACTTTACTCAGCAATGACCATGTTTAATGAGAGATCTTTTAAAATTAGGAGGATGGCTTTAGAAGAATATATTCTTCATCCTCTTTGTCCATCTGCTTATACAAGTTTGTGGACAAACTTTCTTCCAGAAGTCAGGACTCACCGCCCATCCGAGAACTCATAAAGATGAGAAGTCATTGAATACACAGTGTACAATAATAGCCTTCTCAGAGACGTGAAAAGCCACTGTCCATCGTTTAACTTCTACAAGTAAGAAACCATGTGAATATACACAACATGGAAAAGTTTTCTCTAATAAATTTTTACTCTCCATTATAGAACTTATATAGGTGAGAAGCCATATGAATGCATAGAATGTAGAAAAGTTTTCCCACAGAAGGAAAATCTTATTGTACATCAGAGACATCAGGCAGGTAGAAAACATACAAATGCACAGAATGTGGAAAAGCTTTCTCCAGTTAGTTGAAGCTCGCTGAACATCAGAAAATTAATCAGGTGACAAGCCATAGGAATGTACTTAAAGTGGAAAACTTTTTCTTGGAAATAAGCCCTGACTATACACCAGAGGACTCTGGTAGGTGAGAAGCAATATGAATCATAGAATGTGGATAATTCAGCATTGTCGTTAATACTATGGAAGGGTTCTTTTATCAAACATTCTGAAGGCCAATCCTATATTGAATGAATAATTAGAATAGAATTTCTCCAACTTTTAGAATGTTCCTTTATCCTAATTGTTTCATTTTGCACAAAATGCTTAGGTACAGATGCAATCAAACTTTTTAATATTTTTTAATTTAGTAGGTAACTTTGAGATATAGCTCATGTACCAGTCTGGCCTTGGCTTTTCTGTACAGAACAGGATGACCATGAACTCATCATTGAGATTATAATAAATTCCATATGCCATCTCAGATTTTCCAGTTCTGGAAGTTATTCCCACACATACACCAGATTCTGAATATTTTGTCAATACCTTTGTTATCCATTAGTTTCCCTTTTTTTCTGTTGTAAAATATTGTCATCTGAATGTTGCAGCCACAATTTTTATCTGATCAGCTGTAACTGCTTGGAAGAGAACATGAATAGACCTATTACTGTTGACATTCCCTCAGAGAGAGACCTTCATAGCGCTTTCCTCAAGTAACTCCCAGACGCTTACATGCAATTCTGCTCTAATTGTTCATGATGTGTGTGGCTGTGGGGGTCTAGTGAGGGGATAGAAGATACAGGCTGAGAAAATCTAACTGAACAAATATGCGGGTATGGGGACATCATGATTCATATATAGATGAGACTTTCCAGAGTGACTGCTTTGCAGCGATCCACACATGCTTCTTTGAGTAATTCTGCAAGTAACCCTGATAGAGTCTCTAATTGACCAAAGTACAGTTTGTCATAATTAATGCTTTGATCTGTAGTCAAAACTCTCAGTGCATAGCCAGAAAAAGTTTCAGCTAACATTCTAGTAATTTCTACATCTCCAGTCCTATTTTCAGATATTTGTTCCACTTATTTTTCCAATGAGTGGCAGAATTCTCTGAATGGAGATACACTTCAAATGAGAAAAATCTGTCAAAGAGTGTTTTTCAAAATAGATAAGTGGTAACAATGTTGAGAAAGAAATTGATGTAGATGTGTGAGTGTCCTGTTGGGCAGTCCTCTATGACATTCTAGGAGTATGGGTTTTTTGAGCATAAACTGATATATTATAATTTAAATCAAGTATGGATATAATTTCTGCACAGAATTTTAAAATTTTAACCTCAGAATTTTTAACGCAAAATTGCTTTGGCTAGACAATGTACTTCTTCTATATGAACTTTACAACTCCAATTTCCATGTTCCCAAGTGTATTGGATATTGCCTAGAGAGTCTGCTAAATGTGTAAACATCTTTTTCATTAGGAATTCTCCTTTTATTCAAACAGAATGAGTGGTTTTCCCTGCTCCCTCTCTCTCCTCTATTCCTCTCTCAATCTCCCCTTCCCTTACCAATCTATTTCTCTCCCTCCCACCCTCCTGTCTCTCTGTTAGTGTGGGTCACAGGGGTTCCTTTGGGTTGTCTCCTCTAGTGTGTGCTCACACCTCTGTAACTGTTTAAATGGACTTTCCTTCTGTAGACCCAAAGATAGGGACATTCCCCTTTGCCTGTCTAGCCCTTACTCCTATGGTTCTCATTGCATCTAATTATTTCTCCTGAGTTCTTCACTGGTCCATGGGGGAATGTTGATATGTCAGCCATTGTGCAGGGCAGGTAAAGTTAGATCTCATATTAGTGAGTTTCTGGATGCAGCATCCCTGTTGAGTATAAAGGAATCTGGCCAGCAGTGTACCTCCCCACCTCCAGGCTTATAGTCTTACTACCTTCTCTTCCACTAGAGTCCCCGAGGCTTAGAATGGGAAGAGGTTGGTTGGCCTGATTCAGACTGAGCATTTTAAGATCACTGATACTCTTCACTCTGATTAGTTGTTGTTGTCTATTTCATCCATTGCAGGAGGCTGGGCCTTGTTTGGATATTGAGTTTTTTTTAAATTTAAAGATATAATGAGAGGTGTTTAGAAGGTTTACTATCATGTGTTTATGATTAGTATAAAACATCTAATCCTGTCTAGTGTTGAGTTTCTTCCTTTCTGCTATTGTTCCCTCTCATAGATGGGGAGTTGTGGGGGAGGCAGAGGCATGTCTAGTAGAATTACATCTGGCTCTTCAATGGAAACAGTAAAGCCATAAGAGCTATAGAGACATCCTTCGAGTCATGAAAGATCATAAATGCCAACCCAGGCTGCCATACCCAGCCAAAATTATCAGTCATTCTTGAAGGTGAAATAAAGATCTTCCCTGGCAAAAGTAAACTGAAGTCCTTCTTGTCTACCAAACCAGATCTTCAGAAGAAACGAGAAAAAATACTCATGACAGAAGAAATTGATCAACATGCTCAAGAGGATAGAAAAAAAAAAAAAAACCAATAAAACTATCAGGCAGAGAATCACCAACACAAAAACCAGTAAGTTCAAAAAGTGAGAGGGGTCAACAAAAACTTCTCAATTATAACCTTAAACATCAACAGGATCAACTCCCCAATCCAGAAAATCAGGAAACACACCACACAACATGAGGTACTGCAAGGACACACGGCTTCTAACCGTGCTTAGGATCTGCCATGCTTACCTCTTCTGGCATCCGGGGCAGCCAGCATATTCCCTGCAGTTCTTCCACAGCAGAGGGACTGTGGAGGCTGTGGACGTGGAATTCCAAGTACAGAGTCCACACCCACAGGTCCAAAGATGGCTGGCCAAATCCCAAGGCCCCAGAGAGCTTGGAAACCCACCCCCTTCACTTGATCTGTGAGTCTGATTGAACATTCCTCTCATTAGCATCATTGGTTAGATAGGGCCTCAGTTCCTACTCTCTAGGATCCTGAGTGAAAGAGGCTAGCAGGAACCCATGAGTAAAAGAACCAAAAATGTCCATTTCTTGTCTACAGTTATTGCAAACATGACTTTTTCTAGGTAAATGTGAATGTTATTGACCATTTTCATTTAAGTTTGAAGATAAGGCTATATCAGCTGATGAAGTGCAGGTGAGTATTGTTAGATGGGCAGGGAAAGGAATGGAGAGCATCCACATTGTGTAACGTCAACATGGAGGTATGGTAATAAAAAGAAGCTAGGCTGGTGGCTGGTGAGAGTTCAACATGTAAGACACCTGCTTGCAACCTGGAGACCTGAGTTCAATCCCTGGAAGGCTACAGGGTGCTGCGGTCCGGCCACAGCCTGGATCCAGGATCCCAACAGGTAGACAAGGGGTTGGCGGAGATGGAGGACAGCAGACATGCAACTCCAGGCTGAGTGAACTCGTTTATTGAAGCTTACAGCAGAGTTTATATTAGAAAATCTAGGGTATGGGGCAAAGAATGCGTAGCTACGCCCACACACAGAGGAAAACAAAGACACACATACCCTTTCAGTCTCCTTTTCTATGAGCTTAGCAGGAACCACCTTTTATATAAATTTTCAAGAACCTAACCCATTGTTTGAGGGTAAAGGCACAAACAGGACCTACTATGGTGCATTACACATTAACAAGTTTCATTCCATTCCCCCAGTATCTCCAAATCTATCTATTCTACAATGTTCCACCAAATAGCCACAGAATCTAGATCCACATTGCTGTCATTGTTTTAATAAAGGCTGTTTTTGTGATTTAGTTAAAATACACCAAGGAGGTTGAGCTCCTTTTAATCTGTCCATAGAATTTAGATTTCAATAAGGAAAATGTTTTTCATTACGATTAACTATACGTGTGCCATATCTATTATATATTCCTGTAAATGGTAAAGGTGAATCTGTTGGAGGGGGCACATGCCATACATTAATTTTTCCTTTTGGAGGATACCAAATTCTAGTTGCTGTCATATAAGTTGGCCCATATTTGGTCATGGTGGTAGGAACTGTATTAGGATTCATTTTCTTCCTACTTTCTAATAACTTATATACTTTATGAGAAATAGTTGTGTACTGATTCTTGTGAACAGATGGCATAATCTCATATTCATTGAATTTCTGAATTAGTTTAGCAACAGTCATATTTCAGGGAATTTTACCCACCTATGTTTTTGGACTCTTGAAGTTACTCTTCAATCTCTTCAGAATCAGCATATATACATCCTAGCTAACAAAGAAGAGGCAGGAGTAATATCTGCTTGTTGTGTGGGACCAGACATGATGTCTCCAGGTAAAGTTAAAAGCAGACATGACACTTAGTTGCTAAAAGGGAATGGACAATGAATGCATCTAAGCAGAGTTACCTGGTCTATGCATTAACGTATCTCAAATGCATAGGGAAGGAACTGTAGGGGAAGGTGATAACCTAGCCTGAGAAGAGCAAAAGAGATCTAAGAATGAATAGGAGGCAAACTCAACTCCCAGAGGAAGTAATTCACCTGTCATTATCTATGGAGACAAGAGGCAAAACTCAATTTACAAAAAAGGAAGAGTCCCTAACAACTGCCCATTTTAGATGCTAAGGTGTCATTCCCCACAAAACAGGATTTAGGCTTGTCAACCCCCATATTCCCCATATTTATTCCAGATAAGCCATATCCTGTTTCCAGAAAATGCCTTTCTTGAAGCAGTTTTCCCCATGATACGACCTTGTCAAATAACATGGTTGGTTGAGGATGTGGCAACAGGATACATGTTTGCACCCCTTCTTGTTCTAGTAAATAAATAAAATATTTAAATATAAAAATCTAGTACTGATAGAGACTTCCTGGTTAATAACAAAGATTAATTTTTCTCTGATAGGAAAGTTCCTGATCAAATCTCTTCTATTGTTATAAATGTTTTTTGTTCTGTAGGATCAGAGGTTTTTGCCCCCGTGAAGATTGCCTTTGTTCGAGCAGGGAGAAAACCACAAGAGCAGAAGAAACCTCTTGCTTCAGTAGGATGACTTAACTTTAACAGCAAGAGCATGAAGTGACAAAAATAACTCTACTTGTTCAATTAGTTTTGTACTGTGCCACAGTATTTCCAAGTTCAGCTCCCATTGCTAACTGCCCTGTTAAGTCAGAAGAACATAACTCAGGCTCCTATAATGTAAGGAAACATATTATGGTTACAATGTTTTAGTTTTTTACTAATGGTACCTTTTGATATTTCATTGGATGATTTATGATGTAATTGAGGTTTCTGGGTTTTTCAACCCTTTCCCTTCCCATCTTTGGTGTTGAGAGTTGTTTCTGATGTGAGTCTGCTCTCAACTGCTGACAAATAAAAGAGCTCTTTATTCAACCATCCTTGTGTAGAGTTCATCTGTGACTTGCTGGGTACAACCACAGCTTTTAAGAATAACCATTCAACTGGAAGGAAATGTAATAAAAAAACATTGTGATGACTACCTTGATAGGTTTCAAGAATGCCACATTCCAACCAGGGTGGAGGAGTCTTACAAAATGGCCTGGATAGGCCTACCAAATGTATCTTATTCACAAGTGTAAATACTGATATGATTCTTATATTCCTGGTAAGTCATTTTTCTTAATGGTTGAATAGTATTCCACCATGCATGTGTGCCACATTTTCATCACCTATTCCTATACTGATGGTCATGTAATCTGATTTCATTTCTTTGCTATTATGAATATAGCCATAATGAACATGGACATATAAGTCTTTGTAGTAAGATGTAGAATCCTTAGTGAATTGCAGGGGCTGCAGCTGGCCTTCCCAGAACTCCGTAAGTATATATCAGGCTGGTGCAAAACAGACAGCAGTGGAGACTTATCTCCTGCTCTTTGACCTTTCTGGTGTCTGTTATTTGTCCTGTGATCTAATCTTGGAATAGGAAGATTGATACCACATAGCTTAACATGCTTTTTCCCTAAAACTATATTTAAGGGCCACATTGTTCCCAGAATTGTGCAGAAAAATGTGTCTTTTTAGATACTGTTAAGTGTAGGCAATCACTGACTGTCTGAGGACACAGTAAACACATATGTCTTTATGTACTCCTTGGACCTTCCCTGTGACAGCTGCGGACTGTTTAGAATGACTGATGTTTATATGTATTTCCTTGCACACCTTCCTGCTATCACTTTTGTGTCTCTTGTTCACATGAGATTTTGCTGTTCCTTGTTATAATCTTTATAGTCATTGATTCCCTATATAAGGATTTACATATAGAATGAGTCCCTATGTGTAACACTTATAAGGATGTCTAGCTGAGAATAAATTTGTCTCAGTACAGTCTTATTCTGGCCTGTCTGGAGACCCCTCTGGTCCCTGCCTGGAGGCAATTCCTCGCTCCCTTTCAGAGATCCCATGTTACTATAAATGCACTATAAATGCTGGCATTTATAGCTGGTGGCGCCCAACATGGGGCCTGAACACAAGAGAACTTTTTTTTTCCAGATTAAGACAAGGAATTCTTGAAGGGAGCTACAACAAGCTGCAAAGCATAAGGTAAGTTTTGGAAGATTTAAACTAGGGGTTAAAAAAATGGGACAGGCCGTTTCAAAAGACAGAAACTTGTTTGAAGTAGTTTTAAAACAAATGTTCAAAGCAGGATTGAAAAAAAAGAAGCAGTTGCCTGCATGATTGGTGATGAATGACTATCAAATGGCTTGAGAGAACAAGGAGCTTATTTTCTCTTATGATTCCTGGTTACAGTTTTCAGTCCAGCTTGACAGGAGAGCTCATGCCAACACCAAGGCAAAGGAAACTGGCCACACCATCTCTACTTAATGGCTAAGGGACCATCTTACTTGCCAGACCAGCATGTCTGGCCAAGTGTACAAAAGGATGCCGACTTCTTCAACCAGCTCTCAGTATTTTATTCACCTGTTTCGGGGTCTAGTCCCGCCCACCATGCTGGGTCTTCCCAATCTCTTGCAGGTTTGCTTTGGGCTTAACCACTAATTTTCTACAAATGTGCCAGAGTTCAAACCTTCCACTGTCAAGTTGACACCTGTGCCCAGCCATGACACTTACCAAAGGGAGTCCTGTGCTATACACAAGTAGAGTAATGAGAGGGGGATGGGGAGGGTGGAGGAGAGCAGGATGGATGAAAGCAGGGGAGGGTGGGACGAGGATGTGTGGATGGTGAGGTTGGGAGAGGAGGGATCAGGGCAAAGACATAAACTCAGTTTGTTCATAATTAAATAAATTTTAAATAAAAAAAACTGATTTCCTTACTATTTTGTCAAATGTCACTGTTTAGAGGAGTATTTTTAGGCTAGAAAGATGGCTCAGGGGTTAAGACTCTGCCTTGTAAGCAGAAGGTCTGAGTTTAGACCCCAGATCCCATGTAAAAAGCATCAGGCAAAAGGTCTGTGGCCTGCATTTCTGGTCCTGGTGGGCAGAGTCTGAGAAGACCCATAGCAAAGAAAAAAGGAGATAGAAGCAATCCATGATGATTCCTGAAGTCACCCTTGGCCTCCACAGGTACACACAGTACCCTGATATAAACATACACAGTTAAAATCAAGAAATAAAGTTTTAAAAAGGGATATTCTCTGCATGTGTTCAAATATCACAACAGATACTACCAAGTGCTGACATCCTTCACTCTGACTCTCAGCTGACAAGACACTTTAAGCAGACATCAGAGTGAGAGGCTCCTCCCCCTTTCCAACTCTTCTGAAAGTTCCCTCTTTCCATCCTGCCTGTTAACACTTTAAGTGCTGTCCACTGGCTTAGACCTCCAGTTCTGTACAGCGTGCCAACATCCACCCCACACTCATCCCCTCATTTCAGGAACTCAGTTGGTACAGATGGTGGACTTTAAAGCAGCCATAAGCAAATCCTGACTCTTGTTTTGTTATGGTGCCACTTCACTAGCCAGCAGGGGGGACATTTCCTCATTCTTCATGAGAATACACAGATCTGTAACTCACTTCTCTCAGATTTCACAAGGAGAAGGTAATTGAGGTGCCCTACCACTTCTTGGTACACATTCTACCATTAAATTGATTCCTGGAGTTGGTGAGATACTTTAGCAGGTAAGGTGCTTGCTCACACACCTGATCATCTGTTTGACCTCTAGAAGTCCATCTAGTAGAAGGAAACTGACTTCTGAAAGTTGTCTTCTGAGTTCTCTCCCCATGCCACGTTATGTATGGGCAAGAGTGCCTGAATCTACCTGTCTTTCTAAAGAATTAAGTTTAAAAATAAAACTGCTTGTCTTTTTTCTTGAGAGGAAATTTTTTATTGACTATGTTTGTAAGTTTCCAGGTTGGCCTAGGACTCATGCAGAAGTGCAGGTTTCTATCAACTTTGCTATGCTTCCTCCTGCCTCTTCCTCCTGAAATACTGGTGTTACAACACTACACTACTCTGTCTGATTTGGGAGAGTAGGTTTTGAACCCAGGTCTAGATCTCATTCCCTACTTCCTCATAACAGCAATGAAGGGGATAGGTAAAGAGAAACACACACACACACACACACACACACACACACACACACACACACACACGGGGCAATGCCTGTGTACAAAATATGAGCAGAGCTGTAACTTTTTAAGTGAAGTATTATTACATTATTGTTTTCACTTCTTCCTTTTGTGACAGCTAATCCTGGGTGTCAACTTGACACCTGGCATTGACTAAGATCAGCTGAGACCACATGAAGAGATTATCTGCATAATACAAAGATCAGCTCTAGATCTGATTGGAACTTCCCTAGATCTCATTGGAACCTCCCAGTAGTGGACTAGATAAAAGGAACCATAGGACAAGAGACTAGGAAGAAGAGAGACTCCAGGAATTCTCCAGTCTGTTTCCAGCTTCGGCCACCCAGCCATGCGGCTTCCGTCTCAAGATTGTATCTCAATATTCATAATGAACACATGGAATTGAATGTGCAACAACCGTATCAAATACCAATAGCATATTTTTCCTTCTCATCATACAGAAAAGTTAAGAATATGTGTCCCATATGCATACCAATCACTTCAATTCCCTTGAGTATTTGTACATTGTTTTTGGTTTAAAAACACAGGCAAAATCAAATCACTATACTTAAATCATCATTGCGTGAATTGAAGTGTTATTAACATACAGTTTCATACTGGATTTTTTTTTTCTTGCAGCAATGTGAACGAACAAGGTAGACAATTAAGATGTCTTGAATTTTTCCTTTTTTTATCATTTAAGAGAGGGGATGAGTTGGAGGAAGTAGGTGTGCCCTTGAACAGCAACTTTCAATGTCAGTTTTCTCCTTTCACTGTGCCAAACCCAAGATGAACGTTTACACCTAAGTGGAGCAGGTACAAGTCACTTCCTTTTGAATTTGTACTTTGAGTTCATTTAGGCAAAGCTGTTTTCTAGTAGCTGGCACAGAAATGCTGCAGTGGGAAATGCCACATAGAGGGCAGAGACAGGTCCAGCTACTACATTCAGAATCCTGAAACTCAGTGTCTTAACTGTTGGATGCACCTGGAATCCCCAGCAGTGGGGGGCGGGGGAGTGATTACACTGGTTTGTTTTGTTGGCAACAGGAGAATCAGGAGCCAGCACCATGCTCCACCTGGGACTCAAGGTACCCTGGTCCCTTTTGTGAGGCACAGGGCCGTCAGGTTTGCAAGTAGGTGAGTGTGGTAACCAGCCCAGAAAGGAAAATAGTGCTTCTAGCACCTTCAGTGCTGAGGCAGAGCAAAGCCAGCTTGCTGTGTTGGTGACAAGCAGTCCATCACCAGCTGCCGACATGCCGTGCATCAGGTTAATTGGTAAAACACAAAACAAATCAAAGGACAACAAAAAAGAAAAAGGAAGTTTATTTTCTGAGTCACATATAAGGTAATACTTTCATTTCACATATCCTTGTTCCTAATATAGATAATTATAACAATCATAAATGAACATGTCTGCTAACAAGAATATTATACCTAGGAGACTACACCAGATCACTCAGTCGAAAAGAAGTTTAATAAAAGAATTACACAGCTAACGTATTTTGGTCTACAACCAGGAACACAGGAAGAATTTACACTTTATTGTTGTTATCAGGAGAAAGTAACATTGCCTTAACAGGCCTCAATGAAGCAGAGATATCTCTACACTTTCATATGGGCTTTTAAATCTGAACAACTTTTAAAATTTATTTTTATTTTTCTAATGTTACTAGAGATGTGGATGAGATTCAAAGCATGAATACTTCTTGACCTGAAGTTACTTAGGAATTGTTCCAGCTATCTTAATTGCTCTTCAGTTGCTGTCAGAAATACATGAATCAAACACTTAAGAGGTGATAGTGGTTGATTTATGATCACAGTTGTCTATGTTACTGCTGATTATAATGGTAGAACTGTTCCTAATAATATTGTGACAAGAGGAAAATGGTCACATCATAGCCTCGGGAAAAGCAGATAAAGGGGCAATGATAGTTAATCCTGGTTATCAATTTGACACACCTGTCATGAACTAAACTCAACTGTAAGACCATCTGGAGAGATTATCTGGATCAATACATTTGCAATTCAAAGAGCAGACTTAGATCTGATTGGGAACTCCAAGTAGCAGCCAGATAAAAGGAACAGGAGACAGAAGTGCTTGAAGACTCTGATCCTGCCTCCTGGCTTCTTGACCCTCCAGCCCTCCATCCCTCCAAGTCTTCAACATGAACAAAGACTCTGCAGGAATCCTCCAGCCTTCAGCCATCACCGACTGGACTACTAGACTGAGCAACTACTAGCAGTCATTGTTGAACTACTTTTGCTGTATCCAAATTCAATGAATTGTAAGCCAATTCAATAAATTCCCTTTTCATATATCATTCTGTTGAGTTGTTGCTCTAGAGAATCCTGACTAATACAAGGGCATATTTTCTAGCTTGTCTGAACAGTATGTCTCATTAACAGCTCATAGAATTTGCTACATAATACGGCACTTATTAAAATACAAAGGAAGTCTTAATATACCTTCCAATGTAGCAAAATTGTAATTACACCTGTATATTAGATGAACAGATCAGAATAGTCTAGATATCAACCTGAAGGGAAACTGCAAAAAGCACACAAACTTGTGGAAACTTAAGAGCACAATATTGAATGATAGATTGACTACATCCAAAAATTACTGAATTAAAAAGGTAATGAAATCACTACATCCAAAATTGATAGTATAGAATGAAAGTCCTCAGAGCAAATTTTACAGCCAAAAGTGTCTACATAAAAAATATAGAGAGATGGGCTGGAGAGGTGGGTCAGGGGTTAAACCTCTGCCTTGCAGGCGGAAGGTCCTGAGTTCGGATCCCAGATCCCACATATAGACGCCAGGCAGAAGCGGGGGCGGCCTGCGCGTCTGGTCCTGGTAGGGCGGAGCCTGTGAATCCAGGGGCAGAAGGAGGTGGAGCGTCTATGGTGGTTCGCGAATTCGTCCGTGGTTCTACACACACACACACGCACACACACACACAGACACACACGCCGCGGGCACATACACACGCATATGCACACAGTTCAATAAATAATAATAAAAAAATTTTTAAAAATACAGTTAAAAAAAACAGAGAGAGATTTCAACTGAAGAAGCTAATGATTTCCTTAAGGTTTTAGAAGAAGAACAAACTAATATCAAAAGATATAGGCAGAGAGAAATAAATCTAGATCAAGGCAGAAATGACTGAATAGAAATAAAAAAACTCCAAGAACTTAAAAAGAACAGTTTTTTAATTTTTATCAACATAGTAAGCAGAATTGACACATAGTGTGCAAAAGAGAGAATGAACAAAGACTCTTATCAACAAACTTAGATATGAAAAGAAGACATTTCAACCAAAGTAAGTGAAATTCAGAAAATCATGTGATTGGTACTGGTGAGACAGTCGATGGGTAAGGCTCCTGTCTGCAAAATTTAAAACCCAAGTTCAGTCCCAAGAAGGCCACAGAATTCACATGTTTGCCTTCTCTCTCTTTCTCTTTTTTTCACTAAGATAAATAAAAAATGTTTTTTATAACATTTTTATTATTATTTCCGCTCATACAAACTTAATAGGTAGACCATTTCCCTCCCCCTCCTCCTCCCCCCGAACCCCCTGCTCCCCCTCCCTCCCTCCCCATCTCCCAGTACCCCCCCCCCCAATTCCCAGAGAGTCCTTTATTGCGTATGCCTAACTCTCCTCTTGGTCCTCCTTTCTGATGACGTAAAAGGACCCAGTGGCATTTCCCTGAACCCTTTCTCGTGTTCCCCTTAAGCATAGGAACACTACTGTGGCCATCAATCCCTTGCCTCCAAGGATCTTGGTGCTTTTAGCCGATGTTAGACTTTGTGAGGTCAATAGTGTGACGGACATGGCACAGGGCATGCAAAGTCCTATTATGATTGCTTCAGCCCTATCTAGTGTGGAGACTCTTCAAATCATTGCTCCCCCCATCCTTTTGCTCTTACAATCTTACCGCCCCCTCTTCCGCAGATGTCCCTGAGCTTCAGGATGGGGGGAGATTAGGCTGGCTTAGTTCTATGTGGATGATATAGAGTCTCTGAAGTTCTGGATTGTGGTTTGTTGATTTTCTTTTGCAGTTTTGCTGCTCCTGGTATGTCCTTCACTCCATCCTGATGGGCACTGTATGTCACCCCCTGGTCAGAGACAAAAAACTGTTAAACTGGAGTCTTGTTATAATAGCACATTCAAGGATAGATGTAATAAAAGCAGGAAACCTCGGTGAGGGAGGGATCAGTCATCCATTTGCAAAATGATCTCTTTTCATCTGCCAGACTATATGCCCTCTCCTTCTGGTGAGATCATACCCCCTCAGTTGTACATGATCAGGAATGAATGTCTGTGAACTTAACCAGGTGTCACATTACTTACTTGCATTCCTTGGAGGTCGATTTTCTCTGCTGTAACATGTTCCCCTCTCTCCTTGTGTCTGGTGTGGCTCTCCAACCCCATCCCTCCTGTTCACAATCCTTGAAATTACCATATTACATAGATTTACCCTTGAGTGTCTCAATATGGGCTGGGTGAGTTTGGTACTAGGAGCCACCTATTAGGGAGTACATACGGCGCTTAACTTTCTGGGATTGGGATACTTCACTTAATATAATTGTTTCTAATGACATCCATTTCCCAGCAAACTCCAGTAATTCATCATTTTTGATGGCTGAGTAGTACTCCATTGTATAGATGTACCACAGTTTCCTTATCCACTCGTCAACTGTTGGACATTTAGGTTGATTCCATGACTTTGCTATTGTAAACAGTGCTGCTTTTTTTTAAAAACAGAAAACCATAAGGATATATCTTATAAACTTGCATTGCAGTACATTTGAAAATTAAAAGATGTGCATGAACATCTAGATTTAGAAGACTTACCAAAATAAAACTAAAATGAAATTATTAAGCTAAGTTCATTTATATTGTGCAATGAGATTGAAGTAATAATGTCTGCAAAATGAAAGGAACCCATCAACATATAGATTCATGACAAAATCCTACAATCCTACAAAGAACTAAAATTAATTCTACCCAAGTTGTTTCATAATCTATAAAAGGAATTAGTTCTTCCTAGCTCTTCTTTATTCAGTCAGTGTATTTAAATCATATGAATACACAACAATGAAAAAATAAAACAACTGATCTTTCTAATGAGCAGTTACTCAAGAATGCTCAATAAAATAGTTGGAAATTTAATGAAAGTTGAAATAAAATCATCAACCATGACCAAGTTAGCTTCATTTGAGAAATACAAGTTTATTTCAACTTATGTAAATCAATAAATGAAATTTGTCACAAAATTGAATTAAGAGGGTGATCATGATTATCCCAATAGATGCAGAAAACTAGCCTTTTATGAAATCTACCGTTCCATCATGATTGCTTGTTATGGGGTTCAGAAGTCTACTCAATGAGGCATAGACAATGAGTTTAACTGAAAAGGATGTTTATTGAAAGTGGGTCAAATAGAATTGAAGGACTCCAGGACTCCATCAGAGTTTGGGACCTCATGTTAGAGCCTTAGGAGGACTTCACCAGCGTTCAGGACCGCATGTTGGAGCCCTGAGTAAGGGTAGGGGGGCAGTTCTTATAGCAGTTTCTAAGTTGGTATCTGCCATCTAGCTAGTGTCTCAAGCTGGCAGTTTCAGGTAGTGGTTGCAGCTGGAATTCGGATAGGGGTGAGGAGAAGGGTGGAAACGTTGAGTGGTGGTCCTGCTGACCCAAAGCTATAACTATGAAACCAAGTGGTCAGCAGATAACAAGTGGAAGTTTTGTCTATCTTCATGTGTAAGCAGTGACTATCTTTATGCATAAGCAGCTCACAGAAGCCAAGGAGCAGGTCTAAGGTCAAAAATTTTCCACAGTATATTTTCTATAGCACATTGCACACAGTTTCCTCATAACACATGGAGAGTGGGGTCTTCCTTTTTCTAGACCACCACAGCTCTGGACAGAATAGTAATGTCCTGAGCATATTTCAGTATAATAAGGGTTGTCTATTATGACAACATACAAGAACATCATCTTTTTTTTTTTCACAAACCCAATAGTTTAATTTTTTTCAAGCAAGGGCTTCCACTATGATTGTTTTGTTAACGGTAAATAAAGACAAGTTAAATGCCCTACCCTCAACAAGTCAAAATAATTCAAACCTATCTAAATACCAAAAAATCATCACCAGGGTACTGTTCAGCAATTCCACTGGATATCCGCTGACACTGCATTTTCAAAAAGCACAGAGAGAAAACGAGTACAGCTGTGGCACATGCTCCCAACGCACTCTGAACATTGAGAACCACTCCACACCGCATCCCTTAAACCGCCACTCAGCTTCATAACTTGAATGTCATGTTTTACTTCGACAGATAAAGCATTCTGCTGAGAATATAAAAAGTTATAAAAAGGTAATCATAAAAGATTACCTACATTTAAACCTATCTGCCTACATTTAAACCCATCTCTCTTGCCCCTAAGACAGAAATGAGGGATGAGCCACTTAAAGTGCAAATTGGCAAAACAAATGTGAAGAGGGGACTTCTTGAATGATGTTCCCAATTAATTCTTGGTTTATTCTTTTATAGTATCAACTTTCAAAAATTAAAAGAACCAACCAAGTCTTAAAAATACACAAAACAGACCTTCATCTTTGCATTGCTTTCCAAACACAAAAAGTATATACAGCATGTTTAATAATATGCAATATGCAAAAGCTCTGTGTTGCCGATAGCAACATCTCTACCCATCCACCCACCTTATTCAAAAAGGTACCTCTAATAAACACAATTATATCACCAAGCCTGTTAGTTTGAGAGGGCCTTAAAATTTGTTAAAATTGGAAAATCTTTGTGTAAGGGCTCCACTCATTTGATTCAAGGTTATAGACTTCCACTGTATTGAGAAATTCATTGTCATCAAATCCTCCCACTGCATAAATGCTATTCCCAACAGTCGCAATCCCAGCATTGCATTGTGCTGAAGTCATATTTCCCATCATCTTCCATTCATTTCTGGTTGGATCATACATCTCCACATAGCTGATGTCTTGAGAACCATCAAAGCCATTACCTACAGTTTTCCATTAAGGACAGCTACTCCAGCTCCTCGCCTAGCCACACTCCTGGGTGCAATTAAAGTCCAGGTGTTATTTTCAGGATTGTAATGTTCTGCTGTGTTCAGACAATTCCAAGATTCTGTATCTCCAATTATGTACAAATAACCACCTAGTTCACAACCTGAAGATTGATGTCTATGAATGTTAAGAGGGGCACAGCTTGCCCATGATTTTGTTACAGGATCAAATACATCACAATTTTTCAGTCCTTTTTGACCATATGGATCAGAACCACCAATGATGTACAATTTCCCATTGAGAGCACACACTCCTGCATTACAATGGTTAGTTCTCGACTCTGGAACAGGGGTCCAATCATCATACATTTCTTTACAATTCAGGTCATCAGAGTGGCCATTTGACCCACCTACCACATAAAGCTGACCCATAAGTACAGCCATTTGGAACCAGACTCTTGGTGTTCTCATAGGAGCAAGAAAAGACCAATGATCTGTATGTGGGTCATAGCATTCAGCCGTGCAAAGGCACTTCTCTCTGTTATAGCCACCTTCAGCTATGAGTTTGCCATTCATCTCTGCAGTCCCCAGACCAGATTGTGCATACTGCATGGGAGACATGGGCTTTTCTGTAAAATCGTCTGGTTGCATCTCAAAGCTTAAATTCTTGACTAGTTTTGAAGTACTTGTTGGTGAGTTCTGTGGGCTGTTGTGTCCGTGAAGAAAAATTACACAGAATATACCATCCAGCACATCCAGGCACAAGTATGTGTTATTTGAAGTCTTTTCTGCAGCAATGATTTTCCACTCATGCTTAGGACTTTGCACTGAAGCATTTGGAGACATCCAGTGGAACTGCCACTTAACTGCTTATGGCCATTCTCACGGGGCAGTTTTTCTGCACAAGCTGAATGTGGTCATCATCACTGCCAAACACCTTAGCTTGTCCATCTAGTAGGTTCCTATCAAGCAGCTTGTGAACAGCTGAGTAGTATAAGGTTTGAACCTCTTCCATCAGCTCCTCCAGACTGTCTCCATTCTCCCAGATGCTACGCTGCACCCAGTTGTGTACAGTTTGCCATTGCTGGGCAAGCAGACATTGTCTTCAAGCATGACCTCCAACTTTAGTCGTGGAAGCTTAAGAAAGTCCTCTTCTTCTGAAATTTGTAACAAATGTTCCTGAATATAAGCATCAACCTTATTTAACAAACAGGAATCTCCCATACAATTTGCAAAATTTTGGTAGGAGATGCAGCTTGTAACATCCATTCTAGATAGTAAATAATCTCTGCAAAACTGCTTTACTTGGTCCATCTTGAGCTTTTTTTGCTGCAGAATAAACATCTTTCACTAATTCCTTATCAGCTTTCAACTGAGCAGTGTAAGCATAATTCAACAAAACTTCAACAGCTTCTGGATTGAGATCATCAAATTTAATATGGAAAACTCCATGAGGATCACTATCACTACTGAAGATTTCAAATAATTAAGAGCTGCAGCAAGCCAGTATCGCCCTGCGTGCCAACATCTCACGGCCACAAACTTGAAGTCGAACACCACAGAATTGGCCACTTTTCCTCAGGGCATTTAATTCGGCAACAGAAGACTTAATGAAATTTTCATCTTCGAACATCAAATATCCATTGGGAATCATTTTTCCTTATAAATTGGCAATACACTGGTGAAAAATGGATTATCGGTAACAGATAATCCAAGGACAAAGGAGTGTTGAAAGGAAGCCCTTCGCTAAGAAAGGAAGAGAAGTGGCTGAAGTGAAGGAAGATGGGTTAAGCTTTAATGATGGCTCCAAAACTATCAGACTTGAAAATGGATCAAGTCCTTAAAAGCTATAGACACGAATTTCTTCTGTGATAATCATGCATCATAATCTGGGTCATCTTTGAAGAGATGGCAAAACTCATCTCTAGAGCTTCGACGAGGCCGGAGGAAGTGGGAGGGTGTTGACTCCACGAAAAGTGCTTTGAGGCTGTGGCGGAGGGTGGCGATTGGCCGGGAGGACCACGGCCAGTCCACCGAGGCTGCGAGGAGCGGGCAGCGCCACCAAGCACTCGCAGGAACTCGCTCGCTCGGGCCACAGAGGCGGCAGGGGGAGAGAGAGTGCGCCCAGTGTCCCCAAGCGAGCGACTGTCCTCCACGCCCGTCCGGGAGACGCTAGGAACATCATCTTAAATGGACAAAAACGTTACTAAGATCAGGAACGAGATAAAGAGGTCCATTCTCTGCATTTGTTCAGTGTAGTGCCTGAAGTTTTAGAGAAATGAGATAAAAGAAGAAAATAAATGACATGAATACCAAAGCTAATTTAAAAATCTCTATTTGACAAGGATATGATTACAGACCATGAAGACTCTCCAAGCTCCCCTAGAGCTGGTAAACAGTTTCAGTAAGGTGAAAAGTCAGCACAAAATACAATACAATGTACTTTCTATATACCAAAGGCAAAAATCATCGAAAAAGATGGGAAAGAAGTAATTCCATTCATTATCACCACAAAGTATTTAGGGATAAATTTCCAAAGAAGGAAACTAATGTGTTTACAAGACAAAAGGAAAGCAGAACATAGATCTTTTGTTTTTATAGATGAGAACTAATATAGTGAAAATCTGCTAGTTTCATATTTCTTTGATATAATAATTTCAGAGCAAAACAATTTAGGAGAACAATTTATATTGGTACTCATCATTACAGGGTGCTGTGGATTATAGCAAGCAAGGAACTTGTTATCCAGTATCTAAATAAAAACCCCAGAGAGGGGCAAGAACCAGTGCATCTCAGGTTTCTACCACCTTTTCCAGCCTTCCAAAACTGACCATCTCTTCGTCTTATCCACTCACCCAGGGAACAGTTCCATTTATTCTGAGTTGGATTATTTCCAAGTCAATCATGCAATTACAACAATCTCCTATATAACTGCTTAGTGGTCAGCTTTTACTAAAGTATTCTTCATAGAAATGTAAAGGCTTAGCTAATATGAAAAACATGAAGTACAGCCAAAGCAAATCTGAAAAAGCCAAAGAACACTGCAGTATTACCGTAGCTGAATTTTTTTTTGTACCAAGATGCAGTAGTAAGAATAGCATACCACTAGAACAAGTACAGACACACTTATAGATCATGGAAATAGAACAGAGTACCTAGATATCAATTCATTTAACTTCAGCTACTTCTCTTTGACAAAGATTTGAAAAATCTGTATTGGAGGAAGTACATTGTCTTCAACAAATTTTATGAAAACAGGACATCAATACAAATAAAAATAAATCTAGATCATTATCTCTATTTTTATATCTCAATTCCAGATCCATCAAGCACCTCAACATAAGATTTGATACTTTGAAACTATTAGAAAATTAAATAGTGTGTATGTTTCAACATGTGGGCACACAGAGAAGACATTATGAAAAGGTTTTTCAGTAACATAAGTGTAACAGTTACTCTTAACTATTGCTATGAGAGAGCACCCAAAGTCAATCAACTTAAAGGAGAAAAAGAGATTTATTCAGCTTATGGTTCCAGAGGGAAGAAACGGTCTTTAATGGTGGAGGGGCATGGCTGGTTGGCCAAAAATGGAGTCAGACTTAGTCACTTCCATCCATGAGGCTGAGAGCTGCAAGAGTGCTGCTCCAAAACACAGACTCCTCCAAGAGGTAGGGTAGGCATAATCCACCCGGAGACCTACCCCCTATGACCACCTTCCTCTAGCAAGGCTCCACCTCTCAAAGGTGCCATGACCATCCCAAACACACGAGACTGTGAGGGACACATTTCAAACCATGATAATAGGTATAAAAAACAATAGCTGACAAATAGGTTCTCATGTGTTTTAAAGCTTCAATACATCAAGTTGGATGGAAAAATGGATAGTTTGTTGTCTACTTTCATCTTGCAACTTAACATTAGTGTTGTGAGTGCCTGGGGGAGATTTCCTTAAGTTTTTTTTAATTAATCTTATTTAGTGTGAGTGAATGAGTGTGTGTGTGTGTGTGTGTGTGTGTGCGCGCGCGTGTGTGTGCTTGCATGCGTGTGTTCCTTCTGGAGGCCCAATGATGACGCCTGGAATCATCCTAGATTGCTTCTACCTCCTTATGTTCTTCACTCTGGGATTTCCCAGGCACAGCCTTGTAGAGGCAGAAATGTAGGCCACCATCATTTCTACCTGTTGTTTTAACATGGAGTTCAGGATTTGAACTCAGGTCCTTTTGCTTATGAGGAACAGGCTTAACCTTTGATCCATGTGTCCAGCCCTGGCTTAATTGTTTTAATTGAAGTAAGAATGCCAGATCATGTTTGTTCGAAAGATTCCCAGGTGGATAATGTGCAGAGAACAAGTTAACATTGAGGCAATCTGGCAATCTACAAAGCATGTATGGATCTCGGGTACTTGCTCCATTTGCCACTTGATGTTGAACTTGGTGTGGATAGGTCCCACAGCTTCTGATGTTAGTATGATATCTATCACTCCCAATGAGTATGTGCTTGGTCAAGCAGTGAAATCTGAAACTGGATCAGCTAGGAAGTATTCAAACATGTTGAATGTGCATTCTGTACTGAAAAAGAAAGGTTAACGTGAATTGAGATTGTATCTCAAACCATAGATATAAAATAGCTGTGATCAGGAGTACACACAGTATATATTCACACTGATGTGGGGAAACTGGAACCCTTACATACTGTTGATGGCATTTTAGTATAGGCATTTAGGAAATCAGCCTGTAGATTTCTTTAAACACTAGAACTAAAAGTACCATGTGACACATCCACACCACTCCTCTTTGCATTCCAAAATTACATCCTTCTATAGCTATTACACATCATGTTGCTTAATGCACTATATCAACTCAAGAGTGGATAATGACTGCATCCAGAAACTCACTGAAGTGAGACTTGTCCTTACTAGACCTGCATAAAGACTGACATACCGACATGTCCCCTAGACTATTGAGAAACTCAGGAAAGATAAGAACATACCATGGAAACCTTGGGAATTAGAGTTGGATGAATGAAGAGAAATGCTCCTATCAGTGGGGTGGCCAAAGGAGGAATAAATTGGTATGACAGAGTCCTGAACCCCCACAAGAGTAGACAAGCCAGAAAGAAGTCCATAGAAGAGACAGGCAGCAGGGTGGGAAGGAGTGGGATGGATAGATAAAGGGAAGGGAGAGGGCTACTGGGCCCTTTTATCTGGCCCACTACTATGAGGTCCCAATCTGATCTAGGGCTGGGTCTTCTTATTGTAAATGTATTGATCCAGATAATCTCTTCAGGTGGTCTCAGCTGATCTTAGTTAATGCCAGGTGTGGTCAAGTTAACACCCAAGAGTAACCATCACAGATGGTCTTCCCCGTTTATGTGTGGTAAAGCTAAGATAACAACCGACCAGGCTGTCCTCATCTGTGCAATACTAGACAGCTGTTATGGGGAAATGAACTGCTCCCTCATTGCTTTCTTTAAAAATTTTATTTGTTTATTTACTGGGAGGGGTACTGTGTGTCCTTGTGGAGGACCAAAGGTGACTTGGGGAATCATCCTGGATTGCTTCTACCTCCTTCTTGCTTTGCTCTGGGATTTTCCAGGCTCCACCCACCAGGCCACTGCCATTTCCCCCCTGGATTTTTCATGTGGGACCTGGAATCGGAACTCAGGACCTGCTTTCGAGACAGAGTCTTAAACCCTGAGCCATCTTTCCAGCCCCCTCATTGTTTTTTAATCAGGCTTTACAGGAAGAAACACATGATGGCTATCATAAACCTGGTGGAAAAAAGCCATGCCTTCAGAAGTTTTAGGCCTGAAGGGGGAAATGTTGGTAATATTGTTTAAACTGATCGAGAGAGCATCAAACTCTCTGTTAAGTATAAATGTGCATATCCATAGATACAAGTTGCTCTTGAAGAAACCCCTCTTTGGCGTGAATGATGATGAATGCAGACACTCCATACTGCCCAAGGTGCTTGGAGTAAGTGATTCCTGAGGGCCTGTCACTACATGAGCCATCGTAAGACTCATAGAAGAAGAAGGGATGAGCAGAATGGATGAGCAAGAAGATCAGGAGGAGAACATTAATGCCATCCCACAACCTTGAGTGTACATAAGCTTTAGCTCCCTGCAGAGGGCCCACAAAACATTGGCCAGGCAACCGTCAATCATGTGTGGGATTGCCACTCATGGGTCTGTACAGCTGGACTCCTGTCTACCTGTAAACTCTTGGTTGTGCTCCCACTGCTGAGACAATGAGTTTCCTATGGGAACCTCAGAACTCCTGGTCAATGATCACACGTATGACACTATTAAATTCAGTGAGTGACAAAACAAAACAAAAACAAGAAAGTGAGGGAAAATAGGACATAGATATGACAGGGTATGTGGTGAGTATGATCAGCATTATATACTTACATGAAATTTTGAAAGATTTAATTTAATTAATAAAAAAACGCTTAAATTTTAAAATGTTGAGGGCTTCCAGGTTAAGATGATGGCATAGCAGCAACTATGGAGCTAGGTCAGATCATAATCATGAAAATGATATAATCTGAATCATGCTATTCTACCATCTTTCTCTACTCTATGAGCAACCCAGGGTTCCTCCTTTTTCTTGTTTCTTTTATGTTTTACCAGTCAACCTGACTCATGGCATTCTATGGCAGCTGGTTTTTGTTGGACTGCCTGCCACCAACACAGGAAGCTGGTTTTGCATTGTCTCAGCAGTGAATGTGTGGAAGCACAATTTTCCTTTCTGGGTTGGCAACTATAATCAACTGCTCCGAAACCTGACTGTCCACCCTGTGCCACACAGAAGGTACTAGAATATACTGAGCCCCAGGTGAAGCATGGTGCCAACTAGGAACACTGAGCTTCTGATTCTCCTACTGCTAGCAAAGCAAGTGCTGGGATTGTAGGTGTGGTTAGTGATCACTTCTTTCCTCCCACTCTCCACCGCTGGGGATTCCAGTGTGCATCCAAGATTGAAAACATCTGAGTTTCAGATTACTGAATGCAGCAGCTGGGCCTATCTCTGTACTATGTGGCATTTTCCCTTGCAGCATTCAGTTCCAGCTACTAAAAAACAGTTTTGCCTAGATAAACTCATATCACAAATTCAAATGAGAGTGATTTGTCTCAGACTGTAAGCTGCCAGTTCCACCTTGGTATAAACTTTCAGGGTTTGACACAGTGGTGGAAGATGAAAACTGAATTTGAAAGTTGCTGTGTATCCTTGAAGTTCATGCTTGCTTCCTCCAACTCACCTCCTCTCTCTTAATGAAACCAAAAGAAAAATTCAAGGCATTTTGATTGCCTTCCTTGTTTGGTTACATTGCCTCAAGAAAAAAAAAAACTTAATTCACCAGTGATGCAGTATGGCAGTAGCACTTCAATTAATAGGAAGATGATTCAAGTGTGGTAATTTAATTGTGTCTGTGTTACAAATCAAAAGCAATATGCAACTACTCAAGGAAATGAGAGTCAGTGGTATGCAAATGGGTTACATGTTTTTAAGTTTTCTGCATGATGAAAAATGACAAAATGTTTTATTTGTCTTTGATATGGTTGAAATTCCATGTGTTTATTTTTAAATTTTTAATTTATTTATTTACAAACAAACTGGGTTTATGTCTTTGCCGTCTTGCCCTCCCCATCCACTTCTCTCCCACCTCCCCACCCTTCTCTTACTCCCTTCTCTTCATCCCACAGTGATCACACACAAAGACACACACTGACATATAAGCACACTAGAAAAGCTTACACATCTTGGAATGCATGTGACATGAAAGAAGAGCTTTATTTATTTTTTTAATTGGGAAGGAGACTGAGCTGAGTAGGGGCAAGGAAGCCTAAGGAGAGGAATAAATGAAAACAATATACATTAACATATATCTAAAACCCAATATATTATACAGTAGCTCCTTACTTAAATGAAAAAGTTAGTTCTGTTCATATTTTGTGTGTCCTGGATGTTCCTGTTTTAGAAAGTTGTTTCTCATTTTAAAACTCAGGTTGGCTCCACCAAAAAATAGATTGGCAATAAATTTACAGTAAATATTTTTATTATTTGTGCTTGTGAATAACATCTCTTTAAAGCTAATTCAGTAGCTGATACAGCTCATGGGCAACATTAAGTGAACAGATCAGATAGGTTGCCTGGAGGAAGTCATACTTCAAAATACCGGCAGGCAAGAAATCGTGGCTCTTGTCTCATTCACTGTACTTCCCATGTCCTGTCGTTCTGGGGCTCAGAGGGACAGCGTTGTCCAATGGGAGACCCTGTGGGGAGAAGCGTCCGAGGAGGGGCGGGCTTCCAGGGCCTCCCATGGGCCTTTGCGTCCAATCCGCCCTCTGCCGCCATCTTTGGCCCGTGCGTGTCTGCCTCCTTGCTGTGGTTCCGGGTCCTCAGCCTCCCATCCGGGTCGCACTGCTGGGGAGAAGCGCAGCCGACGCGAGCTGTCCACAGCGCCGGAAGGAGGTGGTGAGTGCGCCGGGCTGCGCCGGAAGGAGGTGGTGAGTGCGCCGGGCTGCGCCGGAATAACGCGGTGAGTGCGGCGGGCTGCGCCGGAAGGACGCGGTGAATGAGGCGGTTCCGGCCGGCCGGCGGGAAGCCGTGTGTCCCTGCGCCCCGGGTTCCGCCTTGCGGTCGCCACGTGCTCCTCGTCCTCCGGCTGCGCGGGGCGAGGCCGGCTGCGGGGCTTCGGGCGTCCTGTCCCGGTATGCGCGGTGGGGAGCGCCGGCCTGGAGCCAACCCGTAGGAGTCGGGGTGCCTGCGGGCTCCAGGGAGGGCGCAAGGCGCTGGAGGACAGCCGCGGAGCGCCAGGGGTGAGGCTGCGCTCGGGCCGCTCTGGGGTCCGGGGCTGGCAGTTGCAAGTGGCGGGGGAGGGGGTTTAGGGTTAGCGCGGCAGGACTCGGGTAGGCGGGGAGTGCAGGCGTCCTTAGGCGTGACGTGACCCACATTTCCAGGTTTTTGTTTTTTAACTTTTTATATGAGACAAGGTTTTCCTTTTTAGCCTAGGCTAGGTTGACCTCACGGCATCCCACCCGCCCAGCCTCCCAAGTTCATTAGTCTCTTTTTTCCATCTCTGTTTTTGCAGCTTCCCGACATCCTAAGACTGGTTGTGAAAGTGCCTAGTGTGGGAAAGTCCTTTTGCTGGCTGATCTTTCACACAGAGGAGCGATTTGCCAGTCAAGTCAGCGTTCAGAAGCAACCATGTGCAGAGGCTTTGCCCCTTTTCCCTGTTTTTTTTTTTTTTTTTTTTCTCTTATTTTTTGGGATGTGTATGTTGTGTGTGTGTCTGTTTACATATTGCCTTCCTTGCTCTGTTAAAGTGCAACAGAAAATGAGTTCTAGACCCCAGTTCAGATCCCCTTAGGCACGGTAGTGTGTGTGGTAACTGTTCAGGAGACTGAAGCTGGAGGAAGCATAGCAAGGCTTCTGCCTGGGTCCTAGGCCAACCTGGGAACTTAGTAAAGTAGTCTCTAAGAAAGTTCCCTTCCAAGAAAACAGACAAGCAGGTATTTCTTATTAATTCTTTTGAGAGACAGGTAGATTCATGCATCCTTGCCCATATAGATGAGAGAACTCAGAAGACAACTTTCAGAAATCAGTCTCCTACTAGATGGACTTCCAGAGGTCAAATGTAGGTTGTTTTGTGTGTGAGCAAGCACCTTACCAGCCAAGGTGTCTCACCAACCCCAGGAATCAGTTTAATGGTGGAATGTGTACCAAGAACGGGTTGGGCCTTGGGGTGGATTCTCTCAGAAATCTGAGGAAGGATGAGGCAGTGGCCCCCTGCTGGCCAGCGAAGGGGCCATAATAAAACAAGAGCCAGGATTTGCTTACGCAGCTTCTTTAAAGTCCACCATTCCTCCCGACTGAATTACTGAAGTGGGTGTGGTGTGGATGCTGGCTCCCTGTATAGACCTGGGAGGTCTAAGCCAGTTGACAGCACTCAGGGTGTTGACAGGCAGGATGGAAAGAGGGAACGTTAAGATTTGGGAAGGGGGAGGATCCACTCACTCTGATGTCTGCTTAAAGTGTCTCGTCAGCTGAGAGTTGAAGTGAAGGATTTCAGCACTTGGAAGTATTTGCTGTGAAATTTGAACAAATGCAGAGAATATCCCATCTAAACAGTACCATCTGACAAAATAGAAAGGAAACCAGTTTTTAAGTCATAATGTATATGACTTTATCCTTTTCCAGATATAAACTTGGAAGTCCTTGGATTTAACTCACAATCCGTTGTGTGAAGATTAGGGCAGAACACCTTCTGCTCCAGATGCCAGGAATGGTGAGTAGCTGGGCTGAATTCCTGAATAGGTCAGGGAAGTTCTGGTCCTATGTGCGTGCAAAGCGATGCTGCCTTATCTCTGCTGTCTGTGAATATGGGACTGCCATCTGGATGTCCAGATCTTGTCACGTTAGAACCCCCGTTTGTCTCTGCTGTCACTTGTCCATCTTTGCCTGGTGACCCTCAGCTGTCACAACCTCTTCTGTATGATGCTTTTCATTCAGTTCATGGTATTCCTAGGACTGGCTGGACTTGGATTCCCACTTGATAGCTTGGTGACTTGGAATAGGCACTTGCCCTCTCTGAGGGCACTAATTTAGCTGTCTGTGTGTGTGTGTGTGTGTGTGTATAACATATATTTTTGTGTGTATATATGTGTGTGTATACATTCATGTTGTGTGTGTGTTCTGTATGTTTTTGTATATGTATTTGTGTGTATGTATTACATGTATTTTTGTATGTATATATGTGTGTATACATTCATGTTGCGTGCGTGTGTGTGTGTTTGTCTGGTAATAGGATGGAGCTTGGAAGTTCCCACATGTTAGGCATCTTCTCTGCCACTGATAGGTTGACTGTTTTCTTTGGAGATAAAAGCATTTAGCTCATGCTATCCTTGAACCTGTGATCCTTGTGTCTTGCCTTCTCTTTTTACCTGTGACTATAAGTTTGTTCCTTCAGAGCTGGCTTTGGGTCCTTCTTTGTCCCAGTGAAGAGTCCAGGGTAGTGACCATCACATGAAAGGTCTCCCCAAGTCCTCTTGCAGCTGGTTCCTGGAGCAGGTCTGGAGGTATCAGAGACATGCAGAAGCACTGACTCTTGCTTTGTCGTCCTACACCAAGAGAAAGTCCTTGTGGCATAAGGGGAACCCAGATACACAGAGACATACTTGAAGATAGATGTCTGCAAATGATGAAAGACGGAGACAGAGCAAGAGGCACAGATAGACCAGCAAGCTTTAGGACACACTGCCTCTAGACCTTTGACAGGAGGTGCAGATCGACTCAGTTTGCTCCCTCACTTCTCTAATATAGGGAACATAACAGGCTGTCGTGTCAATACTTTGACTGGGGAGATGCCACACACAGCCCTATATGTACATTACCATGCTCTTTGTGTATTCTAGACACTATTCCTCTGTGTGATGTATAGCTGGCAAAGATTTTCTCTCTTCACTGTCTGAAAGGTTATTTAGCTATACATAAGCTCTTTATTTACATCAGACCCCATTTGTCGACTGATAGTTTTCCTTTCTGTGCTACCAGAGCCTGTTCCCCAAATCCCTACCTATGTCTATTGTTGAAGTATATTGATCCTCTAGCAGTTTCAGTGTATTCAATCTCTGTCAAGGTCTTGATCTTAGGACTTGAAGCCCTGGCCAATGGAAGACACAGGGTGATGACTATACGTTGATGCACACAGACAGTTTGCAGGGAGTGGGCTTCTCTCTCTGGTCTTTTGTGAGGCTCCACCATGGGAAGCATCTTCCTGGTTCTTCAATTGTCAGGAAGTTTTAGCGATTGGATCTTAGCTGTCACCGTGTGACTCTAGGTGTGAAAACCATAAGGAGGATTCTTTGTGTCTGGGAAGTCAGAAGCAGTGAGTGTCTGCTGAATCCCAAGCAGGTAGGAAAGCTGTGTCCACAGGGCTTCCACTATGGGATCCCCAGACTGAATCCCTCCTGTGCCTGCTTTGTGCTCCCCCCTCAGGCAGAGGGTCAGGAATATTCCTCCCAGCCTGTGTTCTGGAGCCCTGGGTCTGCTATGAGTGTAGGGTGGGTGCTGAACTTGAGAGAAATGCAAACCCCCTGCCCCCCCAATATCTCCATTGTTGGATGCTACTTTTGGGACTAATGTTGTACCCATCTGGCCCTAACCACTCACATGGTGTTAAAGGGCTGTGGCAAGGTCAGACCACAGAGGGATCCTAGGGGTCTTTGGCCTGTGGAGTTCCAAGGACCCAGGACCAGAGGGCTAGTGCATAGCATACTGTAGGGAAGTTGAATGAAGGATGCATGCAGTTTTGTCCACGTTACTGGCAGTAATTACAAAAAACAAAGTTCTTTCTATTATTTGTACTGGATGTCATGTCCTGGATAATTGCTTCCAGTTCAGCTGTCAGCCTGCCTCCTGAGAAGAATCAATTTGGAGATTTTATTTTAAATTCTCCTGATACTTTCATTAAATAAATATATATATATAAATATATATCATATATAGTATATATATAATTAACCTGTATTATACACATATTAATTATGCTCACATAGTTCATGAGCTGGTACTGCTTTATGTGCAAGGTTACCCAAAAATGGTAATATGAGACATTTTGTGTACAAGAAGCTTTACTTTAAAATAAACTTAAAAAAAAAAGAACTTTTCTTTATATCCTCCTTCATGTGGGATGGTGCTATCTACTGTAATTTAATCGTATGGAAGGAACCTGAATAACCATTTCGTCATGGGCTCTGAAGTGTGAAGTCTCCCATTGTACAACCAGAGAGGTTTCAGTGTGACTTCTGTCTGTGAGACCTCTGTTTTTCTGCCCTCTTGGGAAGTGCATCCATTTTCCTTCAGTGGTCAGGAGGAGACCTGGAAAACTGTGGCCTGGTGTCTGTCATGCATTGCCATGGTAGTGATGAGAAATCAAAGGGAGGGTGTTGTCTGGCACACAAGCAAGAAATGACAGCTCATATCCCTTCTAAACAGTGACAAAATAGTAAGGTGTTGTGGGAATACATTTTCTGGTGACACCAAATAGCTGTCTTTCCACCTAGATAGGAGTTCAGTGACTGACCAAAGTAGTATCATTCCAAGCTCTAACTTCAGAAGCCAATGGATCTGTTGTGTACAGACTCTGTACAGGAGTCTTGGTGAGGTTATTTACAGGGGCATTGAGGACATTGCATGATTGATGGCTTCATGGAGGTTTGCCTAGATGAAGATCTCCAATTACCTTTCCTCAGTCCATGTATACCCTGAGGCACCTCTAAAACCTAGATCATGAGGGCATGGGCAGCTAGGGCAGAGTCATAGACTAACATCCAAGAGGTGCTTCAAGCTAGGTCTGAGCCCCAGTTGAGAATCCAAGGATTTTCTCCTCCTTGTCTGTCTGGGCAAATGTCTTCTACTGCTGTCTTCTAGGTTTGTAGGTTTTAGGAAGTAATCCTAAGTTATCTGAGATGTGCAGGTTGCAATCTACATAATAGAGGGAACATGTAACATTTTTCTTCTTTCCTTTTAGGACAAGGGACCATCACAGAACAGTGGACAAAAAAAAGTATAAGAGGCAGAGGACAGGAAAAAGTGTCAGGAAATGTCATGTCGTAAGCGCAGCATGTAAAGGTCCCGCATAAACAAGAATGCTGGTTGTTGACACTGAGCCTGTATAAGATTGGTCAGGCCAAAAGGGTAGCTATGGAGAGGTGTGTCTCCCATGTTGTGTGTACAGTGATCAGAAGACAGCTTTCCGAAGACAGTTCTCCAACTGTCCTGTGGTTCCAGAAATGAAAGGGCAGGTCCAATTTCACTGTGGGCACCTTTATCCATTGAGCCAATCCTTAGGCCCTGGACTCTTCAGTGAGCCTTCTCTGATGACTAAGGATGGGGAGCACTTTTAGTTGTTAGGTAAGCATTTGGATTTCCTCGATTCTGAACTTTCTGTTTATTCCATTCTTTTATTGAGTTATTTGTTTTCTTGAAGGTTACATTGCTGTGTTCTTTGTATATTCTAGGCATATGGGGCACTGCCTTGATTATGAAAAGAATCTTAATGGGAATTTAGGGCTCACAGGAACCTCATTGGGCTGAGTTAGGATATTCCTTCTATGCATAAATCTGTGCTAAAATTTATTTTTCTGAAAACTAATGTCTGGAATAGACTGGTTGTAGAAGACCTTGGTTAGTGTGATTAAAGCCCTTAATTTATGCATAGTTCTACATAAACAGTATTTGACGGTAGATTACTGTAGTCCCAATACTGGGGAAGTTGATACAGGGAAATTACAAGGTATTTATTTTTCTTCCTTCTGGTGGAATGAATCAAATATTGTCTTCTTTGTGACAATGGCAAGACATAACATTATAGTGAGCTCCCATTTACTGTGCCCAAAGTTGAGGTTAAAGAGACATGTGTCATTACAGGGGTTGGTATCATTTGAGGACATAGCTGTGGACTTCACCTGGGAGGAGTGGCAGTGCCTGGATGCTGCTCAGAGGACCCTCTACAGGGATGTGATGCTGGGGAACTACAACAGCCTGATGTGTTTGGGTGAGTCTCCTGTAACTTTTAGTTCCAATTATTTTCTTCTGATATAAGTATAGGAATTGATCTGATCTATATTTTTTAATAATATTCTTTATTTTGTTTTTGGTGTGTGTCTGTTTGGTCTGTGTGTGCATTCTCCAGGGTGACATTTTGTGTCTGCAAATTCCAGGTCAGGTTTGAGGTATTATCCCAGTTTTCTGCCTTTTTTTGGGTAGTGTCTCTTGCTTGCTTCTGGCTCTCAAGTTTCTGGGAAAGTCTCAGCACCTCATGTCTCACCATAGAACACTGGGCCTACAGGTATGTGCTTCTGTAGCCAGAGATAAAGTTTTATGGTTTTAGTGCACATGACCTCCTATACGCACTCTTGCGTGGTATGTAATTTTCTGAGTATACCATCTGCATTCCACTACACAATCCGTCCAAGCCTCATGGAAAACTTTTAGTAGTGCACCTCCTTGGTACATGTTTCTTGCACATTTGTTTAATGACATAGAGTTATAGAGAACATAGTAGCTACAAAATGCACATATTTCATTATTAATGTTTTGGTTAAGTATATCAGCACAGGCAGTAGTGGTTTATATTAGGAACAATGAGACTCGTTCAACTATTTTCTAATGTTCAATGCATTGTTGTCAACCATGCATTTAGTACTGTACTATAAAACATAAGAAATTGATCATTACTTCCCTGTGTATCCCGGTGTATGCTTCACATCCTCTCTTCAACCATTTCCTATAACTTCTTATACATATTAGAAGTCACTGTTTTATTCTCCGCTTTGAGATCAACTTTACTTTGCGGTTAGTTTGAGAGCATACCAAAGTCTTCTTTCTGTAAGCGATAGATTTCACTAATTTCTTTGACTTTCTGGGGTCAATGTAGATGGAAGAAGTATTTCTTCTTTATAAATATGGAAGGAGAGGATGCCAAAATAAATACTCCTTCTTTTCCTGCTTGGTAAATAAATGAGATTACTAGGGTTCTTAGATAGCAAAGGTGGGTCTAGATATTTATATTAGTTAAACACTTTTTACTTGCCTTTTCTCGGTGGACAAAGTCACAAATATGATATCTTTCCTCCACATGTGGATATCCATATTTCTCAACCTAATTCCTTTTTTAATTTCTATTAAATTTTATTTTATTTTCTCCCTACACTCTCTCAGACCCTCCTGTCCATCTGCTTTTTTGATTCCCGGGGTTCACTCTGGATTCCTTGGGCAGACCCAAGGCACTCCCCTTGACATGTCTAGCCTTAGCTCCTAAGGTTCCTACTAGTTGAAATTATTTTTCCTGAGATTCTCGCTAGCCTATGGAGAATGTTGATTTGTCAGCCATTAATGCAGGTCTGGTAAGGACAAGTTCTATTACAGCGAGTTACTGGATGCAGCAGCTCTGCCTTGAGTGGAATGTCTTTGTCCAGTGGTGGATCTTCCCATCTTTAGGCTCTTAAAACTTCCCATCTTTAGGCTCTTAAAATCTTACCACCACCACCTCCCTTTTGCAAGTTTCCCTGAACTTTGAGAATTGGAAAGATTTGGCTGTCCTGATTCCATGCGAATTTTTCAGGGTCTCTAGTACTCTGCATTCTGGTTGGCTGTTGTTGTCTATTTTGCTGTTTTTCCACTGCACCAGGCTTCAGGGTCCTGTCCTCTTCTATCCATACATTAAAAAAACAAAAAAACCTGTAAAAAAAAAGGT
This sequence comes from Typhlomys cinereus, assembly GCA_023101885.1. Lineage (NCBI taxonomy): Eukaryota > Metazoa > Chordata > Mammalia > Rodentia > Platacanthomyidae > Typhlomys > Typhlomys cinereus. Next base: position 10,066,189 of record JALPQD010000034.1, on the reverse strand, counting down.
GTTTATTTAAGAAAAGGCATAAAAGGCAGGGAAGAACAGGAATAGGAGAACAGTAGAAAGTGGAGTTGGTCTCCAGATAACCAACCACTTGCTTACTAACCCCACTTCTTCCCCCTGACCCCTCCCCCCCGCTCCACAGGACAGGGTACACATGCACAGCACTGGAAACCAGTCTGAACAGCAGTGGTTGGAGAGGAAACTGACAGTGCACAGGATTAGTTGTTTCAATACCAAGGGGTTTTTCTTAACAATGGCAATATTTATCTATGGCATTGTGTTCCTTTGTCTCTGCTCTCTTGGGGTATTCTTCCCATTACTTCCCCGGTTATGATGCTTTGTAGTTTTAATGGATATTAAAAAGATTACCCATAAGAAATGTGTCATTATGAGTGCTTAGTACTATGTTCCATTTATAAGGGAGAACATGAGACGTCTTTCTTTGGGATGCTGTGCTCAGTATAACTTCTTCCAATTCCATCCACTTACCACCAAATTTCATTAATTCATTTTTTTTGATGTGTGACTACTATTCCATTGTGTACATGTACCATATTTTCATTATCCATTCATCAACTGTTGGACATTTAGGTTGAATCTGTGACTTTGTTACTGTGAATGTGCTGCAGTGAACACGGTATACATATGTCTCTATTGAAAGATGGAAACATTCTTTGGAAATATTCCCAGGAGTGGTATAGCAGGGTCATATGACATTTTAATTTCTAACATTTTTAGATGTAATCTAAAAATCTAGCCTATGGGGAATGTTGATTTGTCAGCCATTATGCAGGTCTAGTCATTATGCACTCATTATGCAGGACAAATCCCATTACGGTGAGTTCCTGGATGCAGCAGCCCTGCTTTGCGTGGATGCTTTGTTCAGTGGTGGACCTTCCTATCTTTAAGTTTTAAAATTTTACCATCCCCCCCTTTCCAGTGCAGTTGCACAAGTCTTTATTTCCACCAATAGTGTGTGCCATTTCACTTCTCCCCTCGTCCTCTCCGGCATTTGTTGTATGTGTTTTGGAGTTTAGCCATTCTGACTGGGGTGAGATGATATCTCAGGGTGGTTTTGATTTAAGGTATTTGTTGAACATTTTTATTTTGTCATGGGAAAAGTTTCTTTTTAAGTTCCAAGGCCTGTTTTCTAACCGGACTGTGTACCGACCTGGCGTTTAATTTTTTTGAGTTCTTTGTGCTCTGTAGATATTAATCTTCTATCAGATGTGTGGTTAGTGAAGATTTCCCCCCATTCTGTGGGTTGTCTTTTTGCTTGTTTAACGATATCTTTTGCTGAATAGAAGCTCTTTAATTGTGCATGGTGACAAGTAAAGATCCAGTTTCAATCTTCTGCATGTAGATACTCAGTTTTGCCAGCACTGTTTGTTGAAGATGTGTCCTTTTTCTGCTGGCTTTTCTGAGCACCTTTGTCAAAAATCAGATGTCTGTAGGTGCATGAGCTTATGTATGGGTCTTCAACCCTTATCTAGTGATCTATGTGTCTGTTTTGGAGCTAGTGCCATGTTGTCTTTATTATTATGGATTTGAAGTATAAATTAAGGTCTGATATGGTGATACCTCTATCAGAGTTTTTAAACACAGAATTGTTTTTGCTCTCCTGGGCTTTTAGTGCTTCCATATGAACTTTGAGATGGTTTTGTCAGTTTCTGTAAAGAGATGCCTTGGAGTTTTGATTAGCCTTGCACTGAATCTGTATATTGCTTTTGATAGGATGCTGCTCATTTTTATAGTGTTAATTAATTGCACCAATCCAGGAACCTGGGAGGTCTTTCCACCTTTTGGTGTCTTCAGAAATTTCTTTCTTTAGGGTTTTAAAAGTTTTCATCTCACAGATTTCTTATATCCTTGGTTAGATTTATATCAAGGCGTTTATTTTATTTTTTTTTTTAGGGGCTATGGTTGGTAAATAAAGTTGTTTCTCTTAGGACTTTCTCACTTTTTTCGTCCTTGGTGTATAAGAAAGCCACTGACTTTTGAACATTAGTTTTGTAACCTGCCACTCCACTGAACTTAGTATTATTTCCAGGAGTTTCCTGGTGGAATTTTTGAAGTTTCTCGGTACGGAGTCATGTCATATGCAAATAGGGATATATTGACTTCTTTTCTTATCTGTATCCTTTTTTTAATCTCCTTCTCTTGTCTTAAGGTTATAGCTAAGAATTCAAGTACAGTGTTAAATAGAAGTGGTGAGAGTGGATAGCCTTGCTTTTAGGATGATTCTTGGGCTAGGCTTGTTGTATATGTGTTAATATAAGTTCCTTCCGTTTCTATTGTTTCTGGGGCTTTTATTATAAACGGATGTTAGATCTTCTCAGAAGGTTTTTTTTTGGTGGCTATAAGAGAATCATGTGGTTTTGGCCCTTGGTTTTGTTTATAAGATAGATTACATTTATTGATTTGTGTATGTTGAACCAACGTTGTGTCCCTAAAGTAAATCCTACTTAATCATGGTGAGTGGTCTTTTTTGATGTGTTCCTGAGTCTGGTTTGCTAAAATTTTGTTGAGAATCTTTGTTTGCGTCAGTGTTTGTTAATGAGATTGGTCTTTAGTTTTTGTCGTTGTTGGTGTTGTATCTTTATTTGGTTTGGGGATCAATGTAATATTAACTTCATAGAAAGAATTTAGAAGTGTGCCTTCCTTTGCTGTTTTATGGAAAGTTTAAGGAGTAGTGGTGGTGTTCTTTAAATATGTGGTAGAATTCTGTACTGAAACCATTCGATCCTGGGCTTTTTTTGGTGGGCAGATTTATAATTCCTTAATATTGTCACTTGATTTAGGCCCATTTAATAATTCAGTCCCTTCTGATTCAATTTTTCTAAGTTGTGTGTACTTAGAAATTCATCCATTTCTTTCTGATTAAAAATAATTTGTGAAGTATAGCTTTTCAAAATAAAACCTTATGATTCTCTGATTTCCTTGATATCTGTTGTAATAACTCCATTTTCATCTCTAATTTTATTAATTTGGATTTTCCCTCTTTTGGTTTTGGCAAATTTGGCTAGTGGTTTGCCAATATTTGTTTGTTTGTTTGTTTGTTTGTTTCAAGAGCCAGCTCTTTGGTCAATTCTTTGTGTTGTTTTCCTTATCTCCATTTCAGATATTTCTTCCCTGATTTTACTATTCTTTCCTGGTTTAGTTGTTTTGTGAGTAGATTATTCTTTCTCTAAAGCTTTAAAGTTGCATCATTAAGTTATTTACTTGTAATGTTTCCACTTTTTTTTCTATAAGCATTGAGTGCTATAAACTTTGCTCTTAGTACAGTCTTCATCCTGTCCTGGAGATTTTTTGTTGTGTTTTCATTATACACTTCCTAGGAATTTTGAGTTTCCATTTTGACTTCTGCCTGAACCCATTTTCTTATTCAGTATCATGGTATTTAATTCTGAGAACTTAGTGTATTTTCTGTCATTCGCCTTGTCATGGATGTCTAGCTTCATTCCATGGTGGTCTGATAAAGCACAAGATATAATGTCTACTTTCCTGTGTATGTGGAGGCTTGCTTTGTGACTCAATATGTGGGTTATTGTGCAGAAAGTTCCATGGGCTGCTGAAAGGAATGTGTTTTCCTTGGTGTGAGGATAGAAGGTTCAGTACAGGTCAGTCAGATCCATGCGTGTTATGGTTTGATAAAGCTCCATTGTGTCTCTGTTCAGTTTTTGGCCTGTTCATCTATCCAGTGGTGAGTGTGGGGTGTTGAAGTCTCCTCCTATTATTATGTTTGGATTGATTTGTTGTTTTAGACATTATAGTATTTGTTTAATGAATGTGGGTGTGCCTACATTGGGTGTATAAACACATTGAAAATTGTGAAGTAGTATTCCCTGTCTCTTAGATTTCTTTTCGTTTGAAGTCTGTTTTGTCAGGTACTAGAATTGCTTGCTGCATTAGCTTGAAGTGCCTTGGCCAGCCTTTTGTTCTGAGAATGTGTCTATCTTCCCTGGTGAGGTATCTTTCCTGAAAGCAGCAGATTTAAAGGTTATAGTTTTTAATCCATGTTTGTAGTCTGTGTCTCTTGATCGGAGAGTTATTTCCAATGACGTTTAGGGATTATAACTGAGAAATGTTTGTTGATTCCTATCATGTTCTGGGTTTTGTAGTTTTTCTATGTGTATTTCTTTGCTTAGTAGTTGTATTGGTGTTGTTTTTTCCTTCTGTCCTCTTGGGTGTGTTTGTCCTTTGTCCTTTTATATCTTTTCTAGATTCTTCTTTAGATCTGGTTTGGTGGTCATGTAGGCCTTCACCTTGTCCTTATAGTGGAAAATTTTTCTTTCACCCCCAATTATGACTGATAGTTTTAATGGACATATTAGCCTGGTTTGGCATTTGTGCTCATTCATGACTTGAAATGCATCTCTCCAAACTGTTCTGGCCTTTACTGTTTTCATCTAAAGATCATCTGTTATTCTAATAGACTTAGCTTTTAATGCAACTTGTATTTTCTCTTTCAAAGCTCTTAACACATCTCTTTGCCTTGTATCTGTAGTGTTTTGACTATCATTCGCCATGGTTTCTATTCTGGTCATATCTCATTGTGTGATGCTCATCCTCTACTCGGGTGGGGATCTCTTTGCTTAGATGTGGAAAACTTTCAATGATGATGGTGTGAAAAATCGCTTGGTGTGAGTTTTTTTGTTTTTTTTTTTAATTCCATGAATGCGCAGGTTTGGCTTCTGCAAGGTGTCCAGTAGTAGCTCATGAATATTCCTCTTGAGTATTTTTTTAAAGTTTTTCAATCTCTTGAGGAAATTAGTAATGCCATCGTGTCTTGTCTTCTCGTTCTGATACTAGGTTTTCTGCTTCGTTAGTGCTGGTGTTGAGACTTTCTATTGAGGTTTGGATGGTAGTTCTCCTGTTTTTAATTTCAAGTTTAATCTGCATGAGATTTTTTTCAACTGCTCTATGCTTTGTTTTGTTTCTTCACCTGCGTTTTCCGTCTCATCCAGGTGCCTTTTGTTTTCCTGTTCATACTTGCCTACGCAGTTGTTTCACTCTTCTCAGTTTTCCGCTGTCATTGTTTTGATCAGTTATTTTGATTATATTAATAAGTGATCTTTGAAAATCATTACCTTGGTTGTTGCTTTCATGGCTAATACACAAGTTACTCTGGTTGAAATCCATTGTTATGGGGTCGATATGGGAAGATGCTCTTCTTTTGAATGGTAAGCTCTTTGGGGTCCTTGGCTGTATGGTGTTGGTCTACTGGTCCCCTATTTGTGGTTTCTGGCATGTTTGCTGGTCACTTGAAGCACAGTTGCATTCCAGGGTGATGGGAGCTGGGCTAGCTGGTTACGTGGCTTCGGGTCACATCCTGGGGCTTTGGGAGCTGGGCTGGTTGCTCTGCACTAAGACCTTTGTTGAAAACTAATTGACTGTGTGTGTTAGTCAGCTAGCTGCCCATCATTCTGACCAAAAACATGAAAGAAGCACCACTGTAGGAAGAAACATTGATTTTGTCGGTGCACAGTTTTTTAGGTTGCAGTCAATGGTCAGTTTGCTACTTTTGTTTGCTCTGCCATGGTAGGAGCACATGGTGTTCCAGAGCTGTTCACCTCATTGTCCCAAGGAACCAAAGAGAGGAAGGGCTGATGTCTCAGCATTCCTTCTAAGGCAGGTGCTTTGTGACCACCCATATTTCCTTGGCTCTGTCTGCTGTCTTCTCTGTGGACTCTGGAGGAAGACTTTAGCATCTGCCTTTACATTGCTGTTTTGGTTAGTGTAACCTCAATGTGCTTCAAAGGTTGGCAGTATAAATATTTCAGATTTGCACATTTGATTTCTGTAGCTTTAACAATTAAGATATTTTTTCCTCAATATAACTTGGTTGGGAGAGTGCCTGAGATTTTTTCAGTCAGTGCTTTTCTTTACATCTGAAGATTATCAGTGGTTTATTCACTTATTTATGTCACGTAAGCTCTCCATGGTCTCAGTGGTATATGTGTGTCATTTTTTGTGTGTGGATCCTTTGTAATACTCGTTCACATTAACTTTCCCAAGACAGTGTTTCAGGAGGTACTTACTGTAGGCTGCACTTGACCTCACTGTGTAGCAGAAGGAGGTCCTTAAAATTGTTTTGGTGCCCTCTGTTCCCTGTTCTGGATCCTGGGATCTTTCTGTAATTTGGAGGTCTTTTATCCTCCTCTTACTTTCCTTTTCTTAATTCAAGGAGTACACACATACATGCATGCACATCACACACACCAAGAGAGACATAGAAATGAGATATGTCATGCCATGATTTTCATGTGGGGAATCAAAGGACAGCGTTTGGAAGTCAATTCTTGCCGGTGATCTATGTTGCGAGGAACAAGAACTTGGAACCGAAGGCAAAGGGGAATGACCAACAGTGTGGAAAACTAAAAGTGCCTACTGTTAATTAACAGCCCTTTTTATTTTGCTAAAAACAGGAAGAATGAATGAAAAAGTAGAGAAAGACTCCCCTGGGACAATAAGCCTTGTGTATCAGCAAGATTCCCACCTAATCGTAAACTTGCTTACATTCCCAGATAGGCATCCTCAACCTCTGTCCTGTGTGCAGGACCTATTTTCCTCTGAGTTTGCTCAGGAGGGAGATTTTTCTCTTTTGCAAGATGTTTGTGTTTATGAGTTTGCTTGCTGAATGGAATCCAGGAATACATTCCAAGTGTAAATCTTATTTCCCAACACATTCTCTCCTTTTGTCATATCTGCTCCCAAGATCAAGTGACTAGATTTGTGATCAGGAGATTTTTATCACTGAGTTGTGTCACTGGCCCACTGGACATTCTTGATTTACAATTTTCCTGTGGAAATTCAGCCCATACATCAATTCTCTTGGTATGGATTCAAGTATAGGCCAAAGGAGATTCAGGCTGAATTCCAAGTTAAAAATTCAGTCGTTTATTCTGCTTGCTTGCAGTGTTACCAGTGAAAGTTTCTTACAGAAGTAGGGAGGACTCAAAGGCAACTGTTCACTAAAATCCTCCCTCTACTGAGTGAGACTCATGGAAGCTGTGACTGTGGAGCTCTCTGTGTGATGTGCAGTCAGCTCTGATTGCAGGAGAACCCCTCCTGCCTGGCTGCTCAGGTTCCTTCAGACTGCTGTACTGCAGGAGTGCCTTCTGAAGCAGTTGTTTGTTGATTTTCCTTATAGTGGGAACCCAGCCCCCTCCCATTTTCATATATTCAGGAACCTTTTGACTGTAATAAGTCTTTCCAAAATGTGATATTTCCAATATTTGCCAGACAGAGACAGAAGTCAGCTGACACTCTTAAGCTACAATGAAAACAAAGTAATATTGGAGCTAGATGACAATTTATGCATAACACATCTCTTTAGCTTTGTACTTCAACATTTCAGTTTTCATTATACTGCTTTTCATTGCTGTAATGGTCACTTAAAACTGTTGCTGTGAGAGAGCAACGAAAATCAAACAACTTAAGGGAGAAAGGGAGATTTATTCAGTTTAAGGTTCCAGAGGGGAGAAACAATCTTTCATGGTGGAGGTGACGTGGCTAGTGGCTGAAGCTGGAGGCAGGCTAAGTCACTGCAGGAGTCCTTGGAGAGAGTCTCTCTTCTTCCAAGTCTTCTGTTTTATGGTTTCTTTTTTCTCGTCTGCTACAGGGAGGTTTCAATAAGATTAGGACTGGCCTTTGTATTGATCTGGATAATCTCTTCAAGTGGTCTCATAGCTGATCTTAGTTAATGCCAGGTAAGGTCAAGTTGACACTCAAGATAACGTATCACAATTGCCTTCACTGTAAATTGCAAAATAGTCTGGTATTAAAGCTAATTGTTCAATGGCTGTGTTAATTTCTCTGCTGCTGTGAGAGATTTAAGCCTAAGAGGAACAGGAAGATTTATTTAGCTTATGTTTCCAGAGGGGAGACACACTTGATTATGACAGGAAAGGCATGGCTGTTGAGGTGACTCGGGTCCAGTCCTTCATCACAGAGGAAGGAAGAGTTTGACAGCACAGAGAAAGAGTCCTTCAGCTCTTCTGTCTTGTCTGATCTGCTACTGGATGATTCCATCCAGAATTAGGGTAGATATTTGTGTTGCAAATATCTTACTCTTAATTATCTCTCCACATGACCTAATCTGTTTGTTAATTCCAGTGTAGTCAGGTTGACAGCCAAGATTAACTACCACAGGCTGAATAGTATGTATAAGATTCACTTGCCAGGACTACAAAAATAAGCTCTAATAAATGAATAGATAATCTCATCTTTTTATTGAGAATTTTTCCATAAATGAACAAAATACATTTCTATCCTTTCTTCCCTTTCTCCTCCAGTTTCCCTACTCTACTATCCTAATTTCCTTTCACCTATCCCTCTAGTCCTTCCTACCCTCTTGTCCCTCTGAAAATGTGAATCTCAGGGCTCCCTTTGGGTTGCCTGTGCTTGGAAGGATCCAGTGGCCCTTCAGTGGGCAAACTCCCAAGTGTGGAGATTCTTCTTTTGTCCAACATCTGCCCCTTGGGATTCTTTTTCGTGTGTAGTTGTTTCTCTTGAAAAATTTGCTGGTTCATGAGGGAGGGGTGTTGATATGTCAGCCATAGTGTAGATCTAATATATTAGATCTCATTGCCGTCAGCTCCTGGATGCAGCAGCCTATTGCGAGTGGAGTGTCTTGGCCAGCAGAACACCTTGCTGTCTTGAGGCTCTTACAGTCTTAGAGTCTTTACTTCCTCAAGGTTCCCTGAACTAGGGATGGGGAGAGACTTTGATGGTCTTGTTGGGGCTGATCTTTCCAGGGTCACCAATTATATTAGCCAGGGTTCTCTGAAGAAACAATCTATAGAGTGTAAGAAACAATCTATAGAGTGTAATATATATAAATAAGCTTATTAAAATAACACAATAAACATAGTGTCCTTCAGAGTAGCTGCCCGCAGCCACCTCACTCTTGACCACAATGTTCCACAAAGCCAGAAGATCCCAAGAAGGTCTCAAGACTTTACTTCTCTGGAGGGTCAAAGATGCTGGACTCCAAGGTCAGTGAAGAACAGCTGGGCTTTGACATCAGCGATGAACAACAAACAGCAGCAAGGCCTAGAGACCAGGCTCCAAAGGCAGCAGGAACAGCAACAACGTGGTGGAAAAGATAAAGCTCCGAGTTATCCAAGGAGAGAGGTAGTGGCAGTGGCAGCAGCGGCAAAGAATGCCACAATGCTCTAAAAGGGAATGACGCTCTCAGAGTGGACTCCACAGCAAATCGACACAGCATAAGGGAAGAGCAAGTCCCTCCTCCTTGTACTTTCTATTATCTGGTCCACCATTGGAAAGTACCACCCACTATGGGCTGGGTTTTCCACAGTAATCAGTCAAGTACCTGCAGACTTGTTCAGGAGCCATTCCAACCATTAACCCTCCACAGCTGTACCCCAAACTGTCTGCAGCTGTCAAGCTGACACCAAAATGCAACCGTAGCACCAATACTCTGGCCAGTTGTGATTTCCTGTCTCATTAATCTTGCACTGCAGTAGGGTGCATCTTGTTTGGGTGATATAGTGTGGTACGCAGACACAATGAAATATTACTCAGCTGTCAAAAAGAATGAATTAATGAAGCTTGCTAGTAAATGGATGGAGTTGGAAGATAGTATAGTGAGTGAAGCATCCCAGAAGGCAGTGTAGTGAGCGAGGCGTCCCAGAAGACACTGTAGAGAGCGAGGCGTCCCAGGAGACAGTGTAGGGAGCGAGGCGTCCCAGGAGACAGTGTAGGGCGCGAGGCGTCCCAGGAGACAGTGTAGGGCGCGAGGCGTCCCAGAAGCAGATGGGCACAATAAGAAATGTTTAGATGATAGTTTACTATCAAGCAGTTATAGTTAACCTTAAAGTATCTGTTCCTGTCTATTTCCTCACCTTCCACTGTTGTTTGAATAGGTTTACAGTATTCGGCGTGTGTTTCCTGGCCATAAGGAAGCAGGACTTTATGACCCATTCACACAGTAACTAGTTATCCATGGGCCTTACACACCACTATTGTTCCATGGGTTACCAGAGTTGTACCTTCATCAGTTAGAGTTGGATAAGACTGTTAATTTTTTTTTTCCCCCAGACACTGACCTTGTTTCTTCTCTTCATGCCATTACACTTTCCTGAGGTTTGTCCTACTTCTTACATCTGTTTTAAGATTTCTCTTCAACAATTGCTTTATCTACTTATTTGCCTATATTTTGTTTACATTCTTTTGGGGTTTTCTTACAGAAATTTATAAAAGTTTATAAAAACTTCTTGTAGAAGTTTATCTCAGTATATCATTCTGCAAGTTCAATGCTAGGATTCACTTATCTGCTTTTGGGATGCCTCACTCACTACACTGTCTTCTGGGACGCCTCACTCACTACACTGTCTTCTGGGATGTCTCACTCACTACACTGTCTTCTGGGATGCCTCACTCACTACACTGCCTTCTGTGATGCTTCACTCACTATACTATCTTCCAACTCCATCCATTTACTAGCAAGCTTCATTAATTCATTCTTTTTGACAGCTGAGTAATATTTCATTGTGTCTGCGTACCACATTATCCATTCATCGACTGTTGGACATGTAATTTGATTCCATTTACTTTGCTATTGTGAGTACAGCTGCCGTGAACATGGATGTGGGGGGGGGTCTCTGCAGTAAGAAATAGCATTCTTGGGGGCTGGAGAGGTGGCTCAGGGGTTAAGCCTCTGCCTTGCAGGCAGAAGGTCCTGAGTTTGGATCCCAGATCCCATGTATAGACGCCGGGCGGAAGCCGGGCGGAAGCCGGGCGGAAGCCGGGCGGAAGCCGGGCGGAAGCCGGGCGGAAGCCGGGCGGAAGCCGGGCGGAAGCCGGGCGGAAGCCGGGCGGAAGCCGGGCGGAAGCCGGGCGGAAGCCGGGCGGAAGCCGGGCGGAAGCCGGGCGGAAGCCGGGCGGAAGCCGGGCGGCCTGCACTTCTGGTCCTGGTAGGGCGGAGCCTGTGAATCCCGGGGCAGAGTAAACAAGGAGGAGGTGGTGGCGTCCATGGTGGTTCCTGAATTCATCCGTGGTTCTACACACACACACACACACACACGCACACACACAACTGAATAAATAATAATAATAATAAAAAATTAAAAAAAAAAGAGCATTCTTGGCAATATTCCCAGCAGTGGTATATCTGGGTCATACATTATATCAATTTTTAATATTTTTAGGACCCTCCATACAGATCTTCAGAAGAACTAATGAGTAATGGTAGAGAATACTTTCTCTGGCAGTTCTGAATGGCAATGCATTGTGGTTTTTTTGTTGCTTGGCGCACGCGCGCGCGTGTGTGTGTGTGTGTGTGTGTGTGTGTGTGTGTGTGTTTTCGTTTATGTTTTGTGTATATGTGTGTGTAAGTATGTTCTAGAGATCTCTGGCATGTGTGGAGGTCACAGAACAGCTTGGGGAGTGATTTTCCCACCCTGTGAATCAGAGGACCTAACTCAGGAGATCAGAATTGGTGACGAGGTTCAGCACCTGTTCAGTTACCTCAAGAACCCTAGGAAATAGTTGTGCTCGTTTTGAACTATTTTGTAACGTGATTTCCATCCATTTTTCTTGTTTTTGGGGTGTTTTTCTTATATAAAGTCATTTTCTGTACACAAAAGTTCACTTTAATGCTCCCCTTCCTCTTTTCCACATCGTCTTTTTTCTTTTTGCCATCTGTATCTGTAGAGTTCAGTGTCAGACCTCAGACATATGCAGTTCTCTGTTTTCTCCATCCTCTAAACTGTATGGGTAAGCATATTTTTTAAATGTATTAATGGTTTTGTGCATATGGTACATTTTCTCTGTTTATATTTTATCACTATGTGTTTGGATGTGTGCCATGATATGTGTGGTGGTCAGAATTCAACCTTGTAGACTGAGTTGCCTCCTCCTACCTTTGTGTGATTCCCATACAAACTTGTTTCACAAGTCTTGTGTAAATACCTATAGTAGTTACTTATAGGTGACAATTTGCTTATTGAAATGTGAGCCTTTTGTGCACATCTCTATTAGTAGTTAAGGTCAGTCACGAGTAGGCTTTTGTGGGAGATGATGGAATTGATGTGTGAAGACCAATGCTATGGTGTTTGGAATGATGTCCAGGGGAAGGTGAATTAAATGGAGAGAGCTGGTTCAGTACCTTGACATGCACACAGCCTAACAATAAAGATTGCCCTTGTCTATGCTCTGGTGTGGATATCGCATAGCTAGTTCTCTTGACGCGATGTTAGCATGAGCTTTCCTGCCATGTCGATGAGGTATAACCATAGCATTGTTTACTCTTTTCTGTGTTTTCTGTGCTGAGATTCCACCTCAAGTCAAACAAAGGGAGAAAGATTTATTCAGATCACAGTTCCAGGAGACGGCTACAGTCTCTCATGGTAGAGGTGGTGTGGCTGGCAAGCCAAAACTGGAGGCAGGCAGACTACATCACTGCAGACATCTTGGAGGCTGAGTGCTCCCAGATTCCTGCTGTAAAAGTAGATCTCTCCAGGAGGTGTTCTGGGACTATCCATTTAAAGGCCCACCCCTTGTGACTGCCTTCCTCCAGGAAGGCTCCATCTCCTAGAGGTGCCATGACCTTCCCAAACACATGAGACTGTGGGGGAACATTTCAAACCATGACACTCCAACCCTGGCCCCCACAGGTTCATTGCCATCTTATTATGCATATTCAGTCCGTCTTTAAAAGTCTTCATAGACTACATCAGTAGTTCCAATATAATGCAAAAGTCCAAGTCCCAAGCCTCCTATAAAATCAAAAGACAACATACAACAGCACAGAATAAGCATTCCCATTCCAACAGGGAGGAATGGGGGCTGTCATAGTTAGGCACAGGTGTCAACTTGACAGTTGAAGCTTTGAGCTCTGGGCTTGATGGTTGAGTTAAGCCCAGAGCAAACCTGAAGATTGTCTAGTTGATGGGGTAGATCCAGCCCATGGTGGGTGAGACTAGGCCTTGAACAGGTGAATTAAATACAGAGAGCTAGTTGAGGAAGTTGGCATCCTTATGTACACTTGGCCAGACATGCTGGTCTGGCAAGTAGGGATCATCTCTCTCTCAGCCATTACATAGAGATGGTGATCCCTCAGCTGTGGTGTTGCTGCATGCTCGTCCGTCGAGCTGGACTGAGAACTGTAACTGGAAAATCATCAGAGAATAAACACCTTGTTCCCTTAAGCTGTTTGATGGTCATTTATCAGCAACCACTTAGGGGAGCTGCAACAGTATTTGGTACACTGGAAGTGGGGTGTTGCTGATAATCTGACTATGTGGATTTTGTGGCTTTTGATCGGTTTTGCTGGACAAAGTTTGAAATGTTTATAAAGATTTTGACTTTGTGGATTACAAATACCATTCTGCAGAGTTTGTTGGGTCATTTGGAAAACTGTAGTGCTGAGAGAGTTCTAGGATTGTTTGGGCCCTGTTTGTGAGGAAGGGAACAAGGACTTCGGTAAAGCTGAATTTAAAGACGATGGATTGGTTTGCTTGATAGAGGAGAGCTGTGTTGGCAGCGTTGAAGATTTGCATGAGGAAAGGTCAGGCAGCCGAATAGGTGCTGTTGTTGGAAAAATGAGCATCGATGAAGGAAAACTTAGTGACTTGCACTGGGATGGTGGAAAACGTGAATACCACCATATGGTGAGTTTTTGGTTTGAAAACCCAGATTCATTCAGGGCCGAAAGCCCAAGTTAAAGCCCTTTCTTGCCCTTTAGAAGTTTGGCTGCCAAAAAAGAGGCTTTTCTAGCATCAGCACACAAAACTTGGTACACCTATGGCTTGAGTGGATCAAGCTATGTTTCATCCTCACTTGGGAATCTAGCAGTGTCCCCCAGGTGGTACTGGTTTTGGTGAACTATTTGAGAGCTTCATGGGAAGCAGCAAAAGTTTGGCAACAAGTGACAGGCATGGAGTTCCTGCAAAGAAAGGTGAAGCTTATAGCTGCAGAAGCACCCAGAGTAGTGTTTGATATGCCAGAACCATGGGACTGCTGGTGAGGATGACTGTGAGTGGAGATTTAGCCTGGTTCAGAGGAACTCTGCTTTTACAACTTGAAGCTGCAAACAGGGACTAGGAATGCCTAGAATCTTTGAGCCACCTTCACTATGTGATAAGCAACAGATGGACATTGAAGTAAAGGATACAGTATTTGATTTGCTAGATTTTGGTCTTTTTAATGTTTTCTTATTGTTCAAGATCCTTCTGTTTTAATGTTTTGTCTTAAAGTACTTAACTCTTTTCTGATTAATACCTTTTTAAGGTTAAGAAACTTTGAATTTTCCAAATGTTGGAACAAGTTTTAATGAGAGGATATTTTAAATTTGTCTATGAAATTATATTTTAAGATTAAATTTAACATCTGTGGGGACAAGGATTGAAGGTTACAGTTTAAAAGTGCTATGTTTTGGGGGTGGAATGTCATCATTAGGTGCAAGTGTCAACTTGACAGTTGAGGCTTTGAGCTCTGGGCACATTTGTAGAGAATTGTTGGTTAAGCCCAGAGCAAACCTGAAGGAGATTGTCTAGTTGATGGGGCAGACCCAGCCTATGGTGAGTGGGACTAAGCCCTGAACAGGTGAATAAAATACAGAGAGTTAATTGAGGAAGTTGGCATCCTTCTGTACACTTGGCCAGACATGCTGGCATGGCAAGTGAGGATCATCCCTCTCTTAGCCATTACATAGAGATGGTGTAGCCAGTTCCCTCAGCCGTGGTGTTGGTGCATACTCTCCCATTAAGCTGGACTCTGAACTGTAACCAGTAATCGCAAGCAAAAATAAACCCCTTGCTCCCTTAAGCCATTTTGATGGTCATTTATCAACCATGCAGGTGAACTGCAACAAGGGTATATCCAGGAAAGGTCGGTTTATAACAGGACAAATTCCAAACCATGCAGCTACAAGATGAACCTTTTGTTAAAATTATCGCATTTCTAAAGAGTTTTGGTTGCATCCCTCCAATGCAGCTGCCCGTGTAGCACATCGCTCTCAGGCTGGCTCCTCCCAGGGTATACAGCTCTCTTTTGGCAGATGTCCCATATTCTCTGGCATCTCTAACATCTTCACTTTTTAGCGGCAAACCAGGCTTTAACTCTACAGCAGAAACTGCTCTTCTTGGGCCTCTCAACTGCAGGCTTTCTGCCCTGTGCTGCCTGGATTCTGCCACTTTCTGAAATCTTGGAGGAGGAATCCATGACCTCCTCCCTCTTACATCTTTGATGCCTGTAAAACCAGAACTAGGTGGACAACTTTGCCAAGACTGCCCCCTGGAATCACAGTTGATCCAACTTCTCTGTGCTGAGTTTAAGAAAAATCTCTCTATTTCCCTCTTTTGAGCATTGCTTTAGGGGAGAAACAGACCTTTGCTTTGGATCTCCATCCTTTAGCTCATTCCTTCCAAAAGAATTTGCCTTCTTATGGGAATCTTGCCTTCAAGGTAGAGCTTGTCCTCTGAGTCAGATTAAGAGCTGGCTTTGATTTGCTAATGGGACTACTAATCTTTTCAACAGCTGTCATTTTCTTCTCTTTTTCTCCCTCATTTAACTCTGTGGTTGCCATTGCATTTTTTCCTCATCAGGCCTTACTGTTTTTGTTTCTGCTTGATTTCTCATTATTTTCATATATCTGAAGAAAACTAAAAAGCAAGCATATCACATTGTCAAGAACACATTCCTTTGAAATTTCCTCTGGCAAGCACTTCAGGCAAGCTTTCAGGAGGGTAAAACTTCATTAAACTCTCCACCAATACTTGGTTTCATTTGTCACTCATTCAGTTGCAAACACAGTCTTTGTTTTCCTCTGGACCATCACAAGCTGGGTTTTCACTGCCTGTGTCTCTCACAGCGTTGCTGTCTTCGGAGCTCTCATGAGAAAGGCCTATTTGCCCCCATCGCCAAGATGCAAGGACTTTCCCAGACAAAGTCTCAAAGTTGTCCTCTTTTCTCCCAACATACAGTTCCTAAGACACACTAACCACATCACAACATTGGCCATCCTGCTAGGTACCAGCTTCTCTCAGCTTCAGAAATAATTTCACTTTTTAAGTACCAGATTCTCTTAGTCTCTCACAGCAAGACCCCACCCCCCACTTCTCTGATACAATTTCTTTCAACTTCAAAACACATTGTGGTGCCAGGTGCTCTTAATTTCACAGTAATATCTCATTACTTGGTACCAGTTTCTGTAACAGTTACTCTTACGTGTTGCTATGAGAGAACACCCAAGTCAAACAATTTAAGGGAGAAAGGGAAAGTTATTTAGTTTACAGTCCAGAAAAGAGATACTGTCTTTCATGGCAGAGGTGGCATAGCTGGTGGCCAAAGCTGGAGGTGGGCTAAGTCACTGCAAGCATCTTGGAGACTGAGAGCTACCAGAGTGTTTGCTGCAGCAGCAGAAGTCTTCAGGAGTAATGTGAGACTAATCCATCTCAAGACTCACCTGCTGAGACGGTCTTCCTCCAGTAAGGCTCCTCCTCTCAAAGGTGACCTTCCCAAATGCATGAGATTGTGGGGGGCACATTTGTAACCAAAATCATAACATTAGACAAATCATGAATTAGAACAAAAACTTCTTTCTGCCCTAAGTTATGTTGGTCATGTATTTATATCATCAACAAAAGAAAATCTGGGATAGGGTTTTTGCCTGTCAGCTGTATAGCTGACCCAAGATTTTTTATTTTTCATTAGATATATGTGTTGGTATTGGATTTTGGTTTTATTATGTTGATAGGGAAGTTTATACATTTAATTTACCTATCGTGATTGTTGTGTGTCTGGGGTGTGTCACGTGGTCCTGATTGCTAGTTTTTTTTTTAGATGCTGTTTTGATTTTATGTGCTGATGTGGACTGGGATGTGGATTGGGATGAACACTTACTGTTTAACATTGAAATCATTGTGATGCTGTAGTGTATGGTGACAGCCGAAAACTTGGCTGTCTTTTATACTGTATGGTATAAAAAGAACTGTATGCAAGGTTCCTGTTAAATATTTATGTGTTTCTTAATCAGGAGCTTTGACAATATCATTGTAATATGAAAGAGAATGATTAGGGGTTGGGGATTTAGCTCAGTGGTAGAGCGCTTGCCTAGCAAGCGCAAGGCCCTGGGTTCGGTCCCCAGCACCGAAAAAAAAAAAAAAAAAAAAAAAAAAAAAAAAGATAAAATTACAAAAAGACCAAAAAAAAACAAGGAAAGAGAATGATTATCTGGTGAAGTCTCTTAGGGTTCTTTCATACTCTTCCCTACATATTGTCAGTTGAACTGTGGATCTCAGACCGTTTACCATAATTGAATGCATTTTTCCCTTTTTAGATTCTCAAGTTTTCACTGAGGCTTTGTTATCATTGCACTGATATTTAAACTTTTCTTTGAATCCTCAGTTTCTATTATTTATTGTGTAAATTCAGTAGTACATGACGTAGTAGTCATTGAAAAATCTGACAGTGAACCCACTCTAACCAAAGTTCTCCATAAACAGTTTCCCATGAACAGCACAGTTTATGACTTGGAACTGTGGTCTTTCATCAGTGTATATCTGATTTAACACTGATTTTATGTATGTATTGTTTTCTACTTACAGGACACAACACGACCAAACCTGACTTGATCTTCAAGCTCGAACATGGATTTGTGCCTTGTATACCTGCAAAATACTCAGTATGGAGACTGCCAGGTCAGTGTGTACATTCTGAGTGAGAAAATTCTGCAACAGTTATCAGTTATTGATGATGTCGAGCTCCTTTTATCAGGTTTTGTCTCAGCACAAAGTGAATGCAGCTTTTTTTGTGGATCCAAAGCTTGGCGTTTCTTGTTTCTGAATAGACTGTTATGTAGAATCCCTTCCCTTTTTGATTTCTCCTTGGGGTTTTGTTGAGTATTGTTTTCTTAGTTTGCCAGAAATCCTTTCCCTTTATAGATGTTCTTTGTCATTTGTTTTTCTGACCATTTGATGAAGCATGTTATGTATTTAAGGCCATCTTCAAACATCTTTTAATGCTGAGACTTTCTCAGGATGAAATAAACAAATGTAAACACATTGGTGCAGGAATTTTTTTGCCTCTGTTCCTGTTAGTAGTGTGTATACTTGCATGGGAGTTGGTGCTAGCTGACAAATCCTTCCTGCTTCACATAGTATTTGTCATTATTGAAATAAATTATGGAACAACCAGAAATGACTGGCAACGAATAGTTTTTAGAATCTTCCAGGTGAACAATTCTGCAATAATATTTTCATATGCTTCAACAGTGATGTGATTAAAGGATCAAAGAAATATGTATTAGTAATTAAGTAATTAGTAATATAAATCAGTAACTTATTATGTTCAGGAATATGGAAAATATGTACATTTCCCATAAGTCAGAATTACATACTTCCAGAAGAATAAAGATAGTACGTTTTAATGGCAAGAGGACTAAAGATTGAATTATTGACGAGAATATTTTTGTTCTTAAGTTGATGATAACGTGTCTGCCAGAGTTGACCCCAGCCAGGAACATCTTGGAAAATATTTGTGGGAAATCATCCAACCAAGGAAGCCATCACCTGCAGGGTTTGCTGAAGTAAGTAAAAAATTTCATGAGAACTGTATTCATATTTTTAAAATAAATATGAAATGAGGAAAATATTAGCAAATAGTTTACTTTCAAAGAGGCTACTGTGAAAATATAAAGACAGATTTGCAATCCAAGCTGCCATATGTGGTGGCAATATCACAATGCTTAGAAAATGAAGAACACAGGAAAAGTCATGCTATTTCTGGCTACGAAGATTATTCTAGGCCAACAGTGATTTGATCAATAAGATATTCTTTAAAAATTGGGAGTGTTTTATTTAAAGAAGACACTCATCCTCTGATCTTCCATATACCTGTGTAAATGTGTATGTGTGCAAGCCTGCATGAAAATATACCAACAAGTATCATTTCACTGTTGTAATGCTCATAAGATCCTGGTTGGAGGACAACCTCTTGAATTTCAGTTCAACTGACAAATAACCCATATTTGTTCTTATTAAATGTAATAAAAAATTTCATGAATTTTAATGTATTTGATCCTGTATATCTTTTTATTGTACATTTTTTGCCTAGTCATACAAGCTCAATAGGTGCCTCCCTCTTTTCTTTCCCCCTTCCTCTCCCTGACATCCCCTACTGTACTCCTCTGCCCTTCTCCTCCCCCTCTCCTATCACCTCCCGCTTCCTTCCTCTCATCCCTCAGAGCATCTGTTCATGTGGGTGCCAAACCTCCTCCTGAGCCATCTACCCTAGTGGGGGGTTCAGGACTTGGTGGCATAGCCTGGGGCCCATTCTTGGGCTGCCCACTAATATTGGAACTCTGTCTGTATATCATTTTTTTACACAGGTATGTATATTGATACATGAAAACCTTTGATACTAAAGAGATCTTTTAAGAGCTCTCTAATGAATTTGTTATTCACTATTCATAGATCTTATTTATATGAAGTATATTCACTACATACATCATTTAATGTAGCAAGTCAGTCACATGCCACTTACTAAACTGACTGAAGTAGTTAAATGGTTCAAACAAATAAAAGAAATGGTTCATATTGGAAAGAATTAATCGTCCAATCTTAAGAAATATTTCATTAGTAAAATAGTCTCATAAAGCTGTTATGATTTATCTCCAGGCAAAACTAAAGGTACAACACAAACTCCACATAAGATCCAAATCTTATGATGCTACAGCACATGTAAAACATCAGACAATTCAAGCAAGTGAGAAGTCATATCAATCTACAGAATGTGGGAAATATTTCTCATGGAATTCAAATCTCACTCGACATCTCAGAACTCATACAGGTGAGAAGCCATATGAATGTAAGGAATGTGGAAAAGCTTTCTCACAGAGGGCACATCTCACTGTACATCGAAGAATTCATACAGGTGAGAAGCCATATGGATGTACAGAATGTGGGAAAGCTTTCTCATTGAAGTCAGCACTCACTATACATCAGAGAACTCACACA
This sequence comes from Typhlomys cinereus, assembly GCA_023101885.1. Classification (NCBI taxonomy): domain Eukaryota; kingdom Metazoa; phylum Chordata; class Mammalia; order Rodentia; family Platacanthomyidae; genus Typhlomys; species Typhlomys cinereus. The sequence continues at coordinate 10,046,210 of JALPQD010000034.1, read as the reverse complement.
GGTGAGAAGCCATATGGATGTACAGAATGTGGAAAAGCTTTCTCATTGAAGTCAGTACTCATTGTACATCAGAGAACTCACACGGGTGAGAAGCCATATGAATGTACAGAATGTGGGAAAGCTTTCTCAAAAAGGTCTGACCTCATTGTGCATTATAGAACTCACACGGGTGAGAAGCCATATGAATGTACAGAATGTGGGAAAGCTTTCTCAACAAGGTCTCAACTCATTAATCATCAGAGAACTCACACGGGTGAGAAGCCATATGAATGTACAGAATGTGGGAAAGCTTTCTCAACAAGGTCTGAACTCACTAAACATCAGAGAACTCACACGGGTGAGAAGCCATATAAATGTAAAGAATGTGGAAAAGATTTCTCACGGAGGGCACCTCTCACTGTACATCGAAGAATTCATACAGGTGAGAAGCCATATGAATGTACAGAATGTGGGAAATCTTTCTCAACAAGATCTGAATTCACTAAACATCAGAGAACTCACATGGGTGAGAAGCCATATGAATGTACAGAATGTGGGAAAGCTTTTTTAAGAAGATCTCTACTCAGTGAACATCGGAGAACTCACACAGGTGAGAGTCCACATGAGTGTAAAGAATGTGGAAAAGCTTTCTTATGGAAGGCACATCTCACTGTACATCAAAGAATTCACACAGGTGAAAAGCCGTATGAATGTAAAGAATGTGGGAAAGCTTTCTCAACAAGGTCTGAACTCACTGTACATCAGAGAATTCATACAGGCGAGAAGCCATATGAATGTACAGAATGTGGAAAAGCTTTCTCAACAAGGTCTCAACTCACTAAACATCAGAGAACTCACACGGGTGAGAAGCCATATAAATGTGAAGAATGTGGAAAAGCTTTTTCAAGAAGGTTTGAACTCACTGTACATCAGAGAACTCACACAGGTGAGAAGCCATATGAATGTAAAGAATGTGGGAAAGCTTTCTCAACACGGTCTGAACTCACTGTGCATCAGAGAACTCATACAGGTGAGAAGCCATATGAATGTCAAAAATGTGGGAAAGCTTTCTCAACAAGGTCTCAACTCACGTATCATCAGAGAACTCACACGGGTGAGAAGCCATATAAATGTGAAGAATGTGGAAGAGCTTTTTCACGGAGGACACATCTCACTGTACATCGAAGAATTCATACAGGTGAGAAGCCATTTGAATGTACAGAATGTGGGAAAGCTTTCTCAACAAGATCTGAATTCACTAAACATCAGAAAACTCACATGTGTGAGAAGCCATATGAATTTCAGTACAGAATGTGGGAAAGCTTTTTAAAGATCTCTACTCAGTGAACATCGGAGAACTCACACAGGTGAGAATCCACATGAGTGTAAAGAATGTGGAAAAGCTTTCTTATGGAAGGCTCATCTCACTGTACATCAAAGAATTCACACAGGCGAAAAGCCGTATGAATGTAAAGAATGTGGGAAAGCTTTCTCAACAAGGTCTGAACTCACTGTACATCAGAGAACTCATGCAGGTGAGAGGCCATATGAATGTACAGAATGTGGAAAAGCTTTCTCAGGGAAGGCACATTTCACTGTACATCGAAGAATTCATACAGGTGAGAGGCCATATGGTACAGCAATCATACTAAGTGGAAAAGCTTTCCCCACAAGTTGTACCAAACTGAATATCTAATGTCATGTTGGTGAGAAGCCCTTTAAGTGTGCCAAATGTGGGAACTCTTACTCCTGTAAATAAAATTTCACTCAGCATCACAATTCATACAATTGAAAAGCATTATTAATGCACAGAATATTGTAAAGCTAGCTTTCTTGAAATATGTCCATGTGCATCACTGAGTTTGTGGAATTGAGAACCCTATGACTGTAGAGGAAGTGGGAAAGCTTAATGCTCAAGATGTGTGAAGGCATTTAAATCTTGTCAGACTTGGTTTTACATATCACAACTCAGGGAAGTCATATGGGTGAAAATTCTTGGATATGTATTGATTTCAGTTAAAACTCATGCTAAATCCTACAAGAAGAATGATACATTTTTGTTGTTGAGGGCAGTCACTACTGCTCGTTAAAGCCTTTGAATAGTAAGCCACATGGCTTGTGGAATTCCCATGGCATTAGCGAATTCATGAAGGGGAAGCTTTATGATGACACAGGATGAAAGAAACTTTTATACTATGTATGAAAAGTACAGGTCAATGGACTTATACATAATGTGAAGATGATTTCATGTGTAATTTAGAAGTCACTCCATTTTATGGATTGGTAGATAAAGCCCAGTAAATGTAAAAGATTAATATGTACTTTTTTTAGGTTACTTATTTGCCTGTGAAAGCATAGATGAGAATACTTACAAAGTAAAATGTATGGAAGCTTAAAATAGTCTGAATTGTGCATCAGAGTATATAAGTATTTCAGATAAGAAATTAATTTCGTAACTGTTCTTATTAAATATTGTCACTTCTGATACATCTGTAACAAGTGTTGCTTAAATTTTACTGACATGGTATGCTGAATAAAAACGTTTGGATTCAGTTGTGTAGGAAAGACTTTTTTTAAAATTTTTACTATTCAATTGTGCGTGTATGCATGTGTGTGTATGTAGACTACTTTGCTTTAACATCATAGCATTCGTGAAGGCGAGTAATATGCAATGTAAGGTCATTGGGCTTTTTTACAATGTTCAGATTTTAAAGTTCACAAAAGTTAGGAAGCCATTTCAGACTAATGAATATGGAAAATCCTTGAAGCAGAAGTCAGGCCTCCAAGTACAATGGAACCCCTATGGGTAAAACACTCTATAGCAAATAAATTATTAAGGTATATTCACATGAACTTTTGGTCCAGTCTATGTGTGTCTTGGAACAAATTCATTTGAGACTCGAGGTTAAAAGGTAACTTGGCAGCATAGGATCTACCACTTCAAACAAAAACAACCCTTTTGACTATTGAATTCTCTGTTGTCCTTAGTCCATCTTTCTCTGTTGTCATGTTTTGAAATATGTCCCCCACAGATTTATGTGTCTTGCTGAAGACTTGTTGAAAGATGGCAGTCACAGGGTTTGGACCTTGAGATTAGCTCCACCCTGCTTCCAGGAGAGCTCTGCTCTTGAGGTGGAAGTCTTGCTGCTCTCATCCTCCCAGAAGGTTGGGACAGCCTGTCTCCAGCTTCTGCCATGAGCCATGCCGCTTCTTCCATGAAAGGCTATCTCCCCCTGGAACCATAAGCAGGATCGGTCTCCCTTCATCCCTTAAGTTGCTTGACTGAGTATTGTCTCCCAGCAACATTAATAGTAGCTTGTATACCTAGTGTTCCTAGGGATTTATGACCTGACTCACAGCTTCTTGAAGACCTCAGAATCTAAGACATTACACACATACACACGTGCATACACACACACTTATTTGCTTGCATCACATGTGTTTAAGATTGCCTTGTGAACTAAAGAAACCCTGCCATCACAACCCATGCTTATATGACATGAGGGCTTTTAAAAGTCCCTAGTGAGATAGTAATGGCAAGGGACTAAGAATATTTTAAGAAGATGTTATTTAACAAATCAGGCTATAATATAGAGGTAGGTAGATGATTGGATACCTATACCGTGAAACCGTTTCATCAGTGAAGTTCTATTTCCTTGGTGGTAGGTTTCGTTCTTGTCGTGTTTGGCAGGCAGCAACCAAGCCAAGATGCTGCACAATTTGCTGGCTGTCTGCCAGATTACTGGGAGGACCAACAGCACAGCCTCATGTAGGCATTTTGAAAATAAAGTTCTGGAGAAACAACAGTTGTTTCAGGAGGATAATGAAGTTCCAGAGCATCTGAAGGGTGGGGTATCCAATGCCCCGCTGTACAGGGCCACCATGCTTCTGGTATTTGCCTGAAAAGAGTAAGTCTTGTATTTTTTGTTTTGTGTGCCTTTCCCAAGAAGCAGAATTGACCTGAGTCATCCTTGGTTCAGTATTCATTCAGTTCTATCTGGACCAGTAATCTGATGATTAACAATATTTATTGACTGTTCTAACTGCCACCAATAAAGCAGTCTTTATCATGAAAAGGAAAAAAAAAACACTTTATAACACTTGGTTTTTGAACTTTGTTGTTGTTTACACTGTTCTTTTTACTGTGACCTTTCTCACACTTGCTATTTCCTTCCTTATCTACTTCCTTAGGCCTCCTTAAGGATGCATTCTACCACAGGTACATCCAAGCCTGTCAGCCACACGATCTGCCTGCCTAACTAGGAGATAGGTCACTAGAGTTTCCTTTTGTTCACCCAACATTCCTGTAGAATCCTATCTTAACATTCTGAACAATTTCACACAACCACTTGGTGGCAGACCTGAAAATATAAACTTTTAGGCTATTTCAGCTTCCTTTCTCTTACCCTTTGTACCAGTTTGTGTCAGATGGGACTATGGTTCTTCCACTGGAGACCAGAGAGTTTTATCTCCACAGGGTTATTCTTAAATAAATGTATTTACTCGGTCTTTTTCTTATTTCCAGTCAGTTGGAGATACAGTCAGAGTAGCCAAAGGGCTATAAAACCAGACACTGTTTTCTTGTTCCCCACAACTAGATGGTACAGACCCAAGAAAGCCTGAGCAGCAGATAGTCCAGAGGGATGCGAGCAGAATAGAGGCTGATCCCTCCAGCTTTTAAAATTCCCCTTTATCACTCCAGGTGGCAGAAATTTTTGGAATCAAGACCCTTGTTTCATAAATACTTTTGATTGGACAGGATATGATGATGTGGGGTTAAGACTCGTGTCACCAGCTCTCGGCTGATTGGATGGAGAGGGGTGAACGCGCTGTCTGCCCATTTCCAGCTTTCCAAGGACATTCAGATGCGACAGGGAGTCAAGTCGAAGCAAGAACTCAGTTTATTGTGGGCGGTGCAGGGGTTCATAAAGACAAGAGACCACAAGGTGCAAAACAGGCAGCCAAACATATTAAAGGTCAGCATTATGGAACTCTTAGGAACCAATCAGGGTTCCCTGTGATGCAATCAGTGTTATGCCCAGCACACTAGATCCCAGCGCCATCTTAGATCCCATGTGCTTGGTTATTCCCTGCTTACTTCCTCCCAGCGCCATCTTAGGTCCCATGTGCTCGTTTATGCCCTGGGGTAATTCCTGGGTGGGCCCAACAACTCCTTTTTATTTTAGTAGAGACTGTATTTTACAATTAACTATACGTATGTCCAATGTCACATAAGTCCCAGCGTAAGCTTTCGCTGTTGTCCTGAACCAGTTGGTCTTCTCAGTCAGGCGAGTTGGCATCAGCACCAGGCATGGCAGCAGATAGCTTGGTGTCATGGTTTGAAATGTGTCCCCCACAGTCTCATGTGTTTGGCAAGGTCATGGCACTGTGAGAGGTGGAGCCTTGCTGGAGGAAAGCAGTCACAAGGGGTGGGCCTTGAGGTGGATTAGTCCCATCCTACCTCCAGAAGAAGTCGGCCTTTGCTGCAAGCAGTCTTGCAGCTCTCAGCTTCCAAGATGTCTGCAGTGACTTAGCCTCCTCCAGCTTTGGCCAGCCAGCCACGCCACCTCTGCTTTGAGAGACTGTACCTTTCCTCTGGAACTGTAAGCTGAATAAACCTCCCTTTCTCCCTTAAGTTTCTTGACTTTGGATGCTCTCTCACAGCAATAGTTAAGAGTAACTGTTACACCTGGGGAAGTTGCATGTGGCTCATACAGACAGTACAGGCCTGCCTGGTCTGTTTTTAGACCAAGGCCTTACAAGCCTCCAAGCTTGAATCACATCTCTGTGGGGGGGGGGCATGGCATAGATGTTCAAGGGCCATAAACGTCTGTAGGCTGTTCTCGTTGATGCAGCGCTGCTGAGACGTGCTGAGGAAACACTTAGGTGATATAATTATTATAAGAACAATTTTTTCTAGACGTTAGGTCAAACCCAAATTGACTCCACCTCAGTTTAGGCAAGGTATCAATCAGGCCATCTTGAGTTTTACCTCTTGGTTTAGTTTGTTAGTCTGGGGATAATTCTTTTGGGTCTCCTTTGTGAGGATCCTCTTGTGGATAGAATTTGAGATTCCTTGCCGGAATCCATATTGGGGAAGACTCTCCAATTGGGAAGACACATCCAAATCCTCTCTCCATAATAATCAAGGGATCAAGTCCCCTCCAATGCCCAGTTAGGGGGTCCTTCCAATGCACCTTGACAGAAGGTTTTGTGGATAGGCTTTCCCAGTGTTTTTGGAATCTCGATTCAAGTTGTCACTTTTGAAAATTTAAGATGTTGATGGTAAATAATGCTAACCTTAGCTGTTGGTGTGGCCTTACTCCCCGTTTTTGTTTTTATAATATAATTGGGCCTTTAATTTGGTTGAGTATGGGGACATCCAGCAGAGGGGGATGTCTTTTTGAAATTCCAAAGACCTTCAAAGACCTTGAGAGACTCATCCCAATATGGCTGTTCTAAACCTGCCTACTTTACCCCTTAACCTATTTGAGGACTCAGACTGCTCAAGGGACGAGGGGCGTCGACTGCTCTTTGGCTACTTCCTGCTGAGTTGGGACGATGAAAGTGAGAGCAGTCTGATGTCCTCACCTATGAAGTGCTGGGGTCGTCTAGAGGTCTTTGACAGATGGCTATATGACTTCAAGGTCTGTTTAAAAGAGACAAAGCACAGGTTAAATTTTTAAGATCTACACAACGATTAAACCATTGTAACTGGGAAGGCACACGGGATAAACCAAATAAGCTCAGTAATCTTACGGTCGGTACAGGTAGGAGTTAGTAAAGAAAACCTGTTACCTCACCTGGAATAGTCATTGCCTTTGTCTGGTGTAAAAACCAAGAACTAATCTACATACTGAAGATCTTTTTTCTCTGGCAGCTGTGAATCTCTATGATGACATTTTAAAACCTGTTTAAAACAATGTGAACTGCCTATTTTGTTTCATTAAACAGGAATATCTAAAAGCAATATCATTAAACATATAAGGAATCTCAGTGGTTACTTTGTGAGTGACTGATGAACCTATTTCCCTGATCATTAACATTTCAGTAAAATCAAAGATTGACAAAAGCCTTGGAAGGAAGTTGAGCACTAGAATTTTGTGCTCCCTTGTCTATCAACATAGAAACAAAGAGGCTTCCCATTTGCATGTTAAACCCAAGGTTCTCATGAGATGCTCAACCTGGCATTTTGAGTTTTCACTGGTTATCAGAGGCAAACTCCTTTCCAACAGAGGGAAGCTATGAGCTTCAGGCCATTTTATTGGTCCCCAGCAGAGGACTTGACCCTGGGCCCTTGGATTCAGAGGGCAATCCTTTCTCCAGTGGACAGTCCCATGGTCAGGACATAGGCCATGTGGAAACTTTCTGTGCTTGCAACCATCTCAAAGTGCCCAGTCTGGTCATGTTCAAAGCATCTTTCCATCTCTCCCTTTTCGGAAGGGGTCCTGGGTTGTCTGCTTGGGTGTGCCTGTTTGTATTCTATCCCCTTAGGCAAATATTAAGTTTTGATTTCTTTGCTTCTTGGTTCCTTTTATTTTTTCTTTTTTCCTTTTTTCAAATTAAGTCCTAGGTTACCTGCCCTTGAGAAGTTGTAATTTTATGAGTAATCAAATCCCTGCTTAATCAAAACAGACAATTGAAATACATTTGAATACATGAAGTTTAATTCTTAATCTCTAATTTTTGAGGCTCAATGTGTTTTCTTCTATAGCATGGAAGAAGCATACTGCATAACATTTTCTTTTAATCACCATCTCTAATTTTTAATCTTTTTATAAATCTAACATCCCATAATCCTTTTTAGCATACTTTAACTTTTTTTAGGTAACCAACTCATAAACCTCTTGTATACATTTTAATTTCTTTTTTATACATTTTTATACATTTTTTATACATTTTTATTATTTCAGCTCATACAAACTTAATAGGTACACCAGTTCCCTCCCTCCCTCCTCCTCCCCCCGAACCCTCTGCTCCCCCTCCCCTCCCTCTTCATCCCCCAGTGCCTCCCACCCCAATTCCCAGAGAGTCCTTTCTTGTGCATGCCTGACTCTCCTCTGGGCCCTCCTCTCTGGTGACATACAAGGACCCAGTTTTTCACTAAATTGAATTAATTGGCCTGGGGTTTTGGGGGTGGGTGGAGATGGAGCTTACCTAGGTCGAGGTGAGTCCAGGCTGGACCCTGTGCTTCCCGGGCGTCAGAGTGGGGGAAGGAAGTATGGGGCATCGGCAGGCGCTATTTAACCTGGGGGACCTGAGGGCAATGCCTGGGCGCAGAGGGGGTGCCCTCTCCTCCTCCCAGGCCCTGTGCACACGGCTCCGGCTGGATGGTGGGAGGAGCTGGGTCCCTTGGGCGGCCTGGGGATCTGGGGGTGGGCAGGGACCGAGCTTACCTAGGTCGCGCGGTGAGGCCCGGCTGGACTGCGCGCGCGCGTCCCTGGCAGCTGAGTGGAGGGAAGGCGAAGATCTTAATATAAGAGGAGACTCAAGGTAGATGGGAGAATAGGAGTAGGACACAGCAGTGTGGGAGTGGTTCTAATTTGCATTACCCTGGTGGCTAGGGATGTTGAATGCTTTTTAGGTTATTTGGCAGACATTTGAATTTTGCCTTGTAAAAAGCTTCCTTTTAGTTTCAAGGTTCATTTTTTAATTGCACCATGTGATTTCTTGGTGTTTAATTTTCTTAGCTCTTTGTATATGGTGTATAACAATTCCCTACCAGATATGTGACTCATACAGACCTCCTCCCATTCCATGACTTTCCATTTTGCATTATTCACAATATCATTGCAGAACAGAAACTTTTCAGTTCTATGAGATCCTATTTGTAGAATTCTGGCCTTATTTCCTAAACACGTAGAGTTCTAGTAAAAAAAACAACAACAACAACAACAACAACAAAAAAACTCTTCTCCTAAACCAATGACTTTCAGTAGACTGCCTATTTTTTCTTCTGTTTTCACTGTTTCTGGTCTAACAATGACGTCTTTGGTCGATTTGGACCTAATTTCTATGTAGGGTGAGAGATACAGCTCCAGTTTTATTCTCCTACATGTAGAGATCCAATTTTTCTAGCACCACTTGTTTAAGTTGCTGTTCTTTTTCCAGTGTGTGTTTTTAGTATCCTTATCAAGTAACAGATGATGGTAGCTGCATTGGCATATCTGGGACCTCAACTCTAATCCACTGTTCGGTGTCTGGTTTTGTGCCAATACCATGCTCTTTTTATTTATATGGCTCTATGGTACATTTTGAAGGTGGGTATTGTTATACCCTCAGAGCCTTTTTATTAATCAACAAGACTTTCATAATTGTGCTTCCACATGAATTTTAAGTTTTTTTTTCAATATCTGTGAAGAATTCCATTGGAATCGTGATTGGAGTTACATTGATTCTGTATATTGATTGCTTTGGTAGCATGATCATTTCACCATGTTTATTCTTCTGATGCATGAGTTTGGGAGGCCTTTGTGTCATCTGATATCTTCCTGAACTTATGAAGCTCCAGTTCTGTAACTTGAAGTACTTTCTCCTCTTTTGGGCCCTTGAAATGGTGCAATTGTAGGTCTATGCCACAATTACTGGGCTTGAAGTAACATTTGATTCAAGATACGCAGTCTCTTTTCAGTTGCACTTTAATAGGGTACTCAAGGAGGACATTCAGAAAGAGAAGGCAGTGGTGTGGACTGTTACAGTATAGGACTTTTTGGCTGTGCATAATATAATGCCATCTTGAGCCTTACATCAGCAAGAACATATGAACTAAGATGATGAACTGTTGCCCAAGTTACACAATGACACAATGACTCCTGGGGAGAGAGAGTAAGAGATCCTGAGACTTCAGGAAAACAGGTTTAGAGTGGTGTGAAAATCCTGTGCCTGGACATTCAAGGGCAATTACAGAAGTTCAGAGACTGTGAGATAGACCAGCAAAGACACAAACACAGAAGCACATGCAACCCCTCTAATGGATGGAACTCAGAATTGGCACTGGCTGTGTTGGCTCAGGAAACAACTTTGGTGACTGGAATTCTCTAGATTTTCAGGAGCAGAGAGGTCAACTGTCATGGCCCCAAGTGGCAAAATTCCCTTCACTTCATCTGGCCATCTCATGGTGCCATGGAGCGGGGGGAACCAGGTGTACAGCGCCCCCCCACAAAGTATTAAAGCTCAGCAAGTGCTCCTGCACACAGTCTCTAGAGCCCAATGCTCCCATGGTACACAATCTCCCTCACCCAGGACATGTGTATGATTGCTGTGAAGCATTGGAAGAGCCTAGACACCACCACAGTCTGACCAGGCCAAAAGAGCTTTAACAGAAGGATTAGTGGGTCCCCTTCAGTTTCTTGGCCAGGAGGGCAACAGTGCAGGTTACTGGAACACTGGAGAAAGAGCACAGGATACTACTCATGGGGATTGAGCCTCTTGGGATTTAGAATGGAGCCTAACGTTAGTGAGATTATCACAGAACCAGGCTGTGACATACTAGAACTGAGATAGGAGAATCTCAAATAGTGAAGAAAACCTACTTTCTTCGATATATACCTGCTGATATGTCATCCAGGCCACACTGAGGACCCACACACATGCTATTAGAGGTAACTTTGATGAAATTCAGGGGATCACTCATACAAAATATATTAAAGTAGGCAGCAGACAGGTTGAGAAGATCTCCAGTGGCAAAGAAAGGGAGATTTGATTGGGTAATAAAGCATGAAAAGTGACATAAACTCCCTGTGTTCATTCAAAAGAACTGGTAAATGAATTAAGAAAATAACAAAATAGTAATAAAAAAGGTGTGTAGTTGGAGAGGCATTAGATAAAAACACAGAGTTCGAGGGCAGTATACAACCAGAGAATTGTGTGGAGTTGCCGATAAAGGGATTTCAATGTCCATTCTATTTACAGAAATCTGATTATACACTCCAAGGCAGACCTACAGAGAGTGTTGGGGATTGACTCTAAGCCACATGCAGTGGTGGACTGACTGCCTGTCATCCAAAATCAACACAGAATCTTGCCCAAAGCTAGAGTGGACAATTCACAGTAACTACACAGTGAAATATGGGAAGACTCGGCCACTACTGGCTACTTCTTGGTTACACATGGCTTTCCTCACCTGCTCAGATGGCACCAGACTTGGGATTTTTAGGACAACCTGCACATGTGCTATGGGTCTGTCTCCCTGCAGCTGCATGTCACAGCATGACAGAGGTCTCAAGATGGAAAAATCACACTGCTAACCTCAGATTGATAAGAAGTAGATTACTCTAGAGATACATATGACTGATCATGGCCAAAGAATACAGATTTAGGTTATACCTACTCTCATGTTTTCCAGTCTTCAGAGTTTTTGCAATCACAAAACAAAATGAAAGAGAAATCAAGGCATTCCTGATACTGAGTGAAAATACATGGCAGGAACTTACAGGTAAGTGAAGACAATCACAATTTAGTCCTACTTGAGAGCTCATTTCTGTATCTTCAGCAATAGGGAGGCTGAGGCAGAAGGACCAGAAGCTCCAGACTGTAGCAGTCTCAGGGGGCCACGAGACCCTTGGGGGCAGGGATAAGCTGGCATGGAGTCAAAGACACAGGCTCCAGAAGTCAGGCGAGTAGCAAAGCAGGCTAGCAGGCTTGCAGGCTCATTTATTGTAAATATAGGGCTGCTTATATACCCCACCCAACATCTCATAAGTCCCAGTGTGAGCTTTTGCTGAGTTGTCCTGTCTGGGTTGGTCTGCTCAACCAGGCGGTTTGACATCAGCACCAGGCACGGCAACAGGTTCTAACTTGGGGAAGTTGCATTTGGTTGCATGTGGCCCATACAGACAATATAGGCCTTCCCGGTCCCTTCCTCCTACACCAGGCGAATATGGGCTACAAAGTAGATGCCAGTTTCAGTATATGAGAACTTGGAAAAAAAACTAAAACATACAAAATATAGCTAGCAATGACATCAAACCAAAAGAGCAACTTAACCAAAATTACTTGAAGACAAGATCATTCTTGTGGAAGGAATCACCAGCAACTGAACATGTAAACTGTACACAGGACTACTTCATCTTAATAATTATATACAGAAAGGTTTCTTATTTACACATAGGGAAATGCAAGTATTTTAATATTTTATCCTGAGAGAGAAAGATAGAGAACTGACATGTACTTCTCAAGAAGCAGTTTTATAGGTACACACATATATACACTGGAAGAATATTCAGCTGTCAAGAAAAATTAAATGATTAAATTTGCTGACAAATGGATGGAACTGGAAATACACCAAGTCAGGTATCTCAGACATTAAAAATAAATGCCATATGTTCTCTCTTATATGCAGATGCTAGCACTAATCTCCAGAATTATTTTCTTAATTTGGAATTTCTATAATTTTAACAGCAGGAAAATTTGAAAAAAGTCCATTATGTGGAGGTCAAGGGATAGAAATAGGCTAAAACCTTAGAAGATAAGATATAAAAGATCACATGTGGTAAGTTGAACGGGGAAGAGGGAAATAAGGGCATACTGTACAGGAATGGCTGGGGATTATCATATAACACTAAAGTTGTAAAATTTAAGCAGCCAGACACTTCCTATATTGTAATCTTCTTTTCTTTTTTTTTTTATTTTCCACTCATACAAACTTAACAGGTACACCGGTCCCCTCCCTCCCTCCAACATTCCACCGCCCTATGCCCCCCTCCCCTCCCCCTCCCTCCTCATCCCCCAGTGCCTCCCCCTCCCATCCCTGGAGCATCCTTTAATGTGCATGCCAGACTCTCCTCTGGGTCCTCCTCTCCGATGAGGTCCAAGGACCCAGTAGCATTTCCCAGAACCCTTTCTTGTGTTCCCCTTAAGCATAGGAACACTACTGTGGCTGTCAATCCCTTGCCTCCAAGGATCTTAGTGCCTTTATGTAAGCTTATTTTCAAAGAAACTTCTTTTAAAAACAGAGAAGGACCAGGCATGTTGCTATACAGGAGAGCACAGAGAGGAAGATAGAGTATTATGGAAAATATCATGTGATACTCTTACCAAAAGTTATAGATAATTAAAATTCTCAGGAAGGAACACATAACTGGTACTGTAAAACTTATTTTAAAAAACCTATAGTATGAGAGGATATAGGCCCTAGGTGGGTACAAATGGAGTAGAATAAGTTATAAGAATTTTATATCGGACTGCCTTGTAATCATTTATGATTATAACCATAGATTAGAGGTTGCAATGTAAGTTCATTACAGAAAACAGCAATGGGGTAAACTGCAGAAAATAAGTGACTATGGATAGTGAGGCCCTAAACAGAACACTGAAACCTGCCCTTACCTCAAGGCTTAGGGAACATTATAGAGGAGAGTGTGCTAGGAACATAACACATCAAGTGGGAAGTGCATTCAGCCCTTATCTTCTGGACATAATAGTGTTGTGGCATACAGATTGGTCTGTTGCATTATCGCCATTTCTGTTGTTAGAACATAGCATTGCTAAGCTAAAAAAAAGTCAAGATATGCTATTATACATTTACACAAATGTGCCTTATTTATGGCAAAAATTCCTTTAGAAATGCTACATGATTTCATAGAAAGATTTGAGTACAGTAATTAGATAATACATGTATTTGAAATGAAAGGGTCTAAAATGACATTTTTTCACAATAATTTTTATGGATATGGAATGCTTCATACAATGTTTCCAATTTTCATCTAACAAAAGGAAAAAGTGTCATTGGTCTTTGATATTGTGATACAGCTGTGAACAAAAGGAAGACCCTCACTTAACTCAGGCTCAATCCCTACTGAAGCTGAGATAGGAAATCTTTAATCTGGCCTTTAAAAAGGGAAGGTAGAAGGAAATGTGGGGATAAAGATCATGACTATTACCAGAACTGCCTTTAGCAAACGTGTGATGTTCCCATGGAACCAACTTATTATCTGGAAATGTAGGTTATACCTTAAAGTGCCTTTCCATGTTTTTTCAAATTTATATAACCACCTTTGAGACTTTTCTTGGGATATCTTGGGATATCTCATCTCCTGGAGCCCCCAAAAGTGTAGGCCCACTGGATAAAGAATAAAAGACTTTCTATTCAGCTAAATTGAGGTATGGAGTTTCATTACTGGCTGGCACCTCACGATATTTGGGGGCTCATCTGGGAATGCTAGGATGGAACCCCAAACACGGGTGAGAGGTTTCCTTCTCAGCCAGGGCAGATGGCAGGTGAACAGGGATACTCACACCTGCTGGCAGGAGCCTATGCCCCAGAATCTGGAAGAAGTACCAGCTCCCACCGGCAAAGCCAGCACCCCTTCATGGGTTAGGTCAGTGAGATGCCTCCAAGACACCTGTTGGTGAAAACTTCTGCTTCTGAGCCTTGCAGCACTGATGGTTGCAGGAACCATTGAAAGTGTGCAGCCCTGAAAGTTTTCCAGGGTTCCCTTTTCCTGGAGCTGGGGGAGGACGTCAGTGTCCTGGACCAGAGTTCAGAGATGGAAGGAGATAGGACCCTAGAAGGCCATCTGCCTGATGAGTAGACAGTGAGAGGCCAATTGCAGGCTTGATCACCCTAAAAGAGACCTTTTCCTAAGTCCTTTGATGGTATTCTGAGGGGTCGAAGTAGGTCTCCATCAGGGAGCTTTGAAGATCCTCTACAATGGGCATGTGTGACATTTGAATGGTTGTTGAGTGAGATGTATATGCCTGTGTCTGAATACTTATCAGTGCTTGAAACATCATGGCAGCCAGGCAGCTCTACAGTCTGATTTAGTCATATGGTGAATAACATGGTCTCATGGTCTTGTGGTTGTGGGCCCTACAGTCTGATTTGGGTGAATATCATGGTCTCATAACCTTGTACTTACCTGAACTGACTGGGGCTTAAGGTACACTTCCATGTAATTAAGCTTAGCATCACTCTCTCATCTCCTGGAAAGGGCCTAGCAAGGAGAGATCAACCATGTGGTGTAACATGTGGTCCTACTGCTGAGACTTCCCTAAGTCTCTGTGAGGAGGCTGGCCAAGCAGGCAATTTAATGTGGGGTAGACTGATCCTCCTCAGCACACCATCCTCTTTGTGCACCACACACAGGGTTATACATATGTAAAATCCCTGTGAGAGAGCCCTTCCCACTGAGACAGAAAAGACTAAAGAAGTAGTCACAGTTTTAGCCAGAGAGGTTATTTCATGCTTAGAGTTCCAGTTAGCACTGAGTTAGATAATGGAACCAGATAATGGGCCCACATTTCTCAGAAAAGTCATTAAACAAGTTCCCAAAGAGGTTGGGATATCTTGGGACCTGCAACACATTGATCTTGGGATGGTCAAGTAAGGGAAGCACGAGGGACTTAGTTTTTAAGTTGGATCTCAAAGAAAGGGCACACTTAATGTTCAAAGATGAGAGAAAGAGAAAATTTGTTAAAGGTTAAAGTGGGGAAACCTGAAAAATTTAAAAAGTAAGTAAAATCACTTGGGATTCAATGTGAGTTGGACAACTGAAAAGTAAAAAGTAGCATGGGATGTCTTTCCAACTTCTGATGTCTTCTGTAATTTCTTTCTTTAGGGTTTTAAAGTTTCCATTGTAAAAGTCTCTCACTTTCTTGTTTAGGTTTATACCAAGGTATTTCATTTTTTTAGAAGCTATAGTAAATAGGATTGGTTCTCTTAGGGCTTTTTCACTTCTTTCATCCTTGGCCTATAGGAAGGCCACTGATTTTTGCATGTTTATTTTGTAACCTGCCACTCTGCTGAACTTATGTATTAGGTCTAGGAGTTTCCTGGTGCAGTTTTTAGGATCACTCAGGTATACGAACATGTCATCTGCAAATAGAGATAACTTGACTTCTTCCTTGCTGATTTGAATCCCTTTTATCTCCCGTTCTTGTTTTATGGCTCCAGCTAAGACTTCAAGTACAATATTTAATAGAAGTGGTGAGAGTGGACAGCCTTGTCTACTTCCTGATTGAAGTGGGAATGCTTCCAGTTTTACCCCATTCAGTATGATCCTTGCTGTTGGCTTGTTGTATACAACTTTTATTATGGTAATAAAGGTTCCTTCCATTCCAACTGTGTCAAGGGTTTTGATCATAAAAGGATGTTGGATCTTGTCAAAATCTTTTTCTGCATCTATCGAGAGTATCATGTGGTCTTAGACTTTGGATTGGTTTATATGGTGAATTACATTTATTGATTTGTGTATGTTGAACCAACCTTGTATGCCTGGGATAAAGCTTACTTGATCACACCAGAATCAACATCATAAAAATGACCATTCTACCAAAAGCAATATACAGATTCAATGCTATACCAATCAAAATCCCCAAGCAATTCTTTAAAGAAATTAACCGAAATTCATATGGAAGCACAAAAGACCCAGGATAGCAAAAACAATCCTGAGTAACAAAAACACTGCTGAAGGTATTACCATACCAAACTTTAATTATACTACAAATCCATAGTAATAAAAACAGCCTCGTACCGGCTCCAAAACAGACATGTAGATCAATGGATACGGGTTGAAGACCCAGATATAAGCCCACACAACTACAGCCATTTGATCTTTGACAAAAGAATTCAATGGAAAAAGAACAGCATCTTCAACAAATGGTGCTGGCAAAACTGGATGTCCACATGCAGATTAAAACTGGACCCGTACTTGTCATCATGCACAAAAATTAATTCCAAATGGATCAAGGACCTCAATATTAGGCCTGAGACTATAAAAACCCTAATTGAAAAGGTAGGGAATTCCCTCGAGCTGATTGGGCTAGGCCAACAGTTCCTAAACAGAAATCCAATAGCACAGTCACTAGAACCAACACTCAACAAATGGGATCTTGTGAAATTAAAGAGCTTCTGCTCAAATAAAGAGATTGTAAACCGAGCAAAAAGGCAACCCACAGAATGGGAGAAAATCTTCACTAACCACATATCTGATACAGCTGTATTATCCAGAGTGCACAAAGAACTTAGAAAACTAAACACCAAGGAGATAAATGGCCCAATTTAAAAATGGGCCTGGGAACTCAAAAGAAACTTTTCCAGGGATGATATTGAAATGTCTAACAAATACCTTAAAAAATGCTCCACATCCTTAGCCATCAGGGAAATGAAAATCATCTCACTCCAGTCAGGATGGCAAAAATCCACAATATAAACAACACCAAATGCTGGAGAGAAGGAAACTCTCCTACATTGCTGGTGGGAACGCAGTCTTATACAACCACTCTGGCAATAAGTCTGGCAATTTTTTAAAAAGTAAAGATTGAAATGCCTATGCCTCTGCTATACCACTTCTGGGAATAATCCCCCATAAAGCAAAATTTCACTACAATGACACAAGCACAACCATGTTCATAGCAGCACTATTTACAATAGCAAAGTCATGGAATCAACCCAAATGCCCAACAGTTGACAAATGGATAAGGAAAATGTAGTACATTTATACAATGGAATACTATTTAGCCCTCGAAAAACATGAATTAATGAAATTTGCTGGGAAATGGAATTATAAAAAGTTATATTGAGTGAGATATCCCAGACACAGGAAATTAGGCACCATATCTAATCCCCAATAGGTGGATCCTGGTACCAAACCCACTTAATGACATATTCAAAGATAAATCTCTGTAATACCTACAGCAATTGCAAAGATTATAAACAGGAGGGAGGGGAAGGAGGATTCCTAGAAATAAGGAGAGAGGGGATCATGCTTCAGTAGAGAAAATAGGTCACCATCAAGTACTGCAAGTAAGTAGTGAGACATCTGGTGAAGTTCACTCTCACTTTCCTTCCTAGTCACTTGTGACTGAGGGAGTTTGATCTCACTAATCAGGGAGGGTATAGACTGGCAGATAGATGGTAACCATCCTGCAAATGAGACACTGACAACCCCCCCCCCACCATACACACACAGCGGTCTCCTACTTTTATTCCATCTACCTTTGAATCTCCTCTTATAGTAAGATTTCGTTTTTTTAGCCTTTTATCTTTGGTTAGGAGGTGACCTCCAGTATCAATCAGGATGGAGCCAAGGGTGGTGCAGGAACAGCAAAACTGAAAACAACCACAAACTATAATTCAGAATACCAGAGAGCCTAAAGATGGGGAGGACCAATGATATGCAAGATATTCCACACAAGTTAGGGCTGCAGTAGCCGTAATTGGATTTTGCATGACCTGCACAATGACTGACATGTCAATGACTCCCCAAACCCTAGCATGGATCACAGGCACTAGGATCTTTAGAGGCAAGGGATTAACAGTCATAATAGTGTTCCCATACTAAAGGGGAGCCCAAGAAAGGGCTCTGGGCAATGCCACTGAGTCCTTACAGCTCACTAGAGTGGAGGACTCAGAGGGAAGTTTGGCATTTACACAAAAGGATGCTCCTGGGAATGGGAGGGGGTAAGGGGGAGGCACTAGGAGAAGGGGAGGGAGGGGGGTGAAAGGAAAGGGAAAGGGGGCAAAGGGTGGCGGATGGGAGGGGACCAGGTACCTATTAAGCTTGTATGATTGGGGAACAATAAATATAAATAAAAAAAGAAAAGTAAAAAGTAGAAGCTCATTCTAAAATCTCAACATTTAAGGTGCATTGCATATCATTCTAAATAGTCTCTGGCTGTGTGGGACATGTAAAATATGATCCCAGGACACCCCAGGGAAATAGTTGATAACCAAAGATAAAATAAACATTGCCTTTGTCATCTAGTTACCTCCTGATATAAGGACAAAATTACCAGAGTTGAAAGGATTTAATGAATATGTCTCAGTTGCTATAAATTGCCCAGAAGACTTATAATAACCTGATCCCCACTGGAGAAAGATAGAATGAAAAAACAGCAAGGTTAATGATGACAGATTTAAAGAGATCTAAAATGGGTGGGACTATGTGGCAGGGAAGACAAGGAGATAAGGACAGAGAAATGAGAGAGGGGAAAAAAATGCTTTTTTTCCCTGCTTCCAATCATCCAGCTCATCTTTGTTTTTAAATGGACGGACACTAAAGGGGGTTATATGGGAATTTACCTGGATTAGGATACCCCAGGGATTTAATCGCTCATGGACTTTAATGAGGCTCTAAATGCAGATCTCTTGGAATTTCAACAAGAGCACCCTGAATATGTGGATGATCTTCTTACTGCAACTAAAACTGAAGACTGCTGCAGCCACAAAAGGACTCCTACAGAGACTTCAGACAATGGTATACATGAGTGTCAGCAAAGTAGCCCAGCTCTGTGAGTCTACAGTCAACTACCTGAAGCATCTCCTGCAAGGAGGTAAGCACACCCATTGAATCGCGATGAGGCATGAGATATGGCCAAAGTTGTCACAACTCAAGCTTTAGGGTCACAGAAGACACTGATGTCATACCTGTGCAAGAAATTTAACCCTGCGGCATGTGAATGACCAGCACACATCCAAACAGTAGCACAACTGCTCTACTGGTGAAAGAGGTAGATAAAGTAACTCATAGCCCTAACACTTGCCTTGAGATGGGGAAAAGGTGATTCCCCCAGGGCACAAGGGAAAGAGGTGGCAGATCAGGCAGCATGACCAGCTGTCCAAGAATCAGTGGGGCCACTGCAGACCTTAGTGACTCTTCCAGAAGTGGGCTTGCTAACACCCAGTCTACATGACTGACAAGGAAGACTGGGCACAAAGAGAAGAAGAATCAAAGAATGAGGAATGATGGACACATGGAAGGCTGATAATATCTCTGGTTTTAGGGTGAGGAATGATAAATCAGCTCCATAAAGCTCCTCATCAAGGGTCCACAAGAAATGAGTCAGTTTCTTTGACCCAGATATTACATTTGAACGATAGTCAGATCTGACATCCAAATGTGTTATATGTACACAACTAAACTGGAACAGAGGTGAGAGAGCCCCAAAAGGGATGTGGGCCCATGATATGCTGCCTGGAGAATGTTGGTGAAATCAACTGTATTTTTGGCCATAGATACTTTTTGGCATTTATGAACAGATTCTTGGTATGGGTAAAATCATTCCCCACCTAGGTCATTGTGATAGTTAATCTTGGGTGTCAACTTGACCACACCTGGCATTAACTAAGATCATCTGTGAGACCACCTGAAGAGATTATCTGGATTAATACATTTACAATACAAAGACCAGCCCTAGATCTGATCGGAACCTCCCAGTAGGAAACTGGATAAAAGGAGCCACAGAACAAGAGACTTTGAAGAGAGACCCTCTGCTTCTTAAACTCTCTAGGATGTCTGCAGTGACTTAGCCTGCCTCCAGTTTCAGCCACAGCCATGTCACCTCCACCATGAAAGACTGTTTCTCCCCTCTGGAACTGTAAGCTGAATAAATCTCCCTTAAATGTCGTGACTTAGAATGCTCTCTCACAGCATGTTAAGAATAACTAATATAGTCAGAAAATCTTCTATAATAACACTACAACAAGTAGAACTGCCCCTTTTTCTGTGGTCTGATAATGGCCCAGCCCTCACGGCTAGGATCTTTCAAATTGTGACAAAAGCATTAAATATAAATTGGAGATTATATTGTGCTTATCTCCAAAGAGTTCAGGAGAGGGAGAATGAATTGTACTCTGAAGGAAACCTAAATTATTTCTTGAAACAAGTGATAGTTGGGCCAACCTCTTTGTCTTTGCTCTTCCAAGTACCAGGTATATATTTGAGATGCCCTGACAATCTCAAAATTAAGAGACATCTTACAGGCTAAAACAGCTAATCATTCCCTCCTAAAGTTATTATAGCAGACACAGAGAGCCTGCACACCGTATGCAGGCCAGAATTTTGGCCCGACTCTGAACTGATGCATAAGCTCCAGCTCAGTGACACTGTCTAGGTGTAACAGTTACTCTTAACTATTGCTGTGAGAGAACACCCAAAGTCAAGAAACTTAAGGGAGAAAGGGAGGCTTATTCGGCGTATAGTTCCAGAGGAGAGGCAGTTTGTCATAATGGAGGCAGCATGGCTGGCTGGCCAAAGCTGGAGGAGGCTAAGTCACTGCAGACTGCTTACTGCAAAGGCAGACTTCTCCTGGAGGTAGGGTGGGACTAATCCACCTCAAGGCCCACCCCTTGTGACTGCCTTCTCTAGCAAGACTCCACCTTTTAAGGTGACGTCACCTTGTCAAACACATGAGACTGTGAAGGACACATTTCAAACCATGACACTGGGTCAGGAAAATCCCTTCAGAGTACTTAAAGCACAGATGCAAGGACCCACTTTACTGATCTGGCACAAACAGCTTAGTCTGCTTAGCCTTATCAATGGAGACATTAGCTTTAGATGCTAAATCAAAAGTTTTCTAAAATACTTATATTGTAAGTGTCCCATATTTTAAACCATGGTGATGATCCTGACCTTGGTTGTAAATTGATGATGTAACCTGCTTGAGAACTGTTATGTGCCCATATTTGGTATGGTACAAAGTAGGTTGTGTCTTAGAAAACAATGGTAAACTTCACAGGATTTTTCAGGAACTACCCCACATACATACACTTTTCTTTTGTTTGTTTAATGAATTCTCCACATTCTCTGCACCCAAATAGAGTTATCCTGCAATATATGATTAAAAGTACCAGTGGAATTCCAGTTTTGTTTACTTGCTAAATTCACTACAGAGGTGCTACAGCCACTCTTCTTTGGTGTGGACAATTAATCTTATTTTTTAAAACAATTTATCTTACAGTAACTGAGGGACTACAGTCCAGGATGGTAGGAATCACATATCAGAAGGCAGTCAGGAGATTCATAATGCTCACAAACATCAGAAGGAAAAATAAAAATAACTTAGCTACAGAAAGAAAGGCAAGGCTAACAAAACCAAAGGCCCAATCCTGTAATGTGCCTTCCTCTATTATGGCACAACCTCTTAAAGAGGCAACAACCTTCCCAAACTGTAACCTTAGTCAAGTATTGAAAAACTATCGCTGTGGGAAGCAACTCATTCAGACCATGACCAGAGGCTATGTATCATTCTGAACTACAATTTGCCATGAGATATGTTGGGCCCACTCAGGAATTACTCCAGGGTGTAAATGAGCACATGGGACCTAAGATGGTGCTGGGAGGAAGTGAGCTGGGAGTAACTGAGCACATGGGGCCTAAGATGGTGCTGGGAGCTAGTGTGCTGGGCATAACCCTGTTTGCATCACAGGGAACCGATTGGTTCCTAAGAGTTCCATAATGCTGACCTTAGCCCGTGAAGCCTGTGTGCTGTGCTGACCTTTAATATGATTGGCTGCCTACCTTTAATATGATTGGCTGCCTGTTTCGTGCCTTGCAGTCTCTTGTCTTTATAAACCCCTGCACTACTCACGATAAACTGAGTTCTTGCTTCAACTTGACTCCCTATAGCATCTGAATGGCCTCGGAGGGCTGGGAACAGGAGGACAGTGCACTCACCCCTCTCCATCCAGTCAGCCAAGAGCTGGTGACACCAGTCTGAACCCCACATCATCTGCACCCAAACGTGGGGCAGTGAAGGACTTTGGATAGGAGCTAATCAGTCATCTCGGGGTAAATGAGACCCTTACTATGAGTAATGCAACCAGTTCAAGTAATGACCCAGCGCTGAAAGCACTGCAACTCATGTTAAAAAGTCGGGGGTTGGAAATCTCTGACTCAGCAGCTGAAAAAATGTGGCAGATGATTTTGCAATTGGCACCTTGGGTCCCCGTGTCTAATCTGTTCTCTTGGACCACGTGGGCACTGGTGGAGAATTTAGCAAAAGAAAGGGAGAAGCACTTTGAGGTATCGCCCCCCTCTGTGCTTTTACGCCACTATCTCTGCTCTAAAAGCCTCCTTCCACCCAGAAGCCATTCAGCTGCTGCTCAAGATCACTATCTCAGCCTCTCCTGAGGAAAAACTGGTAATGGGGAAAGGGAGATTGTGCTGAGGACTCAGCCCCACCTGAAGAAAAAGCAGAGTGGGAGAAATTTGATAAAGAAAGGGCTGAGGCACATAGAGTAGAGGTTAGGAACAAAGTCACAATCGTTTCTGAGCCAAAGAAAGGGCAGAATTGGCTTCCTCCCTCATATATCCTGATCTGTCACTCCTCCAGGAGCCAAAAAGGGATATGTCGCCTCTGTATGCTAGCCTCCGGAGTCCCAAACAGGAGTCCCTTTCTCCGAGGGACCTTCTCCTCCTCCTTCCCCTCCTCATGAGCCTATTTAACACAGGCTTTATCCCTGAGGGGAATGGACCTGAAAATTGGTATCCATGGAAAGCAAAAGAGCTTAAGGAACTCAAAAAAGTGGTTTCTGAGAATGGTCCAAATTCACCCTGGACTGATACACTCCTCCAGTATCTGGCATATCAGCCCTGCATGGCCAGGGCTTGCTATAACTTGGCCAAGGCAGTTTTGCCAGGTCCTCATTTCATCAAGTGGACTGCACTCTTCAGGGAGGAATGTAGGGTGCAGTTGGAACAGAATCAGTCCACTAATCCTGTGGTTCCTATCACCTTCAGGATGTTTACAGGGCTAATGATCAATATGCCACAGGGCAGCAACAGGCTGTCATTCCAGCACCATACCAGGAACAGGTCCTTCTGGTGGGTCTAAATGCCTGGAGGAAATTAGATGAGGGGCCAACTGAGTCACCCATTGGGTGCATAAGACAGAGGCCAAATGATACCCTCCCTGAATTTATTTCAAGGGTAAAACAGGAAATTAAGAAAAAACTTCCCCCGGGCTTCCTGAGAGAGCAATTTCTAAAAGTCCTGGTTTGAGAAGGGATGAATGGAGACCATAAAGCTGCATGTATAAGTCTCACAGAGAGATCCCTGAGCTCTTGGATCATAGTCTCTTAAGATGTTGGAACTCAGAAGCACCAGACCAAGCTCTGGCAACTGCATTACAAGCCCAGACAGAGACTCTGACTACCTCCCTCTCGCAGGTGCTACATGCTATAGCTCTGCCCAAGGAGTGGGGGGGAGGGGGGCAGAGGGGGAACAAAACAAGGGAGTATGTTTTCAATGTGGGAAATTGGGTCATTTTCAGTGGGAGTGCCAACAAGGGACTCAAGGGTCATCGAGGGGAGGAGGAAGGAGCAAGCTTCCCTCCCAACCCTGCCCCAGGTATAGGAAGGGATTCCATTGGAGGAAGGACAGCCATTCTAAATTCAATCTTGAAAGCAGACTTTTAAACTAGAGGTGGGGCTGTCCCCAGCCCCCTCAAAGAATAGGGGAGACAATTTACCCACGAGACCAGAGAACAAACTTCAGCCAAGGCATCGGCTGCTGGCTCCCTGTGCACCTTCTCGGCGCCTGGAGCCAGAGGCGAGTAATCCTGGGCAGCCTGACGCAGAGCCATGGCCAGGTGGGGGAAGCTGCAGGGATAGCTGGCATGCCCGGTGCTTGGCAGGATCCAGGCTGTGCCCCTGTGCTGCACTCTCGGGAGGATTGGGAAAAATTCAGTGAGGAGAAAACCCAGATGCACAGGGCTGAGATTGAAAGTGAAATAATAATCTTGCCTGAGGCACTAGGGAGAGATAAGGATCCTGAGTGCTGCACCGAGCCACCTGAGAGCTGAGGGTACGGGCTCCAGCAACTGTTGCGCTGGCGCTTCCGTGCTCTGCGTGCTCCGAGAGCCAAGGAACAATGCAAGTGAGTGGCTGCCAAGCGCACCTGGGGCGGCCAGAACCCGCCCTCTTTATCCGGATTTAAGTCTGCTCAAGGGAGAAGGGGGTGGGGGCAGTCTAGACGAGCCTCCCCCACCCTGTATGCCATCCTCACAAAGACCTCTCCCCAAAGGGTCTGAGAGCAGGCTGACTGCACTCTGTCTCTGTGTTTTGTCTGTTATGTATTTGGAATTCCAGCCTAACTAGCTTGGTTACCTGGATTTCCTATGTGCATTTATTTTTCAAAATAACAGCTGTGGCCACTTCAAATTTTATTGCATGCTTATAATCACATTTTGGTTTTTGACTCTGCTCATTATTTGGCATGCCCAATTTAAATGCACATGCACACTTCAAAATGAATCTTTTTGATAACATTAAAAGGCCTGAGTACATACTGACTAAATATCTCATTTCATCTTGATTTTTATGAAGATTCACAAAAGGTGGTATTGTGTTTTTACCTAGGATCTGATAACATCACTTTTTTAATTCCTTTAAAAGTTTGTTTTCCCGTGTGTAATACCAACATATCTAACAGATAGAAAGAAAAACTGATTTCTGAGAAATTCATTGGAATTTCTTCATTCTCCTGGTATGTATGAGCTCCCTCCCTTGGGGACAAGTCTGATTTCTAATTCCAGGTGTACTCCTGTGTTCTGCTACAATCTTGCTAACTTAATTCAGATAAAATGATTTTTAAGATGAGGTCTACTGCCTTCTTTAAAGGACATTTCTTACAGGACAACTAATGTGAAAACAGCAGGAAACCATCAAGTTAGAAAAAGAAAATATAAAGGAAATACATAGAGTATTTGGATGTGCAAGAGGTTTAAAAAAGGTTTATGGGATAAAAAAAAATCTTACTTAAGAAATTAAAATGGCCTTCCCCCACTCCGCCGCCTGAGATGCGCGGTACAGCCTGGACTCACCTCGACCTAGGTAAGCTCCGTCCCAGCCCACCCCCAGCACCCCAGATCAAATAATTCAGTTTAGTGAAAAACACACAGAAATTGAAAGAAGATCTTAAGAATTAAAACGATAATGCCAAAGTCAAAGTGCAAATCCATGACAAACAACACTCAAGTAAACAAATCTCCCACTGAAGGAATTAATCCCATAATGTTAGACTCCAATCAGAACAAACCCATGGAAAATGGCCAAGAAAGCCTGACCCAGGATAACGACCTTCAAAATATGATCATTACCATGTTCAATACTATGAAAGAGGAAATCCGGGAGGAATTACATAATCGAATAAATCGCTTTGAAGAGGAACACAACAGACACTTGGAGGAGTTGAGAAAAACAGTGCAAGAAACAAAAACTGGCATAGAGCAGTTAAAGCAGACTCAAGCAGAGTTTAAAACTGAGCTAAAAGACAAGTTATCTTCAACCCAGAACTCCACAGAGTCTTATCAGCAGAACTAATGAAGCAGAAAACAGAATTTCAGACCTTGAAGATAAAATGGGAGTATTAACCAGCTCAATGAAAGAGGTCGTTAAAGCCAAAAAGATACTTGAGAGAAATATTCAGGAGATAAGGGACACCCTGAAGAAGCCTAACATGCGTATTCATGGAATACCAGAGCAAGAATCTCAAAATACCACCCCTGAGGAAATTTTTAAACGATCATCAACGAAAACTTTCCTCATCTAAAAAAAGAGAGGCCCATCCATATACAAGAGGCATTCCGCACCCCAAACAGATATGACCAAAACAGAAGCTCGCCACGGCAAATAATAGTCAAAACACTCCACATTCAAGATAAAGAACTGGTGCTGAGAGCTTCAAGGGAGAAAAAACACGTCACTTTTAAAGGTAAACCTATTAAAATAATAAATGACTTCTCAGTCGAAACAGTAAAAGCAAGAGCTTGGAGAGACATACTTCAAGTATTGAATGAGCAAAAATGTCAGCCCAGGCTGATTTACCCTGCAAAACTATCAGTCATGATCGAGGGAGAAAGAAAAATCTTCCAGCACAAAGACAACTTGAAGGGATACATGTCCATCAAATCAGGCCTTCAAAAAATGCTAGAAATGATACTCAAGCTTGAAGAAAAAAACAGGCATATCCAGGAGAACAGAAGGCAAGTATAACACCATTAAAAGCGAAGCAATATACTTATAAAAACTACTAAACATAATAAATGTCTGGAATTAAAAATAGTTTCTCCATTATAACACTAAATGTTAATGGAATTAACTCACTGATCAAGAGACACAGATTACAAACTTGGATTAAAAATCACAATCCATCAATCTGCTGCCTGCAGGAAACCCATCTCATCACAAAAGATAGGCATGCCCTAAAAATAAAAGGCTGGTCAACAATTCTACAAGCTAATGGAAGCAGAAAACAGGCAGGGGTAGCCATTATGATATCAGATAAAGTGGACTTCAAACCAAAGAAAATTATAAGAGACACGGATGGATACTACATTTTAGTCACAGGTACAATTCACCAGGAAGACTTCACAATACTGAACATATATGCACCCAATACGGGCCTCTAAACATCATTAAGAAAACCCTACAGCATCTAAAGCAAGAAATCAACTCCCAAACGATAATTCTTGGGGACTTCAACACCGCCCTCTCAACATGGGATAGATCAACAGGTCAAAAGCTTAACAGAGACATTTTGGACCTTAATCAAACCCTTAAAGAAATGGACCTTACAGATCTCTATCGAACTTTTCACCCACACACCAAAGAATACACATTTTTCTCAGCAGCACATGGAACTTCCTCCAAAATAGATCACATACTGGGCCACAAAACGAATCTACACATATACAAAAAAGTTGAAATTCTAACCTGTACCCTGTCAGACCATCATGGCCTAAAGCTGGACATCCACAACACAACAAACAAGAGAAAATACACTACCTCCTGGAAACTTAACAGTATGATGCTGAATGAGAACTGGATTCAGGAAGAAATTAAAAAGGAAATTCAAGATTTCCTGAAAGCGAATGATAATGAAAATACAACTTACCAAAATCTCTGGGACACAATGAAAGCTGTTCTAAGAGGTAAGTTCATAGCTCTTAATGCCTACATCAAAAAAATGGAAACATCAGAAATAAACGACTTAACAATCCAGCTTAAAGCTTTAGAGAAACTAGAGCAATCTGATCCCAAAAGTAGTAGAAGAGAGGAGATTAGCAAAATAAGGTGAGAAATATCTGAAATCTAGATTAATAAAACGATAGAAAAAATCAACCAGTCAAAAAGCTGGTTCTTTGAAAAAATCAATAAGATTGATACACCCCTAGCTAAATTAACCAAAAGCAAGAGAGAGAAAACCCAAATTAACAAAATTAGAAATGAACATGGAGTTATACTACTGATATCCAAGAAATCCAGAGAATTATAACATCATATTTCAAAAAATTATACTCTGTGAAGTTTGACAACACAAAAGAGATGGATGAATTTCTAAGTAAACACAACTTACCTAAATTGAATCAGGAAGTTGTGAATTATTTAAATAGTCCTATAACACATAAGGAAATTGAAGAAGTAATCTCAAATCTTCCCACCAAAAAATGTCCTGGACCAGATGGATTCAGCACAGAGTTCTACCAGACATTTAAGGAGTTAATAACACCAATACTCCTTAAACTGTTCCATCAAATAGCAAAGGAAGGAACACTGCCAAATTCCTTCTATGAAGCTAATATCGTTTTAATCCCAAAACCTAATAAAGATTCATTTAAAAAAGAAAACCATAAGCCGATCTCTCTGATGAACACAGATGCAAAGATTCTCAACAAAGTCTTAGCAAATCGGATTAAAAAACACATTAAAAAGATCATTCACGGGGACCAAGTAGGCTTCATCCCTGGCACACAAGGTTGGTTCAACATAGGCAAATCAATAAATGTAATCCATCATGTAAACCAGTCCAAAGTCCAAGACCACATGATACTCTCGATAGATGCAGAAAAAGCTTTTGACAAGATCCAACAGCCTTTTATGATCAAAACGCTAGAGACAGTAGGAATGGAAGGAACCTTTATCAATATAATAAAAGCTGTATACAACAAGCCCACAGCAAGGATTATGCTCAATGGGGAACAATTGGAAGCATTCCCACTTCAATCAGGAAATAGACAAGGCTGTCCACTCTCACCACTTCTATTCAATATTGTACTTGAAGTCTTAGCTGAAGCCATAAGAAAAGAATGGGACATAAGAGGGATTCAAATCGGCAAGGAAGAAGTCAAGCTATCCCTATTTGCAGATGACATGATCTTATACCTGAGTGATCCCAAAAACTCCACCAGGAAGCTCCTGGAACTAATTGAGAAGTTCAGCAGGGTGGCAGGATACAAAATAAATGTGCAAAAATCAGAGGCCTTCCTATATGCCCAGAATGAAAGAAGTGAAAAAGCCTTGAGAGAAACAATCCCATTTACTATAGCCCCTAAAAAAATGAAATACCTTGGTATAAACCTAACCAAGGAGGTAAAAGACCTTTACAGTGAAAACTTTAAAACCCTAAAGAAAGAAATAGCAGAAGACACCAGAAGGTGGAAAGACCTCCCTTGTTCCTGGATTGGCAGAATCAACATCGTAAAAATGACCATCCTACCAAAGGCAATATACAAATTCAATGCTATACCAATCAAAATCCCAAAGCAATTCTTCAAAGAAGTTGACCAAACAATCTCAAAGTTCATATGGAGGCACAAAAGACCCAGGATAGCAAAGACAATCCTGAGTAATAAAAACACTGCTGGAGGTATTACCATACCAAACCTAAGTCTATACTACAAATCCATAGTTATAAAGACAGCCTGGTACTGGCTCCAAAATAGACACACAGATCAATGGATAAGGATTGAAGACCCAGATATAAACCCACAAAATTACAGCCATTTGGTCTTTGACAAAGGGGCCCAAAGAATCCAATGGAAAAAGAACAGCATCTTCAACAAATGGTGCTGGCAAAACTGGATCTCCACATGCAGAAGATTAAAGCTGGACCCATACTTGTCACCATGTACAAGACTTAATTCCAAATGGATCAAGGACCTTGATATCAGGCCAGAGACTATAAAAACCATAGTTGAAAGGATAGGGAACTCCCTCGAGCTGATTGGGCTAGGCCAACAGTTCCTAAACAGACATCCAATGGCACAGTCACTGCTACCAACTCTCAACAGTTGGGATCTTGTGAAATTAAAGAGCTTCTGTTCAGATAAAGAGATTGTAACACGAGCTCAAAGGCAACCCACAGAATGGGAGAAAATCTTCACTAACCACACATCTGATAGAACTCTGCTGTCCAGAGTGCACAAAGAACTTAGAAAACTAAACACCAAGGAAACCAATGGCCCAATTAAAAAATGGGCCCTGGAACTCAAAAGAAATTTTACCAGGGATGAAATTAAAATGTCTAACAAATATCTTAAAAAATGCTCCACTTCTTTAGCCATCAGGGAAATGCAAATCAAAACTTCCCTGAGATATCATCTCACCCCGGTCAGGATGGCAAAAATCCACAGTACAAACAACAACAAATGCTGGAGAGGATGTGGAGAGAGGGGAACTCTCCTACATTGCTGGTGGGAATGCAGGCTCATACAGCCACTCTGGCGAGCCATCTGGAGATTCTTAAAGAAATTAAAGATTGAAATGCCATATGACCCTGTTATTCCACTTTTGGGAATAACCCCCCATGCAGCAGAGGTTCACCTTGATAGCACAAGCACGACCATGTTCATAGCAGCACTTTTTACAATAGCAAAGTCATGGAATCAACCCAAATGTCCAACAGTTGACGAGTGTAAAGGAAACTGTGGTACATCTATACAATGGAGTACTACTCAGCCATCAAAAATGATGAATTACTGGAATTTGCCGGGAAATGGATGTCATTAGAAACAATTATATTAAGTGAAGTATCCCAGACCCAGAAAATTAAGTTCCGTATGTACTCCCTAATAGGTGGCTCCTAGTACCAAACCCACCCAGCCCACCTAGAGACACTCAAAGAAAAATCTCTGTAATACCTACAGTAATTGCAAGGATTATGAACAGGAGGGATGGGGTAGGAGAACCACACCAGAAACAAGGAGAGAGGGGACCATGTTACAGCAGAGAAAATAGGCCTCCATCGAGGACTCAAATAAGTAATGAGACATCTGATTAAATTCACAGACTTTCATTCCTGATCATTTACTACTGAGGGGATATAATCTCACCAGAAGAGGAGGGCATATAGTCTGGCAGATAAAAAGTAACCATTTTGCAAATGGGTGATAGACCCCTCCCTCACTGTGGTTTCCCACTTTTATTACATCTACCTTTGAATGTGCTCTTATCTCAAGACTCTAGTTTAACAGCTTTTTGTCTCTGGCCAGGGGGTGACATACAATGCCCACCAGGATGGAGTGAAGGGCATTGCAGGAGCAGCAAAACTGCAAAAGAAAATCAACAAACCACAATCCAGAACTTCAGAAACTCTATATCAACCACCTAGAACTCCCCATCCTGAAGCTCAGGGACATTTGTGGAAGAGGGGGCGATAAGAGTGTAAGAGCAAAAGGATGGGAGGAGCAATGATATGCAAGATACTCCATACAAGTTAGGGCTGAAGCAATCATAATTGGACTTTACATGCCCTGCGCAATGTCCAACACACTATTGACCTCATAAAGTCTAGCATTTGCTAAAGGCACCAAGATCCTTGGAGGCAAGGGATTGGCAGCCACAGCAGTGTTCCTATACTTAAGGGGAACACAGGAAAGGGTTCAGGGAAAGGCCACTGGGTCCTTGTAAGTCATCGGAGAGGAGGGCCCAGAGGAAAATCAGACATGCACAAGAAAGGACTCTCTGGGAATTGGGGCGGGAGGCACTGGGGGATGGGGAGGGAGGGGGGAGGGGAGGGGGAGCAGGGGGTACGGGGGGGAGGAGGAGGGAGGGAGGGAACTGGTGTACCTATTAAGTTTGTATGAGCTGAAATAATAATAAAAATGTATTAATAATAAAAAAAGATCTTCATTTAAACAGACTTTTATCTTTGGTTAGGAGATGACCTTCGATACCAATTGGGATGCAGCCAAGGGCAGTGCAAGAAAAACAAAACTGAAAACAAACCATAATTCAGAATACCAAAGACCTTACATAATTCATCCAGAACCAGACCAGCAAAATCTCTCCCCATCATAAAGCTCAGGGAACCTTGCAGAAGAGGCGGTGGCAAGATTGTAACCCTAAAGATGGGGAGGACCAACAATATGCAAGATACTCCTCACAAGTTACATTTGCAGCAGCCAGGATTGGACTTTGCCTGATCTGCACAATGGCTGATATGCCACTGACCCCCCAAAGTCTAGCACAGATCATAGGAGACAAGGCTTCAGGCAGTAGGATCCTTAGATGCAAGGGATTAAACACTCATAGTAGTGTTCCCATGCTAGTGGACAGCCCAAGAAGGGGATCTGATCTATGCCACTGAGTTATGAACCCTCACTTTGGTGGAGGGTTCAGAGGGAGGTTAGGGGCTCATGGGTTCCCCAGGGGATGGGAGGGAGAAAGGGATAGGCACCTGGAGGGGGGAGAGAGGGGGATGAAAGCAAAGGGGGAAGGGGGAGAGTGCAATGGGAGATAACAGGGGAGGGGAGTGAGGAGGGAGAGGATGGAGGTACCTATTGAGATTGTGTGATTAGGAAAAAATAAAATATGAAATATAATTGATGCAGGTGAGAATGTGGAATAGGAATCATGGTGGGGGATCCTGAGCTGGCAGGAAATGTCCCCTCAGTATTTATGTCCACTGAAAATGGGACATATATTGTGAAACTTTAAGATAAACAGAAGTGACACAGAGTGAGATTTTGGACCAGACATATTGTCTTCAAGTATACTTAGTTATAAACTGTGGTCAGGGTCTGCTGTCATTAGCAGTCTTATTATTCCTTTGATTTACAGGTAACATGCCTCAGTGGTCTTAAGACAATCAAGATAGGAACATGCAGGAAACTACCTTGTTCTACAACTGGTTTGGAGCCGGGTTAAGAGTCAGGCTGAACTCAGGAATGAGGAAAAATAAACAGGGGTGTTCATCTCTCATGGATAGAGAGGTCTCCATCTGCAGCTGACCATTTCAGGGGGTTCGTAGCTTCCATCTCCAGGGAGTAGGTCCTTGGCCTTGGCATCCCCTACACAGGCTCCCTGTGGCTAGTGAAACAGGAGGGGCTCTGATCAGCAGGGATAGAGTCATGACCATACAGTCCTCTCAGGCACCCTGTCTGCCTCTGATGATTCCCACATCCTAGCTGCCTTGTGCCAAGGTGGCTGTCATGGTTTGAAATGTGTCCCCCACAGACTCATGTGTTTAGGAAAGTCATGGCACCTTTAGGAGGTGGAGCCTTGATGAAGAAAGGCAGTCACAGGGGGTGAGACTTGAGGTGGATTGGTCCCACCTTGCTTCTGGGAGAGGTCTGATTTAGCAGGGGCAGTTAATAGCTCTCAGCCTCATAGAGGAATATGACTTAGCCTGCCCTTAACTTCTGCCACCAATCAAGTCGCTTCCACTACAAAAGACTGTATCTCCTCTCTGGAACCATAAAATGAATAAATCTCCATTTCTCCTTTAAGTTGCTGGATTTCAGGTTTTCTCTTACAGAAACATAGAAAAGAATAACTAGTACAGATATTAGTACCAAGTAGTGGGGTATTGCTGTGATTAAGATCATCTGGTACCACAAGATGAACTGCTGTGAAGTTGAGAGAAATTTGTGAAGTTGTTTTTTGTGAAGTTGAGAGAAGCTGGTATCAAGCAGTGTGGCAATTCTTGTAATGTGGCTAGTGTGCCTTTGGAACAGTTTGCTGTGGGAATTTTGGAACTTTGTGTTGGGAAAGTCTTTGCGTCTTGTCAACTGTGCCAAAAAAGTCATTCTTGTGACAGCTTGGAAGAGAGTAAAACTGTTAGAGACACAGGGAGTAGAAGTCCAGCTTGTGATGGTCCAGAGAGGAACAAAGACTGTTTGGAACTGAATGATTGGCAAATGGAGCCATGTGTTGGCAGAGTTTAGTAAGCTTTGTCCTCATCCTAAGAGCTTGCCTGAAGTTAAGTGCAAGTGTTAGGCAGAAGAACTTTGCAAGGAAAGAAAGTCTTGTTCAGAGTTACAAAAAAGAGCAAGCAATCCAGGAGAAAGAAGCAAAGCTGTGAAGTCTGTTAAGGAAAAATGCAGTGGGAAATTTGAAGAGCTGAACCAGGAAGAGATAGCAAAATGGAGACTATTGTGGAACATATTAGCTCCATTAGTGAATCAAAAACTGCTCTTTATTTGGATTACAGGAGCGGCCCTACCCTGAGGGCAAGATCCTCAAAGGTGGCTCCCACCCTTAAGAATGCAAATTCTTTGGGAAGGGAAGAACTAAAGTATAGTGTTGATTCTGCATCTCTAGAGAACTTGACTAATACAGTCCTTTAAATTCCATCCCTTGATAACTTCCTAGGAAACTTTTTCTTTGAACTCTGCTCTTGCTGAGTGAATAAAGGTTTTCTGCAGTTAAGATTCAGGGCTTCTGCTTCTACCTAAGAGCTAGGTGGAATGCTTTCTGGTTCACCATTTCTCTAAACCTTCAGAATCTGTGCTTTGTGTGTGTATTGTGTATCACTGCTTCACCTTCTTTCAGACATGACCAACACCTGTAAGATTGACCCAGCAGGATTTTGTAACTCTCTTCCTATCCACAATTGTCTGGTTTCTCTGCATTTATAAATATTTGAGACTATCCCTCTGCCATATATTACATGTCTGATGATCATCTTACTCTCAGAGCACTGGCTGGTGTCTTCCTTGGGTTTCTTGGGACTTTAGTTCCTAGGACATGGGATTGGTAGCCCACTTCAGAGTTTATTATGGAGTATTTTTCTTCTCTATCTCTCACCTCCGTCTCTGTCTCTGTCTGTCTTTCTCTCTATCTCTGTGTATGTTGGGATGGAGCTTAGAGGACCCTGTATGCTCATGCTATCTATGTATTCTGTCATAATATTAGCTGAGCCCCAAGATTTTTGGTTTTGTTTTGTTCATTTTTGTTCAAGACAAGTTTCCCCTTTGTAACCCAGACTGGGATGGTCTTATGGCATTCTTCCTCCCTCAGCCTCCCACATGCTGGAATGATGGACATATTCAACCACTGTCTGTGTTAATCCATTTTTCCCTTCTCATAATTAGGTTGTTGTGGGGGAGGTTTTTTATTTTCTGGTTCATGTGTTTGAGAATTGAAGATTTAAACCAGTGTAGAGGATTAAGGCAGAGTTTATTAGAGGAGAGAAAGAACTGAACTCATGGACATGATTCCACAATGGGCAAGAGGGCTGGAATAGAACTCACAGACATGGAGTCTGTGAGGGACAGTGGCTATGAAGACAGCTGGAAAACAACTCACAGACTCCAGGCCTTGGCATCCATGAGGAGTAAGAGAAAGCCAAAGATGGCTGGCAGAGTCAGGGGTATTTATAGGTTTAGGCAGGCCTGGGAAATGTGGCTTTTCCTCATTAGTTAGCTCCAGTTTCTGCAAACCCGATTGGAGCTTTTGGATCTCTACATCTCATTGATCCGTTCTAATGAGGACCAACACAAGTGATCTTGTTGCTGACCTCATGGTCCAGCTTATATGCAGTGGGGAATTCCTCCCCATATTCTTTCCTAAACAGAGGGTTGGGGATGTTGGGGACTGTCTAGTTAGGCACAGGTGTCAACTTGACAGTTGAGGTGGTTGAGCTCTGGGCACATTTGTAGAGAATTAATGGTTTGAGTTATGCTCAGAGCAAACCTGCAGGGATTTGTCTAGCTGATGGGAGGAAGGCCCACCTATGGTGAGTGGGTTAGGCCCTGAAGAAAAGACTGAGAGGTGGTGGAGAGAGTTGGCATCCTGTGTTACTTGGCCACACATGCTGGTCAGTCATTATGTGGTTATAGTGTGGCCATTTCTCAGCCCTGGTGTTGGTACTGCTCTCCTGTCAAGCTGGACTAAGTAAGATTGTACCAGTATGCCAGAGAAAATAAACCCCTTGTTCCTTAGCCTCTTGATGGCATTTATCAGCCACCTTGCAGGCAAACTGCAACAGGACTAATCTCTGTGGAGGATTAGAGTCAGTTCCTCCAGTTAATAAGGTGTGTTCCTTCAGGTTAATCCAAGGAGTAGGGAATGACTTTAAAGACCTTCACATCATGGCTGCTATAAAATTGCTAAGGGTCAGTAGGTAAAACAAATGAAGAGTGACTCCAAACAAGTGTGCACATCACATGGACGTCCATGAGTAAAGAGAAGCTACCACACAAAAGAAGACTTTAACAGTGGAGTGCATTTTAAAGCTGAGGGTTTATGATGGCTGAAGAAACCATAGTTTAGTGTTAAGGTGAGAGCACTGGAACAGAAGCGGGTAGTTGAAAGTCAGAGAAATGGGAAAGTCGTCATGACAGCATCATGGGCCAAACAGGTGGGAAAATTTTCTTTATCCCAAATGGAAAGCCGAGTCCTCTTGGATGAGGAGTAAGGAGCATTTTTATTGAACGTATGGACACAGGTAACTTTTTAAAAGCTCCTGAAGTTCAGCAATGTTTTCTAAGTTGAAACCTACTTATAGTGTGCCATGTATTGGAAGGATGGGTAAGATAGCAGTTCATACATAAGCACTCTCACTCTCACTCACACGCTTACTGCTCACATCGGGTACTCACCTTCTACCTTAACCTTAGACCCTTACACTTCATCTCTTAATTCACATCCTTTCTCAGGGGGTCGTGTCCTTCCTTAGAAACTGACCTCACCACTATGCCTCCCACCTTTCAACCACGGACTCTTTCAGGTGGATGTCCTGTCTCCCTCACAGCCTGTCCTCCCAATCTGTTCATCCCACGTCTAGCCTGAGACACTGTGAACATTTAGCAAGAGATGCCTCATTCACATAGACCCTGGTGCAGACTCAGACTTGTGGAACTCTGTTGTGTCTTGCCTCTCACCACTCTAAGTGCTGCCTATTTGACCTGGCATCCCTTTCTATACAGTGGGCTAAATTCCATACCACATCAAAAAATCTGTCACGAGAGTTATGAGCAGCTACTCTGAGGTTCCACAGGCATATTGTGATTGGGAATAGAAGCCAGGACGCTGGACCCTGGAGATACACTTTCTACCATTGAACTGTTCCTTGGTGTCTGGTGAAATAGCTTGCCACGACATGTTGAAGTGAAGTTGATTGCTAGAATCCTAACTCATAGAAGTAATGTCTGCAAGTTGTGATAAAAGTTCTCCCCACAACATGCATGCATGATCATGCCTTTGTTTCTTTCTTCCTCTCTGACTTTCTGTCTTTCCCCAGTCTCCTAAATAAATTAAAGCTTGCCTATCCTGGGCTTTTTCCAGGTCTTTTTAAAGACAGTGTCTTTCTAAGTTTCCCAAGTCAGCCTTGAACTCAATCAGCAGTCCAGGTTTCTCTCAACCATGCCATATTTCCTTCTGCCGCATTCTCCTCAGTGCTGGGATTGCAAATAGGGCTGGAATGCCCTATTTGACTTTGGAGGGAAGATTTGGACCCAGGTCTAGAGTCTACCCTTCTTTATATTAGCAGAACATTATAGGGATATGGAAAGAGACACAATTAGGAACAAAGCTTCAAGGTCTGTGCACATGACTGCTTCTGGAAGTAACTCAGGTATCTGCAAAGGCCCAACAAGTAAGACGTTTTCAGACCAGAGGCCTTCATAACAAGTTTTAATGTTTTAGGGCAATGCCTTGGAGAAGTACAAAGAGAGAGACAAGTGTTAACTACAGCTGTGTTTAGCAAAGGTTCACTACCCTAGCTAGTCTTTGGTTCTGAAAACACACGTGGATGTGTCACGCTGACAATCCAAATGCTCTGCCTGGTGCTCCCAGATTCTGATCCCTGAATAGGGTTCTGCTTGAAAGCTGCTTCCGATGGCTCCTTATTAGTGGGCTGCTCAGGATTACCTTCCTGCCTCAGATTGCCTTTACACACAGACCCTCATACCGTGTTGGCTTCCTCTTCAAAAGGTCCCACCCGTGCCCCTCGATGTTCAAAGACAGAACAAGCACAATCAGGAAAGGGGCCTTTTAATGATCCCTACACAGCCCCTTCCCTTCAAGGGAATGCTCCCAGCTAAGTAAAGGGCACCCAAGAAAGAGACAATTACAGCTTGGGACCACCATTTCTTCCCTTTCCAAACTCTCCCCCAAGGAAGGATGTAGGAGTTTGGGAACCTTTCCATAAGAGTAGCAGGCTTGAAAGCTGAGGGGAGTAACGAAGCACTGGAGTCCTATCTCCCAGCTTCTGGTGACTGAGAAAACAGTCTTGGGAAAGGAGGCTGGCTGCTGTCTGGCATCCTACTTCTTTCAATCCAAAGCAAGCATGACAATGTGTATACATTTCCAGAAGATTGACAGGAGGTCTGACAGCTTCAGCCCAAGGTCATCGTCTCCCAAGAGAGCACACCCAAAACTCCAAATTTCCTCAAGCTGTATAGTGGTGGCTGTGGTCATTGGCTTTACATTTCACCTTGTACCAGCAAGCAGTGAATGAAACTAATGGAGAGGAAATCCCCACAGAGACCCTCTGTGAGGGTGGCAAGGCTTGCAGCAAGAAGAAAAGCCATAAAGACCCCCCAGAATGTAAATGGGGGAAGGGGACTAGATTTTATAAAGAGGGAGGAGGAACTCACAGAGACAGGGAGATGAGAGTCAGAGGAGGAAAAGTAGACAGGAGTCAAGTCAGGATACAGACCCAAAAGAACATGGGGGGAGAGAGAGAGAGAGAGAGAAGAGAAAGAGAGAGAAGAGAGAGGAGAGAGAGAGAAGGGCATTTCACTTGAAGGCAGCTTCCAGACCACTGTGGAAAGGAGTTTTGGCAAAAATGCATGTTTTCTTTCAGCTAGGTGGTGAGAACCGGTGTGTGAATCCTGATCATTAGCCCCATGTGTCTAGAGATGGTGGCAGATAATGGAAATATGCCTGACGCTGGTACAGTCATCATGCATGGATGAAGTCTTGGTTAAGGAATATGGTGTATGGATGAGCAGCTGAGATGGCTGAGGGCCAGAAGTGGTGTGGCAGAGGGAAATTTGTATGCACAGTCCCAAGATTTAAGAGTCTGAGGGAGGCCACAGAAGCAGGTAAGAGTTGGTATTGGTTTGACTTCAGCAGGCACAACCATCTCTTCCTCTGCTTTGAACACAGTGCAGCTGGCACTGGAAGAGTGGGTCACATCATGTGAGTCCAGAGTGCTGCCCAGCCCTCCTTCCCCTGGAGGCCATGAGTTTCAGCTGGTTTTGTCTGTTCTCCATGAAATGTCCTGTGCGGGACTGTGCTCAGGTGCTCTCCTGGAACCTCTTTCTTCCTTCCCCCCAGGAGTTCTTTGCAGGTGGAGAGGCAGTGTCACCCTGTATCAGATACCCCATGGTGAGAGAGAGGCAAAACCCAGTTCTGTGAAAGGTGCCATCCTCAAGGCCTTCCAGACTCCTCCGCCCTTTTCTCTCCTCCCCCACCTTTGGAAGCTCTGCAGCCTCGAAAGGCACCACAGCTCCAGGATCAGATGGAGCTGTATCTCTGCTGGTTCACCTGATTGGCAGCAAGGAAGCTGGGCCTAGAGAAATGAGTGTGGAGGCAGCTTTTGTCATTTCTTTGTGGTACTACTTGCTCTCCCTTGCTTTGGTTCTCCAGGCCTGTGTGAGCTCTGCGTGGCCCCCAGCTTGCATGTTGTAATCAAGGTCCATGTCCAGATGATGCCACTCCTGCTGACAGTGAAGAGGCAAGCTTCCACTCTGCTGCCAATTGCAACCCTGCTGTTTTTCTTCACAGACATGTCCAGTGAGCCCATCACAGTAGAACCCTCACGCCTTCCACCTGTGTTGTAGCAGGCATGCGGCTGCTGGACAGATGCAGGCCCTGCACATGCACATTTTCAAGGAGGTCAAACAGTAATTCTTGTGCTGGGAGTGGTGGCTGTCCTTCCTCTAGGGTGGAGCAGAATGGTGGTAGCAGGTGTCCCCTGGAGAGCAGCTATCTTTGTAGAACCCACTGGGGGGTTCCTTCTTGTTGTGCAGCTAGTCGAGTGGCCAGTCTTGCCTGATGCTGCCCCCAATCCCTTCCATGTGTGGCCAAAAGTGGACCAGCCAGAGATGGACGGAATTGTACGTGGAACTGAGCCCAAAGTGGGTATTCACTCTTCCTAAGATGGGTGTGCTCATCGTGGATCTTCCTCTTGTGGATGGTACAAAGGAGGGAGACACAAGGGTACTTGGTGCAGGAAAGAACTGTGCTGGTGGGCTGGAGAGGGGCCCTGTGGGATCTTGCACTAGTGGGAACTGTGTTGAAAGAGTCCTTGTGGCCACTGCAGCCTGGCTCTGGAGACTCCGGGGACTCCCATCAGCAGAGGCAAGGAGTGTGGCAGGGAGGGCTCTGAGGACCTGGGCCAGGCACAAGAGCAGAGGCATGTGGCAATCAGTGGTGCAGCTGGGCCACAGTCTGCCCCACGGCTCGACTCAACTGGCTGGCCAAAATGTTTGCCTGGTGTTGCCCGGTCCATGCTGGGCCTGGTTGTCTGGCTCTTTGGTTTGGGAACCATATATGAATCCTGTCCTCCAGCAGCCGGTCTTTCTGGCCAGTTCTTCTGCCAGCAAAACCGGGTGTGGGTTGGTCTGGAGAGCTGTGCCATTATTTGGAGATGAGCTGGAGATGCAGGAACAGGGTCATCTTCCTTCTGGCATACGCCTCATGGAGCCCAGGGGCCAGGATCTTCCCTGAGCTGTGGGGTCTGTATGCAGAGCAGCCCCTCTGAGCCCTGTGCCCTATGTCTGCACAGGCCCGTCAGTTTTTTCAGTTCTGAAACCAATGGCATTCTGAATTTTCCAAACAGTTGCTCCTGGACTGTCCATGCATAGGGTTCTGCTCCAAAGCTTCTTCTTGCAGTCTTGTCTTGTTATGGCTGTCAACCACCTTCCTCATCGGAATGACCTGGACACCAACACACCCTCCATTCATTGGCTTCCATCTCCAGGAGTCCCGTACATAAGACCCTGAGTGCTCCCAGGCAGCAGAGAAGTGTTCACACAAGGACAAGGTGCCACAGACCCAGAAGGGCCCCAGCTTATGTACAAATCTGGCCCCATCCTACTGCTGGACCCATCCCCCAAGGCATGACTTCATATCTGGACCTCCATCCCCTAGTGCCTGGCACCTGGGAACCACAATCACATCCAGCTACAAGAGGCCTCAAAGCAAGTGCACTCTCCTTGGTTGGGAAAAATACTATCTACTCGCCTACCTTTCTCTGCATCTCCTGGATCTTTGGGGTTGACGCTTTGACACCCATACAAACCCCCTTTGCATTTCTCCCCCTCAGTCGTCTGCTGTCCCTAGCAGGAATCTCTTCTGCCTAGAGCTCCCACCTACAGCTGCCCCCTCTTTGTGCATCCACTGGGCTTTCCCTCAGCGTCCTGGGGGCAGATTTCCAGGCTGACCTCCCATAATCCCCTTGAGCCACACATCGCCGTCGGATCAGTGGAAAAGGGAGAACGGGTCGATGTGGGCTCCCGCATGAATTGTGTGAACACACCTTCGTGGGCACTGCAGCTGTGGCAGTCTCCAGGGGACTTCCAAAACAGCAGAGTGCAAGGTGTCGTGTTTTGATCAGAGGACATGGGCCGAGCCCACAGTAGCAGAGGTGGCAGGCAAGCACGAGTGTGCTGGGGCACCCATGGTCTGTGTCCTCATTCTGGATTCTGAAGGCTGGATTGCAGAGAAAAGTTTCACGATCCAAAGCTGCTTGTTTTTCTTCTCATGTCCTGTGGTCCTCATATGTGGTGTCTCCTACAAGGCAGTGTTCTAAGAGGTTCTAAGGGTAACCAAGAGCAGAGAAATGGTTATATTCTTTAAAGGCTTTGGGGGGGGGGGCTGCTCTGACGACCAACAGATCATCAGGCAGTATGGCATGCCTGGTATTTGGAATTGATTTTATAATTTATGGCTTTTATTAGATCTTCTTAGAGTATTTTTTGCTTTTATAATTTCTCCCCCCTCTGTTTTTGTGAGGGCTGATATATCTGTTAGCATTTTAAAAAATGATATCTGCTATCAGGCTTTTTTTACTAATTTAATTTTATCTTTTGTTTTACCTGGCTTTAGAAGCACAGTGAGTAATAATCCCAGCTCCTCTCTTTTCCCTTCTCATTTCCTTCCCTCTCACC